>JBBBDQ010000124.1:1450000-1745000 GCA_037127315.1 Ascarosepion bandense | reverse complement strand
AATCCTGAAAACAAAAAAAAAATCTAATATAGAAAGCCAAAACAAAATAGTCGACATTGTTGAAAAAACAGTGACTCAAAAACTGACACTACATCTCTCTCAACAGAGCTCAATTCGATCTCATTTAAACACACAGAGACCTACCAAAGCCTATCCGGAACATATTTGCTGATAACACAAATATCCTAGAATCATCCACATGCAAAAAAAGACTAAAAATAATGGAGGGTTTATTAATAAAAATGAAAAACCCAACACTTAATGAACATGCTAACAACATGCTTACCGTGTTTGGTACATAACACTATTCCATATTAACATAACACCACTTACATTCTGTTACAGTAAAATTACATTTATCCTCAAAAATGGCTAAAAGTATAGGTGAAAGTGCTTGGATAAACAAAACATCTCTACAATTTTTATATAGTTTATGTACTCAAAAGAAAGAAATCATAAGATTAAAGGTTATTTAAAGGCAGAAAAAAACCTTAGATTCTAAGTATTTTTCAGGGAAAGATAATAATTTAATGATAGTCTTACTCATAACTGTGAAAGTAGAAGAGGTGGATTCATACCTTGCCTAAAGGTATTTGCACATAAGTGAATATAATAAATCCAACAGGAATTGAAACTTGGCTCTTCTGTTAAGAATTTCATGCTATTATCTGTTACAGCACCCACACATCCAAGCTTACAGCACCTGGTATTCCCAAAAAGTCACCCATCTAGGAACTGACCAAGCTTGACATTGGTTAACTTTAGTGATTGTAAAGGAACTAGTGTTTCAATATGATATGACCATAAAGAAATAAAATGTTTCAACTGTAGGAAAGGAGTTGTAGGTGAACTAGGCCATAGAGATACTTTTGAACTCGAATACTCTAAGGTGAGGACTGGCCACTTCTAGTCAGGGTATGACAGCATTACTCTATCTTTGGTCTTATCTGACTATTGTAAAGATAGAACATAGGAGAAGAAAGATGGCAGATACTTACTGGAACAGTACAAAGAATTTTGTGAATATTAAACAATTCTTTCTCTGAGCAGCATCTTTCCTTTTGTGAAAATCTTTTGGTCAATACAAGAATCAAATTATTCAAGGCCAAAGAAAACTCAATAAACACCTCATACTATTTATTGCTTCTCAAGAACACAAAACTTAAGACGTTCAGCTTAAAGAGAGCGGTAGAAGCCAGGAATTAATTAAACATTGAATCAGACAAGTGCATATATGCCATTCCCAATCTTTTCGCATTGAATAGAGAGTTGGAACAATCATTTGTGAATCTTGATATTGCCCACGATTCTTGTATTATTAACTTCTATTGTAAATCTTTCAAAGCATGTAAACAGGATATTTTGGTTATTTCACTGAAATGAAGAATTTATTAAATTCACTCTTTTGTTAGAAGCTGTGGCCATCTGTGCAAAAGTTTTCTTAAAAGTTTATACTGATTGCTGACTTTCAGTCCATATCTTTGGAAATCATGTAAAGGTGTCATGCACAAGAATGGTAATATTTTGTATTTATTCTTAGGTCATTTACTTCACCTTTTCACTCATACTGTGGTAATTTAATATGATAGATCACAAAATAATTTATCTGAATTTAGATCAAAAGTATTTTTCTATATTTCTGAGATGAGGTATTTACATTATTTACATTGTTCAGACTGTTGTCCTTGTCTTTATTGTTGTATTCACAATGTTTCAGCCATTGTATGCCCTGACCTTCTTCAGGGGATTGAAAATTTGAACTAGACCCTTTATTTTGATCACTGGGGTAGATTGTTCTCGTTCCATGAGAAATACCACTCCCGGATGTTTTAGTTACTTCCACTTAATTTATTAAGTTTTTTTGTTCATCACTGCTGTCACCAGGTATTGAACTCACAACTCTTTGGGTCAAGTCACTGGATCCAACCAATGTTTATTTATCCACTGGGCCATGTGTCTTTGAGGACACATGCACTAAATCAAAAGGTTTTCACTGGCAAATGCTTTTTTTTTTTTTAATTTCGAAAGTTGTGAAAGATTTTTTAAATTATTTAAGCCCAAGCAAGGCAAGAATGCCACTAGGATGTAGGAGCTACAAAGAGTGAAAAATGAAAGATGTTATGTTACCACGTATTCAGCTTTGACTCCTACAGCATTAAAAGTACATACTATCTATAAATTATTCTTTCTTTTTCTCTCTAACTGTGACAGCTACTCTCTCTCTCTGATAAACTTACGAAATCTACAGGTAAGCTAATGTATGTAAACTTAAATAATAACCCATGAAAACAAGATCAGTTAATGTCTAAAAATAGCACATCACACATATGAAGTCTCATGACCTAATATAAAGAATTGAGAATAAGAAATATATTTAATCAGTTGGACTATGAATCTTAAGACTTCATTTCATTGTCAAATTAAAAGCTTGCTTATTGAAGAGACCGAATTGTACATCCAACTCACATATATTAAGAGTTAAATTGGATTGAAGACAGTGGGGAATGAATACTTCTTTTTCATATCACGGACAGATTTTTGAGATTGCAAAATAAAGAGGCTGAATATTTTATTCAACTCATTTACATTAATCCCATGATACATATAGACATTTATTCGACTGACTAAATAATCACAAACTAAAAAGCAACAGTGAATCAGCAATTGTGTTAATCACCGCATGCATGATTTTTCCAGTTAAGAAAAACTGAAATGTTGAAAACTGAAAACTTTTATGCTGTTGAAAACTGCAAAGAGGAAATGAACATCACTTGGCAACAGGAGCTCGCAACTTTGAAAAGAAGTAAAAGATTGTAGCTAAAAGACACTCCTACACACGTGACAAAGTAAAGAACTAACCTAAAGGGAAAGAAAAGAGAAATAATAATGAGAGAATTAGTAAAAAAAAAAAAAAAGGCTATATTCTTTATTTTAGACTACTGACAAATGTTAAGTGTTTTTTTCTACTCTCATATTGAATACATCACACACATTTTCCGCACAGACATGTCTCTTTGTATTATTTTCTGTTCCTAATTAAATCTTGTTATATTTTAATATCAGTGTTTGCCATTCACTATTGGTTATTTTCCTTATCCATGTATTTGATCCTATAAAAGAACCATCCACTACCAGAGTAGAAAATCTTGGCCATACCTTTCGGCAACAAGTCTAATATTTTGTTTTTTACATTTCTTTTTATATTTTATGCTGTGGCAATTTGCTTATAAAAAAAAAGAGAAGACCGAAAATAGCAAGGATAGAGAAAAGAAAAATGAAAGACAAATAGAATCGAAAAAGACAGATGGTGATTGATGTTGCATTTAAATTTTTGAAGATTGTAATTATCAGGGAAGGAAGCAAACAGAAACAAGTTCCACAGGTGGAAAGTGTCAGAAAAGAAGTAGAAGTGACAATTGTATTTTCTATTTCAACAGTAAAAGAGTGAGAACTAGATGCCAATTTAGTAGCATGCTTAAATTCATGTAGCCAGGACAACAGATTAAAAAGCTTGTCAGAGCAGTTGTCATGAAAATATTTGTAAAAAAAGACTGAGAGAAGCCACCTGATGTCGATGAGAAAGTGACAAGTCAAAATTGATTATATTACTGATCGTACTTTGGATTTTACCAAGAATCTGGAGAGCAACAGACCAGATATGGCAGCAGTATTCAATGCACGAACAAATGATAGATTTGTAAATGTGCTAGATGGATACTGATGAGAAAAATTCTCTGGCATGACACAGTGAACCAACTTTCCTTGCAATAGATGAAGATATTGATTCAATATAGTCACTGCACTTCAAATCAGTGGAAAATGTGAAACCAAAATGTGTTGTGTCGCTTTACTGGAATTTAGCACCAGTCATGCTGAAGGCAGGCAGAAAAGGTTCAAGGAAATAAATCAAGAAGGTTTATTCAGATTTCATTACTAGTGTAGAATATCATTCATGCCTGGAAATACCAAAGTTCTGAATCAAATTTAATCTCCATCAGGAACTTTGATCGAAGTAGAGTTGATCTGTGATGACCCAAATGTATATTGGGTACAAACTAAAAGATACCAAAGGAAGATTTATCATACTTGGCACCATCTAAAATTCTAAACTACCTGTGGCAAAGAGGCCAGAATGTCGTGTCTGCCTAGTCAGAGTTGCTATTTGCAATTTAGGTGAAGTGCTTGCATAGTACTAATGCTTTTAAAACTATCACTATTTTGCATGAATTAAAGATAAGACAAGCAGAGAAGGATCTACAGTGTTTGACCTGAGCTGAACTGGGCTCGTTGCAACTATCAACTACAAGCTATTTTGACTTTGTAGCTCTTCTGACATGTAATACTCCAATATCTCATTGTGCAGTGTCTCTGGTGCTTGTCCTCCTGACCACTTCCACTTTGCAGTTCAACAATTCTGGGTTTACTCAAACACTGCACAGAAATCTGACTCAAAAGCAGACACTGAAAGTGACCTCAAAGTTACTAAGTGTAGAATCAGGTCATGAAGGATGTTGATGAGAGTAATAACCCATATTGATGCAAAACATATGAATAACAAAAAGTTAGATAAATACTTCATCTATGAGAAGAAAAAGCCTGACAGAATTCCCTACAACCTTCCTAATTTCTGTTACATAGTCATCAGACATGTAAAAATATGTGAAAAAAAATAATATAAAAATTTTCTTAAATTGCCTAACTAGTCTACTGATGTGATGGCAATTTTAAGAATATAAAAAAAAACTAATAGATTTTTAAAGTCATAAATATGTTATTTTTAAATAATTTTAATGATGTATCTGGCATACTTTGTAAATGAGAAAGTCTCAAAGTGGACAGCATCCTTTCACCCAATTTCAGATCCTTATAAAAATAAAAGTACATAAGATATACCTAAGCTGTTTAAGTTTTTTTAATCTACAGGAAACATTAATTATTGTCACTAAGTTTAAAAATAGTACATTAAGTTAAGAATGTAAGATTTCCTGGAAACCTTATTTAACAAAATATAAAAAATCCAGTGAAATTTCAAGATGCTCTCATTATAAAATTATTAAAGAGACTGATCTAACATTTAAGATTTATTAATTATTTGACGATAGAACACAGAATTTTCCCAGAATTTTTTAGAGAGGATGTTGCTGTTGGTTGAGCTGAGATGAAATCACACTTATATATGATTTATCTATGAGGAAAGTGAATCCTTTAGATCCTCATGAGAAAAAAATTCAATGTTTAAAGAAAAACTTAAAATCAAATGCCCTCCAAATGGACAAGATTAATTTGATGGAACTGAAAAAAACAATTTAGTCTTATTTTCTAGAACTAACAAAAAAACAATTTAGTCTTATTTTCTAGAACTGAAAAAAAAACAATTTAGTCTTATTTTCTAGAACTGAAAAAAAAACAATTTAGTCTTATTTTCTAGAACTGAAAAAAAACAATTTAGTCTTATTTTCTAGAACTGAAAAAAAAAACAATTTAGTCTTATTTTCTAGAACTGAAAAAAACAATTTAGTCTTATTTTCTAGAACTGAAAAAATAATTTAGTCTTATTTTCTAATCAAATATTCTTAACAATACACAAGTGTAAGATTTGTTTAATCTAAGCTCAATGAATTTATATCTATTGACTTCATTGTTTCCATGTTAGCAATGAATTAATTTTGTCAGAATTTATTAAAAATAGGTCTGAATTCAGTCCAGGGGTTAATCTATCAAAATCATGTTCTCTGGCACAAGGCTGGACAGTGAAAAAGAGCATTTGAGGCAAACCTTAGCTTTACAAGATAAAAAGATATATCTAAAGTGTGGTGGAGACTTACCTCGCCGAAGCAAAAGAAGGCGGTTTGTTTGCACGTGCGTTCGTAGACGTAATGGAACCGCGAGGCGAGCTCATGCGAGGCAGTTTTTCGAATGACACGGCGCATGCGTCATTGGTGAAAGTGAGGCTCTCGGAGAGTGGGAAATTACGAGACCAAAAAACACATAAAAAGAGCCTACTTCTGTTTCGGGTCACTTTTTGCTATTTACGACTCGAGAAGGCTACACCGGTGTTTGGGAGACAGCGTTTTGCTTACGGTGCGCAGGAAACGGAGTCCCTGGTGAAGCAGTGTTCCGGGTTCTACGAGTAGCAGCTGGCGGAGTGGTTATTAATTCGGCTACGAACTACACTCTGAGAAGACACAAATACTCACATAAAGAAAAAGAATTTACAAAGTGATACAAAAATTGCATGACCCACCCTTCCGTCAAGAACAATAAAAATATACATAAACAAGAGTTTACAACACCATTGTATGATGAGCCATTCCACATATTACATGACAAACATACTGAAAACAAAGTCTAGTCACTGTATGACCCACCCTTCCATATAGAACAATTCAAACCTGGTAAAACAAGTTTCCAAAGCCATTGTCTCTTATTTATCCACATGAGATTCTAAAGAAAGTCAAACCTACAAGCATTGAGGCTTTTTTGTAAAAATCTCACCTACCGTGTGTAGACCATACAGAAGACGACTCTTTTCAAAAGATTTCCTGCCAAAGAAGTATTTTCTTGTCAGCAAAGAACAGGCAGTCAGAGAAGTGTCTCCTTAAAGAAAGGATTCTAATATCTTCTGGAATCAACTATTATCAGTGGGCAACAGTGGCTGTTTACAGAGACACAACAATATAAAGTCAATATAACCTTTCTTTCCACAGTAAACCAGAGTAAAACAGAAAAGGCAGCATTGCAAGAAGAGAACTTTTATCTGCCAGACATTCTCTTGCAGCTAATGTAAGAAAGAAACCTTGTCTGTCTTGTATGAGACTCACTGGCCACTAAAGAACCTGTAAAAAATATGCAAAATACTTCTCCAACTTAATTCTACCGTCATTATAAATCTTAACCCTCAAGAAAGAGCAAAAAACTCCAAATACACTTGTAAATGAATGAATATTTACAAAAGACTAATTTAATCAAAAAATGAATTTCTTCTATACTAATACCTACATCCGTATGTTTTAAATAATTCCTCAGCAATTTCAAATTATTTAATTGTACAATTAATTATCAGTTACATTCTTCATTTGTGAGAAAGCAAAAGAAAATTCTCTTAATCTGATTTGTGTTCTTAGACACCAACACATATGTGAATCAATTTGTATCAAAAAATTTATAAACATTTACTGAACTCATACGAATTTATAGACAACATAGAGATGGATTCTTACTTAGATGTCCATATGCTTACTTCTTATTAATTTTGTGCACACATAGATTATACGGGGTGAGGCAAAAGTCATGCACCATAGGAACTAATGGATAGGTCAAAGAAATCTTGTTAAGGTCACCAAACCTCCTATGCTTGAATTTTTTTTTCTATGTAACCATTTGAAATCAGTTGTTTATCATCTATGCCCCAGAAATATTAAGGAACTTAAAGAAATATAAATTGAGTAAAATGACTGAGGAAACTCTCTAACATTTCAATGAATCATACAGGCACAGAATTGAAATCTGTTTTGAAAAAGGAGAACATTATGAAAAGCACATAAAATAAATAACTAGTAAATAAAATTTTCGTGTGTAATTATACAATTAATTATCCCTATGGTGAACAACTTTGCTTTGCACTCTGTGTGTGTGTTTTTTTTAATAAATATGCATATTATCCTGCATCAATGGCACAACTCAAAGTTTCATGTGTTACAGAGTCATAAGGTGCATATTGCAAACTGACTGTTTAAGAGATTTGAATTTAAGTTCACTCAATTTTCATGGGATTAAATCTTATGTTTGGGTGATATTTTTTAATTTATCAAGAGTAAAATTTAAATATACAAAAATTACATGGAGATAAAAAATTTAATTAAAATTTTAAATTAAAACTATTTTTAAAATGCAGTGAGTTTAAAATCAAAGAGAAGTAATTCACAATTATTAATAGCAATATTTGTGGAGAAAAGAAAAAAAGAAAGGTGGAAAGTAAGGGAGTGAGAAACAAAGAGACAAATGTATAGGGGAATCTGTATCAAGCAGGATCTAAGAATTTAAATATTTTTTTCTATGACTGCCTGTGGTCATTAATTCACTTTTTTGTAAAGTAGATTATAAGATTTGGTTTTAGCAACAATATTCCAGGTAATAATTGGTTGTTGTTGTGGGTTTTAATTTCCAATAATGTATGGATAAAGCAGCTTTTTTTGGCTGTATTCACTGTTGTTTAAAGACATGTGGTTATTGGAGTGAGATTTCCACATGTTAGAAGTTGCTCCAAAATAGAATTTTAAATTATCATCAACTGAATGGATGTGAGATCTATAAATAATACTTTCAAACACTGGCCATTATACTAGCCATTCAATGGGCAGGTCTTATTTTTTCGGCAGTTGCAATCATTTGTAGAAGAGTTTTGTCTATTTAAATTATACTCTTGATAAATTAAAAAATAGTACCCTAACATTATAAGATTTAATCTCATTGACATTGAGTGAACTTAAATTCAAATCTCTTAAATAGTCAGTTCGTAATATGCACTTGATGAGTGCATAAGGCATGAAACTTTAAGTCATACCATCAACGTAGGATATGTATATTTATTAATATATATAATAGCTGTTTATTGAGCAATGTTTTTGTCAACACCTGAATAGTACTTTTATATGTGTGTATTCCCATATATATATTCATTAATTCAAATAACTTATATGTATATATATATATATTGTTTGAACATTATTTTTTATTGATACTCGTATTTAAGTAGATATTCTGTTTTTAATGAAACAGTATTATATATTTATTTCTACCGGCCTGATTATTTACGTTAAATTTTTATTACGAAAATGTGTGCCATTCGGCAGGATTCAAACCTGCAACCCCTATCTATGTAGGGGAAGCTACCATTTGATCTGGTAACGTCTTAGACCTCTCGACCATGAATAGCCTCCAGTCATTAAAAACAGAATATCTACTTAAATACAAGTATCGATAAAAAATAATGTTCAAACAATTCATTTCAAATTGTCAGTTACTTATAACCAAGTTTCGTTAAAATTCGTTGATTTCCGTAATATACACACACACACACACACAGATGCATCAGAATTTGTAAAAAACTTTTTAGAAAGTTACAAATGTAAAAATGAATTTATATAGATTGTCTCAGATGGAAGGAAAGATTTAAAGATAAGCAAAGAATGATATCTGCAGATTTATGGGATTCAAGCAAATTAGACGAGAGGTAAGGAGGAGGAGAGCAAAAAAGAGAGAAAAAATGAGAGAGGGGAAGGAAAAAGAATAGAGAAGAAAGCAGAAAGTAAAAAAGAGAGAGCAGAAAAAGAGAAGTAGTCAAAGTGTCAGAAAAAAAAAAAGAAAGGCAAATAGATCCTTGCTTGAATTTGAAGCTCTTTGTGACTGAGCACTAAAAGCATGTCAGATTAAACAGCATCTTCTCCTGTAAGGTGGGATTCAGGCTCGAATTGTGCTGAGGTGGGGGGGGGGGTGAATTTACTTTAAGAAATTTTCTTCAGTGTTCAGTAGACAAAATAAAATACTGTTTAAAATAAATGGAACGTCTACTCAAATATGAGTATCCACTAAAAAATATTTAAAGTAAAAAAGTATGTGAGAATAAAAATATGTATACATTACATGTATATATAGATATATATATATATATATATATATATGAGAGTGAGAGAGGAAAAGAGAGGAGATGAGTAGTACTCTTGCTATATATATTCAAGATTTGTGACAAACTTCAAAAACAGGTCTGTCAAACTATCAATCCTGACCTGGCATCTCAGCTTAAGTCACTTTCTCACCTCTGTAACACTGCTTCCTGCTATCTTTTTTATAATTTTCATGGTCATTGTTCTATGAGCTTTACTCCTTGGTACTTTAACTGCGGGAATTTCAGCATCGTACTAGAATGAAAAAATGTTTTACCATTGAACAAGCTAAACGTAACCATAAGTTTTACTTTAATAGTTACATTTCTTTCACTTCTCACCTGTGATACTCACTTCCTGCTTCTTATTTTGCTGTCAGCTATAATTTTCAAAAATTTAAGTCTAATGGCAATCAACACCTTCTACCTTCCTGAATCCTGTTCTTTTATTGTCCTTTTCCTCACTAGCTCTTTCCTCATTTTCTTTCACTGCCAGCGGCGACCTCTTGCATCTTTGTGACACTATCACTTTGCATAGTGTGAAAAGATTAATAGTCTGCCGCCTTCTACTGAGAGCCTATAGCTCAGAGGTAAAATCACCGACTGACGCCAATTCGGTCAGGTTTCAATCCTGAGTAAAAAGTAATCGGATGTCTAACCGTACTGATGAGCTGTGATACAGCAAAACAGATCTGTCTGCAGATTACTATATATATCACAGTAATAAATCCAGGAAAAAAATTTGGTAAATAATCCCAATGGATCTTAGCATTATTAGATGAAATATTAAAACTAATCCAACAGAGAGCTCAATGTAAATTTAATTGACAGAGCAGATATTTTGTATGGCAATTCAATACTTTACATTTGGGAAATAGCCATTTCTAGAAGCTCTCAGGAGCCTGCTTCATGAACCCCATCAAGACATGTATGCAAGGTTGAAGATCCTTCATCTGAAATTCTTGGGATTGGAAGCACTTCATTTTTTCAGATTTTGGAGGATTTTTTAATATAGGCTATTTAATTAGTATATAGCATCTATAAAAGAGGGCATTTTGTGAATAGAACCCAAGCACAAACACAATATCCCTTTACATTTCATAACACAACTTATATATATACCCTGAAGATAGTTTTATATAAACAGCATATGTTCACTCTGCCACTGATGAATCTACTTCATCATTATATGATTGAGGTCATAATTTTTCGCTCTGTGCAGCGTTTTTTTTTGTTTTTTTTTTATTTGTCATTAATTTCTGTTCATCACTTTAAACATAAAACTTTAAAATTTCTCTTTCTGTTTTCTTGGGTCATACATGATGGTTGTTCCAACACCAAACTCCTCACTCAGCAGTTTTACCCTTACATTGCTATCCAGATTTTTTTTTCAACAGTTTGAGTTTCTGTGAAATTGATAGACATAAATGCTTTCTTTTTTTCTCTTCACTACCCATTTGGATATCTGCAGGGGTTTGACATTTTGAAAAATATCTTTACTGAGCATGAAACACCTGATAAATAACCTACAAATGAAGGTGTTGTGTAACAATCACTAACAAAAAATTGGTGTCAACATGGGCTATATTGCTGAGCAGATAAGGTTACATACAACAGTTTACATCACCTATGAACATTCCCAGTGCTTTCTGAAATTTTCCATTTGTGGCAAGTCATGTCAACACCTGAAAAACTTTTTTGGATTTTGGAATTTCAGATAGAAATACACATGTGAGTTGAAGGTTAGACTTAATACAATTTTTGGCTATTTTTTATACCTCCAGCAGCTACATTTGCAAAAGGTTATAAATAACACTGACTAAATTTAAGAGATAGAATGTTTATTCTTTTTATCAAAACCTGTTTACAGGCATAACTGCAGTCAAAAGATATATATATATATATATATATACCTTATCTAGCTTTTTCACTCTCTCTCTCTAGAGAAAAAAATAAAAAAGGAAAGATAAAACTTTTTGATATGTATGTGTTTCATTCCCTTAGGAACTTTATCAAAATAAAAGATTTTATTTTTCTAACTTATATTTATATGCGGAAGTAACATGGAGGAAAAATATTGTTAACTTTTCAAATTTTGAATTTGAGAACACTCTAAAATATTATCAAAGCTTACTGTGTAAAGAAAGGTAAACTATGGAGGCAATAAATTACATCACTTCACATCCAAAATTTATGAGGAAGGGGAAAGTTTGTAACATTAAAAGGATTGATTTAGTTTAAAATAGAAGTATTTAGAGCATTTTAACCTTTAGAATTCATTTCAATCAATCAATATCTAATAGTTATCAAGGAGGTTAAAAAAAATGAAAATAAAAAAGCAATACACTTTAAATGTAAATCACTGGCTTCAAGAATTGAATAAAGGAAATACTCAATTTTCAGATTCTATCTTTTGCTTTTATTTCAAAATCTAACAACTCTTTGAAGACAAATTTCTTAAACTAAATCTTGTAACCAGAAGAAGACAAAAGTAAAACTTTTTTTACTGCATCTGCAGAAAAATTAAATATGAGTAATAAACAAAACAATAATAATAAAAAAGTAAATGTTTACCCTTGATTCAAGTAATACAGAAACCAGAAGTTTTTGGTTAACTGTACCATTTTTTTTTTTTTGAGAGATCCTTTCTCTTTGTACTTTCCATCAACATTGTTTAGATGTGTTTTGCACCCCTGCTCGTGAAGTAATTTGGTCATTCCAACTCAGTGCCAAGCTGACTTGAGCTCAACCATTTTAATCATTATTATCCTTACTTACCCTAACTTACTTCTGAACCAAAAAAAGAAAACAGACATACTGAAGACATTGAGGACTTTGTTTTAAAACAGTAACCAAAGAAAGAATAAAGAATCCATACTTGAAAACAAAGATTTTGTATGCTTTTTCTTTATCTTATATAATCATGCACATGCCTAAAATATACACAAATATGCGAAAAATTTCATACATCCCTCCTATAATAGTCTTTTCTGTTCCTTTCCCTCTCTCAAGAGCAAATATCCTCTTTTCATACACCACAATATCCCCCTCCAGCATTTTTTGTGGGGGAAAATTTAAAAAACTATTCATTTTTTTTTTAAATAATAAAGAAAAACATTTTTTGGAATGGGGAAAGATTTAAGAAAACTATTTTGTTTTTACCTAACATAATCCCAACATCACAACAATGAATAGCGATTTCTGGTGGAACATCACAATAGTTGTTGTCCACTACTATTTATGAATCCAGAGATGCCATTCTGTAATATTTGTCACTTCCATTTATACACCACATTGTCATTACATTTGCATACATGTTTCATACACTAAATCTAACGACTTTTATGAGGTAGTAATTATTTTTTTACCAGTTCTAAATTGTGTTCTTTTCTAGATAGTCTTTGTACTGATTTCCCTATATACTAGCTGTTGATTAATTCTACCAAGTCACATGAAATGAGTTTTCTTTAAAAAAATATATCTTGGAGAACAAAGATCTGTTTTCTATTCAACTCATGTTTTCGCAATTTTTTCCCCATCTCAAAAGATTAATAGATATTCCAGAGTTTAAATGCAACAAGCTTACCTATGCTTGGCTCAATTCCAAAACTGACTAAATATATTAATACTGTGTCACAAGTCTATTTTGTGCTTTCAATTCTTCTGATTTACTTATCAAGTGCATGCAAGGTGAACAAACAAGTCTGTAATTAGGCAACCTTCACTCTGAACAAATAAATGCAGTTTATATTTATATTAAAGAGCAAGCAACAAGCGATGCAGAAAATTACAGTACTAAAAACAAAATGTAAAGTGAATACCAATCTATGTTATGACTACTGTATAAACGGAAGGTACTAAATACTGCAAAGAACAAGAAATATCTTGACATATGAAATACTGATAAATTGCCATTTTTCTGAGCACATTGTCAAATATTGTTAAAGCCAAATGTGTCATCTATATGGCCTTTTCTTTTAGAATGTTGGCAATCATGGCCCTCCACAATTTCCTATCCTGCTGCTCTTAGTAAGTTTTGCTTTTAGCTATCCTTCCTAATCCTTGTTCTGCCAACCATTTACACAAACTCATGAGGTAGATTATTATCTGCTTTCTAATGCTCTTCTTGCCTTCAAAATACCTTTTGTATATCAAACTCTCTAAGCCATATTTCTTCATGATTTGCGGAGAAATTTCAACTATTCCTTTCATTTATATTTTCCCCAAAACTTCATTGCTCACATGTTCAGTCCATGGTATTCTCAGCATCTTTCTGTAAAACCACAATTCTGTTACTTGAAGTCTCTTCTTCATCTATGAAAAAATTGTTCTGCATCCATTATCAGAGGACTGATATTACATAACAGTTCAGTAATCTTTTCTTTATTTCTAATGAAATTTTCCCCATTTTGTAAGCCTCCATTAACCATTTGAAAGGCATCTTTCACTATTCCTCTGTGTTTTCAAATTTGGGTGTCACATTTACTGTCTTCCTAGAAATGTTTCCTTTCTGTGCCTGCTGTCAACACTGTCATTTGTATCTTATGTTGTTAAGACTGTGGCCACCACCAATAATGAATCCTGGTATGACCCCCCTAATTCTTCCAGGATTGCCTAAACATCTACATAATATGTCATGTGTCTTTGGGGACACCTGATTCAGAAGATAAAAGCATTGGTTGAATTATTCAAAAAGTTACTTGATCAAAAGAGTTGTAAGTTCAATACCTAACCACAGCAGAGGAAACAGAAAAAACTTGGAAAGTTAAGTTGCTAAAGGGAATTAATTGAAACAGATATCTTTAAAAAAAAAAAAATTAATACAATCTACCCCTGTAGACTAAATAAAGAGTTCAGTTCAAAATTCCAAGATATATCACCTGAAGAAGGTTAGAGTATCTTTTTCTTCTTTTATGTGCCATGTCCTTTCAGGAAGTAGGCGATCATAGCTTTCCACATCTCCCTAGTGGCTCTTAGCATGCTTTCTCCTGTTGCCCCATGCAACCCTCGTTCAGTCATCCACCTGATTAGGTCCTTCAAATATGTTATCCACTGCTTTCCCCTTTCTCTTTTTCCCTCTATCTGGCTTGTTAGTATCAGGTTCTCCAAGCCCTCCTTCCTCATTGCATGTCCAAGGAACTTTAGTCGGATCTTCCTGATGCTCACTATTAATTTCAATTTCGTCTCCATCCTTTTCAAAACCTTGTCATTGCTCACATGCTCGGTCCATATCTGCAGCATACTTCTGTAGAACCACATTTCAGCTACTTCAAGTTTTTCCTTCATCTTCGAAGATATTGTCCAACATCCACTGCCATATTGAAGAACTGACATCACATAGCAATCCAGTACTCTCCTCTTTGTTTATAGGGAAATTGTCCTGTTTCTTAATACTTTATTCAACTTCTGGAATACTTCTTTTGCCATGCCAATTTGCCTTCAGATCTCAGTGTCGCACTTTGTTGCACTTTCTATCTTCTGTTAGAACACTTCCTAGGTATTTAAATTTCTGTACCTGTTTGATTTTAGAGTCCCTCACCTGTAACTGGCATTTTGGGCTGCTTTTTTTGCTGATGACCATGCATTCGGTTTTCTTGCAGTTTATTTGTAGTCCTTTTTTGTCACTCTCTTCAGCTACCTTCTGTAGGAGGTCTTGTAGTTTTCTTTCTGTGTCTGCTATCAGCACTGTATCATCTGCATACCTTATATTGTTTTGTACCATTACCAAAACATTGTGAATATGACAATAAAAATGAGCATAAGTCTGAACAGTGTAAATGCTAATAATAATGATAATAAACATAATATTTATTATTAGAACTTTATACAAAATAGAAGCATGATGAGAAGAGATGTTGAAAATCTTTATTAAAAAAAAAAAAGAAGAAATAAAAAAAAATGTTAATGGTATTTAATGATGAGCCAGAGTACAGGGGAAAATGGAATCATGTCTTTTGTAAGAGCAGATTGCAAACTGAATAGAAACATTCTTATTTTAAATTTGAATTCAGTTTGACAAGTCTATTATGCCATTTTACACTTCCACTCCCCGAAAAAATAACATTTTTACAAGTATAGCATTTGTAGGAGAAAATGGAAACAGTGAGTAACCTACTTAAAGAGCTTGTGTAAGCAGAGTGGGTGATAAAAGGAGAAATATGGCTTTAAGAAACAAGATCTTAACACTGGAAAGCAATCCTTGTTCACATCCTGAAGGGATACAGCACTGTAAATATATTTTCTATTCAAAGGATGGGTTACAACATCCTAGTTACAAAACAGTTTCACTTTACTCCCTTTTTTTCCTAATCATTTCACCCCCAAACAAGGCAAAAAAGCCATTAAGATGCAAGAAGTTTCTTATTGTAAGAGAAGACAAAAAAAAAAATGATTAAGGTGAGAAAACAATAAAAGAAAAGGAATTAAGACAGAAGATAACAATTGACATTGCATTTAAATTTTTAAAGATAAAAGTTGGCTGAATGTAAGATGCCTGAAGAGAGTTTCACAAGCAAGAAGTGCTATAGAAGAAACTGTCAGCATAGAACTTACAGATATATCTAGCCATTTCAACTGAAAAATGATGGGACTTTGCCACCAGTCTAGTCCTGCATTTAAATTCATAAAGTCTAGGGGAATGTTCATCAGAATAATTACCATGAAAGTATTTATAGAAAATGCATGGGGGAAACTATATTATGGCCATGAGATAGTGACTGAAGCTGAGATGCCAGGTCAAGACCACTAACATTGCATATTCTTTTTTGGATTTTATCAAAAATCTTTAAATATATGGCAGGAGCACCAGATCAAATGTGGTGACAATATTCAAAGCCAGGATAAACAGTAGATTTATATTTAAAATAAATTCTGACAGGAAAAATTGTCTAACATGACACAGTGAACTAACTTTTCTTAGCAATTGATTCAATATAATCTTTCCACTTCATGTTAGCAGGAAACGTTAACCCGAAAAGTTACACTAAGTTACTCTTTTTGAGGTTAGCATCAACCATGCTGATGGAAGACAAAAAGGAGTTTCACAAATGGTTAAAAGAGTACAGTTTCTGCTTTGAAACTTGAGCAAAGTATTTGATTAATAATGCAGCTCATTCCTGAAAAATCATAAAATTGTGTTAGATTTTTTTTTTTAATCATATCACCCCAAGCAAGGCGGTAATGCCACTGATGTGTAGGGGGCTACATAAGAGTAAAAAGATTAGAGAGGAGAAGAGTAAAGAGAAAGACGAACCAGTTAGAAAGGAGCAAGAGAAGAATGGGGATACAGGTGTCATGACAGTTACAAAAGTAGAGAGAAAGGAAAAGATATACAGGGTGATGTCGAAAGAACTAGAGCCAAGTGGTTAAGAGATGGGTATTGACATTGCATTTAAATTCCTGGAGGTTGTAGCCATCAGGAAAACAAGAATATGGAAGAGAGTTCCACAGGCGGGAAGTGCGAGAAAAGAAGCTGCATTTGGTTGATCTAACTGTGAATGAATGGGACCCAGTTGCCAGTCTGGTTGCATGAGTAAACACCTGTGGCAGGGGCACCAGTGACTTAAGTTCATCGGAGCAGAAGCCATGATAATATTTTTAGAATAGACAGAGGAAAGCCACATCCAGTCAGTGAGAAAGTGGCCGGAGTTGAGCAGCCAAGTTAGTACCTGTCACATTACTGATTCTCCTTTGGAGCCTGTCAAGAACAGTGAGATGGTCAAACATAAAACATAACACTCACCTAAGCTTTCTACCAACCAGCCAGTGGTTATCTCACATAGCATTTCAATCGTCAATCTTGATGATTCTTTTTAAGAATCATTTTTCCCCAAGCAAGGCAGTACTGCCACTGGCACACAGGGAGTTACAGTGAGAGGAAAAGGAGAAGAAAAAAAAGAAAGAAAGAACAAGGTACAAGGGGATGTTGAAGAAAAAAGAAGAGAAAGATGGGAATCAAAGAGATAGAAGATGGCAATTGACATTGCACTTAAACTTTTGGAGATTGTAGTTATCAAGGAAGCAAGTGTTTAGAAGGGATTCCACAGGTAGGAGATGCAAAGAAAAGATACTGATAGAATAAAAGTGACAGTTCTATTTGACTATTTTGATGATAAAAGGGAGTTGCCAATCTAGTAACACACGTAAATTCATGCAGTTGATGCACCAGGGAAAGAAGCTGATCAGAGCAGAAGGCATGAAAATATTTGTAGAAAAGACAGAGGGAAGCCACATACCATCAGTGAGATACAAAAGGGCAAACTGCAGGCTCACAAGGTAACACAAAAGGAAAAAATGCCACATCAAGAAATAAAAAATCAAAACCTGTTTTCTATATTATATGTAGATGTTATATGCCTGCTTACCTGGGTGGATAGGTAGACAGGTAATATATGACAACTTCTGCTATGTCAGCTCTTTGTCCCACGAACACTTCACTCATCTATCCATCTGAACGTGATGGCTAGCAAGCAATATGATTGAGGCTTCAAAACAGGTGCAAGAACCACACAACAGACATGTCTTCCACCAGGGGCAGAGAATTCTCCTACCCCCAAGCATGAGTGTTAATGGAGACCAGCACCCAGACATACTCTATTTCCAGTTTTGTTACTACTTAATCTCCAAAAATCCCTTATGCACCCCTTTACTTCCTATCAATTAAAGCGGATGTTGTTGAGAAAACAAAACTTTCTGTTAGTATACAGAAACACTAGAGATACAATTAAAACCAGATCTTCCCTTTCTATACTGTTACGAGGATACATTTATATATAAAAATAATATTAATAATGTCTAAAAAGTTATAGTAAGAAATTCATTTGAGTCCTCCTTGTTATTACAAAAAAGTTTCAATTCATGTAGTAGTCATCAAAATAAGGAAATTAGAAATAGAACGTTTGGAAGATGCTAGAATGTTTGAGAAAATTTGAGTAAAATCTAGAGAATTCTAAAGGATTCTAGAATATGCAAATTAGGTGTTAGCCCCTATAAAAATAGGTTTTGGGAAGATAGTTGTTAACAGGATTTGCTGACATTATCAACTCTGGCCCGATTCATAGATCTGTACATCTAACTGAAAGGATCTCTAAGAAAAGTTGCCGACCAACTAAAACCTGAAAGAGAATCTCATGGAATTATATGGGTAAATAGATATTTTTGACTCTTTCATTGACTGAACTAATAATTATTCTTTATATACACATTTGAGGATTTCCAAAAAATATAACACTTAAACTTCTTTGCCATCTTAACTGGGTAAAGATATTTGACACCTTGTTTCCCCTTCGTAACACTTCGCCTGCCAGTAGTAAACTCTGTTTTCTGTTTTGAATGCAAAAAATTGTAAATTTTGTATAGATATCATTTTGTGTTTATCGGAAATTAAATATTTGTATGTTTTTTTTAAACTCTGAGTTTTGGTCAATCATTTTTTTTCTTTTGTTACACTTGACACGTATTAATACGAATGTCCATAGTAACACATGTATGGATTGAAAGAAAGTTTTTATTGATTATATTTTTTTTTTTCAGATTTTGCAGGTTGCTAGTGGAGTTACCTGAAATGTCTTTATCATTTACAGCAATTAAAGCTTAAATAATGTCATAGCTTTATTGCATTTTTTATTATTAAGAGCAGATTTTCTGAAATAAAGGCTAAAAATGTTTGAAAAAAATAATAGATGATTGCCCAATATGTGTCCTGCATTTAACAAAAAAAATTTCCCTACAAAATTTTTAATTTCTTGAAATTTCATTAATCTATGGAGGAGCGGAGGTAAACAAATGTAATTTTTTTTTTTTTAACCAAGATCTTATTAAAATAGTAATTTCATTCATTTGTGAATAAGTCCTGAAAAGTTTCATTAAAATTTGACAATTATTTGAGTTTTGCAAGAATTTCCAAATTAATGTATTTCTTACAGGAAAAAAAAAAAAAGTTATGTAGCAATTTAACAATAACAATCCTCTATTTACCAATTCCCCACTATAGGGCAGATATCCGTGGTGGATGCGACACAAGGTCATTTAAAATGGGGTTTATGAGCCCATAAACTCAGCTCAAAATATTCCATAGATCCTGCCTAACACCTCGTTGGGCTTTTGTCTATTTACCCCAGACAAGACTCCACCTCTCGGCGGAGCATCGTCTGGGTTCTTCTCCGCCAGAAGACAGGAAGTTCGACAAAGTAATGAAACAATTAAACTCATATAACGATTTGGTTACCTGCAAACGAAAATCAAAACAAAGTTTTTTACTAAAATTTCGAATGTGTTAGAAAGGATTAAAATTTAAAAAAAAATACTTTTATCTTTTTTCTTAAAAACTAAGTTTTTCCATCAAAATTTTTAAGTTTAGGGCCTTTTTTTTTCATAACTACGCTGTTTTTTGTGTGTTTTACTTTTAGTTTTGTAACTTTTGTTTTTCGTTTTTTTTTGTTGTTGTTGTTTTCCAGCATATCTGGAGGTACCTACAAGAGAAAAAAATAGTTGATAAGCTTGGTGACTCTCAGTTTGCTCAGAGGAGAATGGTTAACAAACTGAGCTTGCAAATAATGTCTGATTCTCACGGAGTCCTCCATATAGCCTTTTGTGCCATAAGCTTTAGTAAATAATATATAGCAAGATGGTAAACAAATTCATCTTTTAAACTTATTCTTTACTCTCATGAGTAGAATAGACTATTATTGAGAAGGGTCAAGCAAGTGTAGCAGCTACTTGATGCTTCTTCTGGTCGAAAATGAAAAAAACACAAAAAAAAACACTGATGTTTGATTGAATGAACGTTCGTTCGTTTTATTGTAATTGTGTGAAATACTGAAATAAGTTTTAAACATAACAATTCATTCGAATCGTGAATACTTTAAAAAAAAGGGGGGGTCTTATAAAGTCCAGAAATTGCACGGGAAAGCTGGGAAAATAAATTTACCTGTGCACCGTAACCAGTAAGGCGAAATTCTTCACGATACAAAATTCCCTCCGAATCTTACGACTGGTCTTCACCTGGCCGGAAGTCACATTGCATTGTGGGATTTTGTAAGATTATGAGTTCTTACATAGTTGCTTCCCTTAGACCGTACACGTTTAAATGGTTAATTCATCTAAGAGAGGGAAAGAATACATAAACTATGGCGAACGTTACAGTCACGATAATAATCTTAATTTATGATGGTGATTTTCTACGCGCTGATTAGGCGTGGCACAAGGCCGAAAGTACGGGGTACCCAGTGAGGATCGAACTTACTACTCAATTGTAATGATTCTAGCAAGAACAAGCTTGCAAACCATAACTCAAGGTGCCCAATATTAAAAAGGCTTCAAAGACCTATCAAATACATGGTGCGATGGATCAACTGTTCTCTAAATTATACAAAAATGAAAATAACACTAACATCTCATTTTAAAAGATATATTTACCAAAATTACACAAAAATATCTTGAAATACAAAAGAGTAAATTTATTCAATAAAAAAATTGCCATTGGCTTCAACCACAGGCTTCAAGCAACTTCAGAATCTCCTGTTACTCTTCCGAACATTGTTCTTGTTTAAGTTGGTGAATGCTGCCATATTCCTTGCCTTCAGTTCATCTTTGATGTTTTATAAGGAGTTTTGTTGGTTTCTTGCTCAACTGTATCACACATGTTTATGAAGGGGGGTTGCAAATCTTAGGAGTTAGGTGGTTAAATGTAAGAAGTGATGTAGTTACGGAAATTGCCTGACAGCCATGACTGGGTTCTCCTGCTTGTGTGGCATGTTGTAGAGTTTTGTTTCCAGATATAGGGTCTTCCAGCAGACATCCTCTTGACCCATAGAAGCCTTACTATTTCAAGTCACTTGTGTTGAGTTTGAGACCCCGTGGAAAGATGAATGGAGATATAAAATCACTATCCCTAGAGATCATTACAAACGCTATGATGTTAACTGAATTTACCTTATGAACCCCATATGTTATTTGTTCTATAATAAGCATTAATCAATTGTTGATGTTGCTATTGAAGTAAAAAGGGATTTTCTGGTTTTGCATAATAACTCTAAACTGCACTTTTATAATAAATTCAATAATTTTAATAACAGTAACACATATTAAAACAAACTGAAAATTTAAATCAAACTTTGTTTTGACATCTTAATCATTTAAAATGTGACAAAATTTTTTAAAAATAAATTTGAGTTCTTGCAGCTTATATGATTTTTGTAATAAATTAAGACAGACTGTATTTTCATCAATCACCATCATTACTCTTGGTGCTCTATACTTCTAGTCTTGTGCCAGATAAAACTTAAAATAGCTATAAATAAATTCATTTTAATTACAAAAAGTTAAGGACTCAAATTTTGCATCTAATAATGGCAAAATATTTTAAATGTAAATTTTAACATTCTGGACTTAAACATTTGCATGTTAATTTAATTATGCAAAAGTGTATATCTCATGAGAGGTACATTTGTTTCTTTTGGGGTATTCATTATCTGTCAATTAAAAGTCATATGTGCGTTGTGGTACAGTGGATATCGGCTCGGAACAAGAAACCGGGGAGCCGAGTTTGAACTCCAGTTGAATCCATTGTATTCACTTACGCGCAAATACTCTTGGGAAAGGTTTTAATCCATCTCTTCCTTCCAGTTATGGGTTAAATAGCAGGACAGATTGGGTTCTATAGCCTTGGTCGGCAACCAGTCTACTGCAGAAAGCAATGGCAACCTACTGCGGGATAATCTTCTGCCCAGTCAGTCATGTCTCTTTCGAGACATGATCGCCCAAGCGTGTATCACGTATGGCACCTAAATGACTGAATCCGTCTTTTCCCTCCAGTTATGGTTAAATAATAGGACAGATTGGGTTCTATAGCCTTGGTCGGCAACCAGTCTACTGCATAAAGCAATGGCAACCTACTGCGGGATAATCTTCTGCCCAGTCAGTCATGTCTCTTTCGAGTGTGTATCACGTATGGCACTTAACTGACTAACTGACTGATGTGGGCATTACTCACTATTCATCATGTAAATAAACCCTGTAGGTCTTAAAGAGGACCTTTCTTCTTTAAATCTCATGAAATGAACCAGCACTAAAGAATCACAAAAAACTGTACCAAATAAAAGAAACCACATCACTTGAGGACTTTCAACAACAGAAACAACTACAATTAGCACAGCTGTCAAGGAAGTGCTGAATGTAACAGTTTCACAAATGTCATGATAGTGCCAAACAGGGGCATTTACATGGTTGTCAACGTGAAGTCAGTCTTTGGCATTTCTGTGGCTGTCAATAGAGAACCAGGCTTGATTGTTTCCACAGTTGTCAATAGGGAGCCAGGCTCGGGCAATTCCGCGGCTACCGATGCGGAGACAGGCTCGGGCAATTCCGCGGCTACCGATGCGGAGACAGGCTCGGGCAATTCCGCGGCTACCGATGCGGAGACAGGCTCGGGCAATTCCGCGGCTACCGGGTGCGGAGACAGGCTCGGGCAACCGCGGCTACCGATGCGGAGACAGGCTCGGGCAATTCCGCGGCTACCGATGCGGAGACAGGCTCGGGCAATTCCGCGGCTACCGATGCGGAGACAGGCTCGGGCAATTCCGCGGCTACCGATGCGGAGACAGGCTCGGGCAATTCCGCGGCTACCGATGCGGAGACAGGCTCGGGCAATTCCGTGGCTACCGATGCGGAGCCAGGCTCGGGCAATTCCGCGGCTTCCGATGCAAAGCCAGACTCAGGCAATTCCGCGGCTTCCGATGTGGAGCCAGGCTCGGGCAATTCTACGGCTTCCGACGCAAAGCCAGACTCAGGCAGTTCTGCAGCTATCAACGGGAAGCTATATTTAGGCAATTCACTGGCATCAATGAGGAGCTAGGTTTACTTTAACTGAGCTAAACCAGCATCAACAAATGTTTATTTATCTCAACTCCATTCTCCTCATTTTATTTATTGGCTTCAATAGTACCAATCAAAAATGAAGGTTTTATCATTTACATATGAATCACCACTACTACCTTGGATCAGTGTATTTGCACACACACACACTGCTGATAATCAAACAAATGCTTTGCAGCTGCCTATTTAAGATCAATGCAGTGTTAGTGCACTTTGCTGAAGATCAAAGTACCATTTCCTCACACTTTTGTTTAGGATCAGAGTGTAGTATGCATAGAAACACACAAAATTGTACATATATATTTCAGAATATTCTATGGTAAATTCATGTCCAGAACCATACTTCATATCTTCTTTCACTACAAAACTACTACTAATATACAATCAATGTTGGATAAGTAAAAAAAAAACTCCAGTAATAAAAAGGAAAAAGAAAATAAAATACCTGAAAGTTGAACGAAATCAGTTAAACATCTAGTTACAGTGGATATCAAAAATTTAAATATGAAATTTTAACAAGTGTTTGCAATATTTCTTCTCCTTCTCACTTATAAAAGACTGACTTCATCGATAAAACCATTATTAGTCTGAAGAAGTTCTTCTAGGAATTAAATATATAAGAATTTTTTATCCATCACAATATTCTATTCCTTACTATTCATCATGTGAATGAACCCTGTATGTCTTAAAGAAGACCATTCATCTTTAAATCCCATGAAATGAACCAGCACTAAAGAATCACAAAAGAACTCTACCAAATAACAGAAAACACATCACTTGAAGACATTTTTTTTTTTTTTTTTTTTTAATCATCTCACCCCAAGCAAGGCATTCCACTGTCACTATTGCGCAATGGGGCTACATAGAGGAAGGTAAAGAGAAGGAGTGGATAGACATAGCGAGGATGAGGGTCGGGCAGATGGGAAGAGTGCTTGATAGAATGGGAGCAGGTTAGTGTGTTAGGAGGTGTGTATTGACCTTACATTTAAACTCCTGGAGATTGTAGCCGTCGGGGAAGCAATCGTTTGGAAGAGAATTCCACAGTCGGGAAGTGCGAGGAAAGAAACTGTTGGAGTAGAAGTTACGGCTGCATTTTATCGGTTTCACTGTAAAAGGGTGGGATCTAGTTGCTAATCTAGTATCTCGTGCAAATTCGTATTTAGGGGGCACCAGTGTTCTAAGTTCATCAGAGCAGAAGCCGTGAAAGTATTAAACATTCAACAACAGAAACAACTACAATGAATAGCACATGAGAGATTAATGAAATAATCAAGATGTTGACATTCCACACTACTTTAAACAAAAGGTTAGGAAGGAAATCCTCATTAATACTGGAAAGAATGATAACAATGGACATGAGCTGCTTGGTCAATGAATGCTGAGTGCTTCCTTATAAAGAAACAGCTAATATTACTGTTACAATCTGATATGCAGATTTGTATATCCTGTCTTTTATTACAATAAATGATATATTTAGCGGAGACACGTGTTTGAGTAGATATTACTCTTTTGGTGTTGTGAGTGTAATTGACATCTACTTCATGATCGATAAAAAACCTTAATAAATAAAATGTACCTCTAGACAGGGATCAAATTTGTGTTTCCCTCATATTGGGGCAACCCTGCTCAATGTGCTTTAGACTGCTCAGCCATAAAAGACATTAGAGTAGAGCAAGTCTCAATTACCTATTTAAAAAAAGAAGCTAATCTCACATCATTTATCATTCCTTACATATATATTTTTGCAAGATTGATTGAGTTTTATGTTTGTGCATTTCGTATAAAGTTAATCTCCTCAAAAAATTTAAAATAAAGGTTCTAATTTTTTTTCAAACTTGGTACTAGAGTCCAGACTCAGATATTTTTAAAATGAACAAAATTTAGTAAGCATTAAAGTTGATTATCTGAAAACCAATTATTAGAAAGAAAGCTAGTCATTTTAAAATGATGACAGTTCTGATTACTGAACTGTCACATTTTTTTAAGGTCTTTTTGATTCAAAATTTAAAGTATAGTATGACCGATGATTCAGCAATGCTCAGCTGTAAATTTAATCATAACGTGTTACATGCCAGAGAAGTCTAAATTTATGAATTTAATCACAATTTTGTTTGCTTGTATTTGGTGTAATCAACTCCAAATGGGATATTAAAATTCACGATTTTTAAGATCTGTTTACATTTATCAATTTTAACATGCTAAAAGATTTTAATAAAAAGACAACAATCAAAAACACAGTTTTGATATTTCCATTAATGAATCCAATAGAAAGAGAGAGGAAATAAATTGTCAAATAACTTTGGCTTGGATATGGAGCTCCTGTAAGATAACGTCAAGAACCCTAGCCAAGAAAGAAGGACAGGGTAGGAGTTTGTATATTTCTCCTCTGTGCAATTGTCATGTTTGTAACCAAAGAAATAAAACAAAGTGTAGTAAAGAGAAAGACAGAAGGCCAACTAAGTTTGCTGTAATCATCAAAAAAGACCTTATTTTAATTTTTAGTGATTTGGTCAGAGGTTTAAAAAAAAACAAGGCTTACTGGTAGGTTAAAAAGAAACACTTCAAAAGAGGCTATTATCCTGAAGGGCAAAACTGCTGAAACCTTGTGATAACAACAAAGATGAGAACAGTGGTAAAGAGTATAAATACTGTTTTTTGTGTTTTATTAATTTTCAGAATTTTTGAAAATTTACACATACACAAACACACAGACATCCTAAAACATGGTCAGCAGCTTTTGAGAAATAAAGGGCTCACGTCAAAATTCCTTGAAGGTCACTGGGATCAGAAAGCATCTTACAGAGGCCAGAGGCCACAACAGCTGAAACATTGTCATAATGACAACAAAGATGAGGACAATAGTCTCCATGCAAATCATAAGCCTTTTGTTGTATTCAATGAAGCAACTTCTTCCTTCTTGATGATAAAAATATTTGCTTTTTTTTCTTTAAATGTAGTTAAATTAACTCTTTATTAAAAAAAAAGTTTTCTTACAAAACTTTATGAAAAAAAATTGAAAAACATGAGGAAATATTTCAGAAATTTAACATTAGATTTGTTATTTGGATAAGTAAGCAAATTAAAAATAAAATTCATCAAAAAGAATTGTTTCTTCATTAAATATAATAAAAAAACAGACTGAAAATGAATGACAAAAGAGTTATTTCTGAAAATAATTAATTTTTAAAGTTAAATATCAAATTAGTTATCTGGTACTTTACTCCCAAGCTGTGGTCAAAATACTAAAGTGGTTACCACTTTCGAGGCAGAAAATGTTTTTGTATGAATAATCAAACAATGAACAAATTGGAAATTAATAACAAAAAGAGTTACTTTTAAATAAGTAAATGAAATGTTCTCAGCACAACCACAAAGAAATTACAAAAAATAAAACACTTTTGGGAAGTGAGTCAAGCTAAGAACTTTTCTGTGCTTCTTCAGAATTTTTTTTTTAATCTAATTGTTTCATCCCAAGTGAGATGATAATGACATGAAAGGAAATGGGTTACATGGAGTGAAAGAGAATGAAGATAATTTAGTAAGCAGAAGTAAGGAAAAGACAATAAAGGAACAGGTTTCAGAAGGACAAAAGATATCAAGTGATGTTGCATTTAAATTTTTTGAATATTATAGGTGACAGGGAAGCAAGAAATTGAAAGAGAGATCCAAAAGTGAGAAAATAAACTGTTAGAATAAAAGCGGTTGCATCTAGCTAGTTGAACAGTAAAATGGTAATACATAGTTGACAATTCTAGTCACTCAGTTAAGTGCCATACGTGAAACATGCTTGGGTGATCATGTCTTGAAAGAGACATGACTGACTGGGCAGAAGATTATCCCACAGTAAGTTGCCATTGCTTTCTGCGGTAGACTGGTTGCCAGCCAAGGATAAAGAACCCAATCTGTCCTGTTATTTAACCCATAACTGGAAGGAAGAAACGGATTAATACCTTTCCCAAGGGTATTTGTGCATAAGTGAATGCAATGAATTCAACTGGAATTCGAACTCGGCTCCCCAATTTCTCGTTTCGAGCTGATATCCACTGTACGACACCGCACATCTGCGGACAATTCTAGTAACATGCTTAAATCCATGTTTTATCTCCATCAAGCAAGAACTGCAAAGTTGGGCCAGATACAAGACACATGCTGTTAGAAGTAAGTAATAATGCTGTCAGAATATAAGGTAATATTTAGATTCAGACACATAGAACAAATACTTAATTAATTTTCAAGCTTTTGGGTATACCACAGTAAATGTGCTATCAAGGGTATATAGTTTAATGCACAGTGCTGATGATCTCTGGACCCTACACAATGAACTGTGCCATTCCAACATAACAAGGGTGACTCATGTTAGGATGAGAAATTTACTATATACTGTAGTTTCTCAAACCTAGATCCAGTACGACTACCCGACAATTTGAAATCGAACATAAATTTTGAAGACCCTCTACTGTCCAAAATGAGAAATCAATTGTTGTGGGGCATTACCCACTTAACTATGGACTCTTCCTACCAGTATATTAACTGAGAGTTAATCACTCTCGTGGTTTCAGTTCAGCTCAGCACAGTCTGTCTGTCAGTCACAAGTAAGCCAAGCTTATATTTACTCTTTTCTCTTGTATCTATTTTTGACTTAATATATGTTGTTAACCTTACCACTGTGTTTTGAGTTATCATTTCGTGGTCCCATCACCAGTCCACATCATCAATATATACTGAACATCATATATGAATGTTCATAATTCCCATTCATATTTTCCTACCCAGACATAGCAACCAACTGCAAATGCCCATTTGCAGAATCAGAGAATCTCCTTGAGTTTTTGTATGCCATCTAAACTTTTCTATGCACAGCAACAAATGCTACACCACATGAAAGATTTCCCCTTTTTAATGAATAAGTTTTGCTGGAACCTCACGCCCCTCATAGCTCTAGAAACCAGGAACAGTTCTGCTGAGGTGCTACAACCTGCATAATAAATATGATCTGCTAACAAACAAGGTGAACTGAATTTACATCATACGCTAGTCCAACACTCAAATGTAAAGGTATCCTCTCTCTCTCTAACTCAGCACCTGCTGGAGATATACCATCACCCAGTATAGACCATCAAGAGGGGCCCACTTCCAAGGCTCCTACTGTGCTACTTAAGGACCATTAAATATCTCATTTATTGTAATAAGAGACAGGATATACAAATATGCATATCAGATTGTAATAGTAATATTAGCTGTTTCTTTATAAGTAAACACTCAGCATTCACTGACCAAACAGCCAGTACTTCTTTCAGTTGAAATTTATAAAATCTTCATCAGTCAGTTAAATGCCATACATGAAACACGCTTGGGCGATCATGTCTCAAAAGAGACATGACTGACTAGGCAGATGATTATCCTGCAGTGTTGCCATTGCTTCTGCAGTAGATTGGTTGCCAGCCAAGGCTATAGAACCCAATCTGTCTTGCTATTTAATCCATAACTGGAGGGAAGAGACGGATTAATACCTTTCCCAAGGGTATTTGTGCATAAGTGAATGCAATGAATTCAACTGGAATTTGAACTCAACTCCCCGATTTCTCATTCCAAGCTGATATCCATTGCCCCACAACCTTCATATTAAAGCAATTTTTCAGGTTTCTCATGTCCATTGTTATCATTCTTTCCAGTATTAATGAGGATTTCCTTCATAACCTTTTGTCTAAAGTAGTGTGGAACGTCAACATCTTGATTCTTCAAGTTATGTGGGCTATTCATTGTAGTTGTTTTTGTTGTTAAAAGTCTTTAAGTGACATGGTTTCTGTTATTTGGTATAGTTCTTTGTGATTCTTTAGTGCTGGTTCATTCCATGGAATTTAAAGAAGGATGGTATTCTTTAAGACCTACAGAGTTCATTTACATGATGAATAATGAGTTGGTCATGTTAGAAATGAGTCCTGTAATTTGAATATGAACTCACTCAAGACTGTAGTTTGAAAAAAAAAAAAAAAACTTACCTCATGGACGTCCGCGCACAAAAGAATCTTGTTGGGAAGCCATATTGTTTTTATGAAGATAAAGTGCCGCAAATTCATGGCTACCATGAGACTTGAGGAGATATAAATATGGCTGCTAAGTAGAACTCGGCAGGTGTTTCTCATGTGTGAGACTACTAACCCACATTCTCTTTGGGAAGAACTCTTGCTGCATTTTCAAGTTTGAGACTAAAGGTCTGCACTTTTTTGGAAAGAACTCTTGTGTTTCTCAAGTTTGAGATTACTAATCTATACTTTTTTGGGGAAGAAATTTTGTGTGTTCTTGTGTTTGAGATAACTAATCAACACTCTTTTTGTGAAGAACTATTTTGTGTTCTCAAGTTCAAGACTACTCAAATACAGAAACTTTGGATACAGATTTCCTACCACCTTAGGAAGATCAGACAGTGAGAATCCAATATGACCTAAATGAGTACAAGATCATTGCTTCAGAAATGCTCCCATCTACCCTCTAATTTTAACACATTGTCTTTAGAGTCAGAGAAACCAGCATGCAGGAAAATATGGGTGTATACCAACTCTGAATGGAAGATAAAACCAGTATGACTCCAGACCTGAAAACCCTGAGCCTGAAACTACCAAAAATGATAAGTTGCCCAGATACGAACAGGACCTGTGAATTCCTGTTCAAATTCATTCCCTATGATTAGAAATAAAGCAGGGGAAAATGCAGCAGAGACCAACATAAATTACCTCCCTTGATGACAATTGTCTACATTGAAAGAGGAACTCTACCTCACTTAAATACTATCAATAAGTGATCAAGACATGCCTCCTCATTCAAGCTCAATAAAGCTTTCTTAAGTTTTATCATGCCTCTGGGTTCTAACTGTAAAAATCTGAACTGTTGGAACTAAGGAATCTAGCTCATCTGAACATCTGCCATGGAAATGGAAGTGGCAATAGAGAAGCAAGAGGCTAGTAGCAAATCACATGTGGCAAAGGACTAATAAGGTGGAAATTAATTCATTACCCACAAGGTCATGTAAATGCAATTGAATTCTGTCAAAGCTAGAGAGTGAGGATTGGGCAGTGCCAGCCTAGATAAGGCAGCATTACTCCATTTTTGATCTAAAAAGTTAGGAAATAAAACTAACTGAAACCTGAAAAGAGGAGGAAGAGGGAATAATTTAACACTGAAAAATAGGATAAGTTGGTTGGTTGGTTGGTTGGTTGGTTGGTTGGTTGATTGATTGATTTATTTAACCAGCATATCAACCTTCATTAGGTCATTTAATGCTGAAAACCATTTTGATTTGTTTTATTTAGTTTATTTGTTTTATTGTTTTTTGTTTTGCAAGATTAATTGGGATTTGTTTTTTAAGGGCAGCGTCCCCAAGTCCTACCCTTGTTATTTAACCTATAACTGGAGGGAAGGAACAAATTAATACCTTTCCCAAGGGTACCATTGCTTAAGTGAATGCAGGACATTCAACTGGAAATTTGAACTCGGCTCACCAATTTCTCTTTCCGAGTCGACATCCACTGCACCACAACGCACATCTGTCCATAAACGCTTACAGCATCTGGTATTCCCAAGTGGTCACCCATCTAAGTACTGACCAGGCTCAACATTGCTTAACTTTGGTGATCGAGCGAGAATCGGTGTATTCAACGTAATAGGCCATAAGCCCGAAAATAGGAAAAATTGAATCCCTTTCTCCAAAGTGGGGGAAAACAACAACCATGTATAAGGATAAAGAAGGCAACATTTGTCCATGCATTGAATATTGCTGCAACATCAGCTCTGGTGCTTCTCTTTTATATCCAGACATTCTTGAAAAAAATTCAAATAATCTGCAATATTATCAGTCCTGACTTAGCATCTTGCCCACTACAGTAACAAACTGTCCCATTACCTCTTCTATAAAAGTTTTCATAGTAATTGTTCTGATGAGCTTTACTTGTTGGTATTTCAACTTCACAACTTTAAGTGCAGTACTAAATTGGCAGTTAGGTTTCATAATTTCACTGTTGAAATTATTAGTTGTAAGCATAAGTTCTAGACTAATAATAGTTTCTTCTCTCACACTTCTCACATGTGGAACTCTCTTCTGACTTCTTGTCAATTACAATCTTCCAATATTTAAATATCATGTCAATTGTCATTCTTCTGTCTCTCATTCTTTTATTGTCCCCTCTATTTTTTTTACACCCAGTAACATCCTAGTAGCTTTTATAGGCCTTGCTTGGAATGAAATGACTAAAAAGCAAAAATTATTATAATTACACCAAAAAGAAAAAAAAAAGTGCTGTTATCAGACAACAGTTTTCAGTGCAGAGACTGAAAGATCAGAATTTCTTTTTGAATTTCTGGGATGAGGAGTTATCCTGAGTTACACTATTTACATTCAGACTATTATGATAACAACAAAGATGAGAAAAATAGTTTGAATGTAAATAGTATAAATAATGAAATCAGCAATTCAAGTTCAAATTTACTTTTGCACTAATACCTTGAAGAAAACCTACTTCTTCCAAAACTGTGTGTTAAATAGAAGGATAGACTAGGCTCACTAGCTTTTTGTAGCAACCATTCTTAAAAAAAAAAAAAAAAAAAAGGCTGAATTTCCAAACATGGGGAATGCATCAAAAAACCACTCTACAATCTTTCTGTTAGTTTCAATCCCAATAAAAATGACAGCAAAATACTTTCCTCTCTACTTTTATAGGTAGAAACAAACAAATGCATGCTGGGATTTTTATCCTAGCCAATGAAATAGGCTGATTCTTATTTTCACCTGACTCAATTCTGATCTGTTTTGAATGCCACATTTGCTTGTGTTGTAACCTTGTTTGGTTACTGTTGTGATCAAAAAGATTACTGACGTGTTGTGATATTGTACGGTTGTATTTTGGATCTTGGTATATTATTTCAGTTATTACGGATTTGTAATAATAGTTATTACTACAAGATGATATTCCAGTATCTTGCAAGATAATTATACACATATCTCACGAATAGTACCATTGTGGTGATACTGAGCAAAAGCAAAGGGATCGGATGTTTGCTCTATACCGACCAAAAAGCAAATGAACAAAAGTCGCCGTTGCGCATCCAAGTTTGTGCAGATGTTCCAGTTGAAAAATAAAAATTAATCAAATATCAAATTTCTATTTCGCGAGCCTACGCAAATTTTATTTTTCAAACATCTGCGCGAACTTGAATGCGCAACGGCGACGTTTGTTCATTTGCTTTTTGGTCGGTATAGAGCAAACATCCGGTCCCTCACTTTAGCTCGGTATCACCACATCATATTAAGAGGTCAGGTGAAGAGGCTCATCCCTTGTTCCCTGTTTAGGATGTGATTTCCGGCTTTCTCTTTTCCAATCTTTTCACTCTTTTCTTTTTTTTTTTTCAATTGGAGTAGATAGACTAAACTATCGCCAGGTTCACACTCCACCCATGTGTATTGAACAGGTGAAGAGGCTCATCCCTTGTTCCCTCTTTAGGATGTGGTTTCCGGCTTTCTCTTTTCCAATCTTTTCACTCTTTCCTTTTCTTTTTTTTTCAATTGGAGTAGATAGACTAAACTATCGCCAGGGTCACACTCCACCCACATCTATTGAACAGGTGAAGAGGCTCATCCCTTGTTCCCTCTTTAGGATGTGGTTTCCGGCTTTCTCTTTTCCAATCTTTTCACTCTTTCCTTTTCTTTTTTTTTCAATTGGAGTAGATAGACTAAACTATCGCCAGGGTCACACTCCACCCACATCTATTGAACAGGTGAAGAGGCTCATCCCTTGTTCCCTCTTTAGGATGTGGTTTCCGGCTTTCTCTTTTCCAATTTTCTTTTCACTCTTACATAGCCCCCTGCACATCAGTGGCATTACCGCCTTGTTCGGGATGATATGATTAAAAATAAAAATACCTAGTATCCTCTCTTGGGAGACGTTCTGAGTAATCTACTCAAGGACTAAATAGTAATGTTAACACTTAACTTTGCTACTTGGCTGTAACTAATACAACTGCTGCTGTTACTCATAATCTGGTTGATCCCCTGGCTTCATTTCCTAAGACTTCTGTCTTAATATAGATTATTATCGTGGTCACATGATCCCCAGCAGTGGAATAAGCTATTCTTATAGTTATATTTGTTATCTGGCGATCAGTGTTCAATCATGTGTCAGTATCAACACCTCTTTCTACATGACAGCTTGTCTGTACTTGCTTGTGTATGACCACCAATTCTTATTTTGTGAACTTTTTGCCATATGACTGCCGATTTGCCTTGAATATATTGTTTGCTTGCTTAATATCAATTTTACCCAGTTTTTTTCTTTTCTTGTTATTTCTTATTGCAAACTTTGTCAATTCTGTTTGTTGAACAGTCCTGTTACTTATTTTGCATTTGACCATGGCGACTCACTAATAAGCCCAGGAATAGACTACTTTAATAGAGATAAATCAAAATATGAGCTATAGGAGGTAAAAAATTTGTTACATGCGAATCCCAAAATGACACAAAACAATCTTGGAACCATTTGATTGTCTCAATGATGAAGAGGACTGTGAGAAGAATGTAAATACATTTCCTGAATTAATCCAATTTCTTGATGATTGAAGTCTGTCTCTTATTATGAGAGAAAACCCTGATGATGACAGAAAAGTGTTGCAAATTTTGAGAGAGCACTATTTATCATAAACAAAACCAAAAATAATTTCCTTGTATAGTGAATTAACCTCCCTATGTTAAGCAAGTGTCAAAACTATTAGTGATTATATTATTAAAGCCAAAAATGTGGCAACTTTATTAAAAACATCAAGGAAGGTGATTAGCAATGGTCTGCTAACAGCTATGATTCTAAAAAGCCTCTGTTTGAATTTAGACCATTTACAACGGATTTTGTTTTTTAATCCGGTATACTTTTATTACTCTAAACATTATTTTTAGTTGAGACCTGTATTTTAGTAGATGCTCTATTTATTTCAGACAGTATTTTATTTTGTCTACTGCTTGTGTGTGTGTGTGTGTGTGTGTGTGTGTGTGTGTGTGTGTGTGTAAAAGTTTCATTGAGATAAAGAAAAGTTTTATTTTTTAATGTTCTGAAAGTTTCCTTTTTACAAGTGTGTGTGTGTGTGTGTCCACCAGTTATGAATAAATTGAGTATTAGAAACAAAACTTACCTCTTTTCTTTAAGAAAATATTATTGATAAAAGTTAGCTACCAATCTACTCAAAGGTAGAAAGTTACAAAGTCAGAGGCACAAATTATGGAGATATGTGAGGAAGATAACAGTTGACCCTAAACTTTACTGGGTTAAGATTCTAATAATTGGGAAAGCATCCTCTTGGGATTTAGTTTTACAAAACAGCAGTTCATGTGAAGAAGCTATTCAAGTAGAGATTACATCTGACGAATGAGATACAAAGAAAATGAGAGTGGTTTGCTATAATGTGTGTGGCATGGCGGGTCTTAGCCCTGAAATTTAGAAATGGTAGAACTAATGAATGCAGCTCATCAGAATATTTTTCATGGAAATAACAACCGAGCATAGAACTGGAAATTATTTGAGGAAGTCTTAATGAAAATAAGTAAACAGAGAATGGGGGTTGGAATTGTTTTTCTTTTTTTCTTTAATTAAAACGTGGCCTGTTATGTAAAATTATTACAGTTCACAGGAATCAATAAAAGAAAATAATGAAAATGACAAAGGATGATTAGATGCAAAAAGGATAGGAATTGAAAACAAAATAATTTTTTAATATAAATGGTGGAATGAAAGAGAAACTGTAGATTATAGAAACTAGATAGAGAAACAAAGAAAATGGAAAGGGGAGGAGAAGAAAAAAGGAATTGAAAGAGAGGAAAAAGAATGTTTTAAAAACAAAAAATGAATGACTTTCAATGTCTTTTAGAAACTTAGCTGCTTTCAATTTTTCAAGAAGCATTTGTCAGTTTTTACTTCTCAAACATATAATTCAATTCAAAATTAGGAGGGAAAAAAAAAGAATAATCTAACAAAAAAGAAAAAAAAAAGAAAAATAACAGAAAAATTCCAGAAATCCATTTTAGGTGATTTTATTAAAAAAATTACATCAGTCACTTAAGTGCCATACGTGATACACAGTTGAGTGATTATGTCTCTTTTGATCTATGACTAACTAGGCAGAAGATTTCCCTGCAGTAGGTTGCTATTTCTTCCTGCAGTTGACTGGTTGCCAACCAAGGCTTTAGAACTCAATTAGTCCTGCCATTTAACCCATAGCTGAAGGGATAATAGATGGATTCATACATTTCCCAAGGGTATTTGTGCATAAGTGAATGCAATGAGTTCAAGTAGAATTTGAACTTTGCTCTCTGATTTCTCGTTCTGAGTCAATATATAACTTTCTTGAAAAATGTTTATATACTTTCACTAATCATATCACATCTTTTAAAAAGCAGGAAAAATCCATGGCAGCTAACATTTATTAAATTTATTCATAAAGAAGATAAGAATCATTATTAGCAATGATAAAGGCTCAGTATGTAATAAATTCTGCTCTATCATTATTTCCATACCATGTGTTCTAACAAAATTCATTCCTAGCTCTGACCTTTTGGACAGTAACCCTATGATATATACAAAGAAGAATTATCTCCATTCTTTTTGTATTCCATTAATAAAAAGTAAGTTTTACTCAGACAGCTTCATCATATACAAATCAACGATTTGTCCATGCATGGAGTACTGCTGCCATATATGGTCAGGTGACCCCGCTGTTCACCTGTGTTCTTGACAGGCTCCAAAGGAGAATCAGTAATGTAATAGATACCGACTTTGTGGCTCGACTACACCCACTTTCCCACCGATGGGATGTGGCTTCCCTTTGTCTCTTCTATAAATACTTCCATGGCTTCTGCTCCAACAAACTTAAGTCACTGGTGCCTCTGCAACAGGTGTTTACTCATGCAACCAGACTGGCAACTGGGTCCCACCCATTCACAGTTAGATCAACCAAATGCAGACGACAATTCTAGTCCTGCAGCTTCTTTCTTTGCACTTCCCACCTGTGGAACTCGCTTCCGTATTCTTGCTTTCCTGATGGCTACAACCTCCAGAAATTCAAATGCAAGGTCAATTCTCATCTCTTAACCACTTGACCCTAGTTTTTTCCTCACTATCCTGTATATCCTTTCCTTTCTCTCCACCTCTGCAACTGTCATCACACCTAAATTCCCTCTCTTCTCTTGCTCCTTTCTAAATGGTTCGTCATTCTCTTCACTCTCTTCTATCTAGTGCTTTTACTCTTATGTAGCCCCCTGCACATCAGTGGTGTTACCGCCTTGCTCAGGGTGATATGATTAAAAAAAAAAATCTCTTTGTGGAAGAGACTCCAGGCAGGATGCTTTCTCAATCACTTCAAGTCTAGAGTTAACTTATCTTTTCTGCATAAACCAACAGATTTCACTTCTTACTTTTTCCTATCCTCAAACAACAGTAACCCACTACCTTGAATGGCTCTTGGGCCTTGTATAGGGTGATTATTAGTATTAAAAAACTTTTTTCATTCCTTGTAGAAGTGTATTTTGGATGAAAATTCTTTAACACTTAGCCAAAGAACAAGCCATTGTGCAAGTTTTGTTAATTACTAACTCTTGAGAAATAAAGTAAGATGAATGTAGTTGATTATTAGTCAACAATTTGCACACAAATTCCCCAGTTTTAGTCAAGAAAAAATTTGACCATCCAGAATTGCATGAGAAGAAAAAGATTAATTTAATACGTTTGATAGCAGATCAGACCCCATAACCTATTTTTTCACACACACACACACACAATTTACACAAAAAAAACCCCCCAAATGATCAAACAGGGTAATTCTAAATGACTATGTTTTAAGGAAGTGGTTCTTAAACGGCACAGTGCATCTCATAGGTGCAGAAGAAGAAGATAGTAGAATGATTGAAAAACAAAAATAAACAGTTTTTAAAAAAAAAATATCATATGCAAAAAATAAATATGATTTAAAAATTTAAAACATCATTATGGATAATTTGTAATTGCATGCATGAGTCACTGTATAAATAATTATAAATAACTATTAACAAATTCTATCATATTTATATATTTTTGCATTATATCAAGTATTAAGAATATTGTAACTAGGGTCTGCAAACTGAAGTAGATAGTTATCAATGATAATGTTCTGATTTCATGGTATCTCCCTTTAACCCTCTCACTGTTTTTTGTATTTTTAAATGTAATTTTTATTACATAAAATTTGGTGAGGCACGAGCAAATTTTAATTTAAAAAATGTGTTCCAGAGAAAATAGTTTGGGAACCACTGTTTTAAGTGCAAGTATCTTTGAATATAATACATGATGTCAAAAGATTAATAATAAATAAAATTGAATATTTTCTGTCTGAATTTCTGGGATGAGGAGTTACCTTTATGCAGACTAATGTCCTCATCTTTGTTGTTATCACAACATTTCCGCTGTTGTATCCTCTGGCCTTCCTCAGGTGTTTAACAACCTGGAAAACCTAGAAAAAATTCTGAGCTGAATCCTTTCTAATATTAAATATAGAGTTGGGATTATAAGCCATCATATAGATTAAGATTATTTTAGGGCACTCTTCAAAGTTAACTATTTCCCATGGATGCCATTTCTACTGCAAAATCTATTCAGAAAGGATCTAAACTGTTAACTGTATACAACTGCTTCAATGTTTAAAAAGGCTCTGAGCAAGTAAAGTCTAAAAGTCTTGACAAAGACCATCCTTTTTTGTACATTGTGGACAGTTGTTACAGAATCACAAAGAACTGTACCAAATAACAGAAATCACATCACTTGAGGATTACCAACAGGTGCAATAACAACTAAAATTGATAGCAAATGTCACTCAAAGAGAAAATAAGGGCATAATTAAGATGATGTTTCACACTTGTTTAAATAAATGTTTTGGAAGGAAATCCCCGTCAATCCTGGAAAAAGTTGCAATAGCTACTAGATTTAAGAAACCTATTTTCCTGAAAAATTGTTTTAAGAGTAAAATTTTATAAATTTTAACCGAAAGTAGTACCGTCAGCTCAGTTAATGAATACTACATGTTTCCCTGTAGGCAAACGGTTAATATTATCAGTCACTGGTGCCTCCGCAACAGGGGTTTACCCATTCACAGTTAGATCAACCAAATGCAGACGACAATTCTACTCCTTCAGCTTCTTTTCTTGCACTTCCCGCCTGTGAAACTTGCTTCCTTATTCTTGCTTTTCTGATGGCTACAACCTCCAGGAATTTAAATGCAACGTCAATACTTATCTCTTAACTTCATTACTCTAATTCTTTTCACACCGCCCTGTATATCCTTTCCTTTCTCTCCACCTTTGCAACAGTCATCATACCTGTATTCCCATCCTTCTCTTGCTCCTTTCTAACTGGTTCGTCCTTCTCTTTAATCTCCTAAACTTTTCTCTTATGTATCCCCCTGCACATCAGTGGCGTTACCACCTTGCTCAAGGCAATATGATTAAAAAAATTTCAGCATCTTAAGATTTCTAGTGAATTAGTTCATTGGAAGACTTTTTTTGCAGAAAATATTTGAAAGTAAAAGAAAGATCAGCTTAGCACTTTTATTATTTTATCCAAGGCAAATGGCCAAGTGGTTAGATTGTTCACTTCCTGACCAGGAGATCCAAGTTAGAATCTCACTATGGTTGATTTGTCAGGAAGGTGACGATTTTATTGATCTATAGAGGCGATCTCAGGGTGCAGTACTTTAGGAAAGTGCCTGGAAACCATACCATGGGTTGATGTAAGCCTTGTTAGTAAAGCTGGATAGATGAAGCTATTTGGATGACTGAGGGTTTGAGCATACTGGTCTTATTATCAATCATGCCAGAAAATGTGCTATCAGAAACTGTAACTAAGGTCCACTTATTGTAGTGTGGGCTCTGTAGGTGTCGAACAAAAATAAAGCATCTGCAATAGGAATTGACTTGAATCCCCACACATACACACATACACACAGAGCAGACAAGCATATTTGGATAAAAGTAGCCAGCCATTACTTATTACTATTATTCTTATCTAAAACATAAATTCTTTGACCAATGAATGAGGTTTCATTTAACCAATAGAAAAAAAAAGTAGTCAGCCATTACTTATTACTATTATTCTTATCTAAAACATAAATTCTTTAACCAATGAATGAGGTTTCATTTAACCAATAGAAAATAAAAGTAGCCAGCCATTACTTATTACTATTATTCTTATCTAAAACATAAATTCTTTAACCAATGAATGAGGTTTCATTTAACCAATAGAAAATAAAAGTAGCCAGCCATTACTTATTACTATTATTCTTATCTAAAACATAAATTCTTTAACCAATGAATGAGGTTTCATTTAACCAACAGAAAATAAAAGTAGCCAGCCATTACTTATTACTATTATTCTTATCTAAAACATAAATTCTTTAACCAATGAATGAGGTTTCATTTAACCAATAGAAAATAAAAGTAGCCAGCCATTACTTATTACTATTATTCTTATCTAAAACATAAATTCTTTAACCAATGAATGAGGTTTCATTTAACCAATAGAAAATAAAAGTAGCCAGCCATTACTTATTACTATTATTCTTATCTAAAACATAAATTCTTTAACCAATGAATGAGGTTTCATTTAACCAATAGAAAATAAAAGTAGCCAGCCATTACTTATTACTATTATTCTTATCTAAAACATAAATTCTTTGACCAATGAATGAGGTTTCATTTAACCAATAGAAAATAAAAGTAGCCAGCCATTACTTATTACTATTATTCTTATCTAAAACATAAATTCTTTGACCAATGAATGAGGTTTCATTTAACCAATAGAAAATAAAAGTAGCCAGCCATTACTTATTACTATTATTCTTATCTAAAACATAAATTCTTTAACCAATGAATGAGGTTTCATTTAACCAATAGAAAATAAAAGTAGCCAGCCATTACTTATTACTATTATTCTTACCTAAAACATAAATTCTTTAACCAATGAATGAGGTTTCATTTAACCAATAGAAAATAAAAGTAGCCAGCCATTACTTATTACTATTATTCTTATCTAAAACATAAATTCTTTAACCAATGAATGAGGTTTCATTTAACCAATAGAAAATAAAAGTAGCCAGCCATTACTTATTACTATTATTCTTATCTAAAACATAAATTCTTTAACCAATGAATGAGGTTTCATTTAACCAATAGAAAATAAAAGTAGCCAGCCATTACTTATTACTATTATTCTTATCTAAAACATAAATTCTTTAACCAATGAATGAGGTTTCATTTAACCAATAGAAAATAAAAGTAGCCAGCCATTACTTATTACTATTATTCTTATCTAAAACATAAATTCTTTAACCAATGAATGAGGTTTCATTTAACCAATAGAAAATAAAAGTAGCCAGCCATTACTTATTACTATTATTCTTATCTAAAACATAAATTCTTTGACCAATGAATGAGGTTTCATTTAACCAATAGAAAATAAAAGTAGTCAGCCATTACTTATTACTATTATTCTTATCTAAAACATAAATTCTTTAACCAATGAATGAGGTTTCATTTAACCAATAGAAAATAAAAGTAGCCAGCCATTACTTATTACTATTATTCTTATCTAAAACATAAATTCTTTAACCAATGAATGAGGTTTCATTTAACCAATAGAAAATAAAAGTAGCCAGCCATTACTTATTACTATTATTAACTTATCTGAAACATAAATTCTTTAACCAATGAATGAGGTTTCATTTTAATAGAAAATAAAAGTAGCCAGCCATTACTTATTACTATTATTCTTATCTAAAACATAAATTCTTTAACCAATGAATGAGGTTTCATTTAACCAATAGAAAATAAAAGTAGCTAATGATACCTTATTACTATTATTCTTATCTAAAACATAAATTCTTTAACCAATGAATGAGGTTTCCATTTAACCAATAGAAAATAAAAGTAGCCAGCCATTACTTATTACTATTATTCTTATCTAAAACATAAATTCTTTAACCAATGAATGAGGTTTCATTTAACCAATAGAAAAATAAAAGTAGCCAGCCATTACTTATTACTATTATTCTTATCTAAAACATAAATTCTTTGACCAATGAATGAGGTTTCATTTAACCAATAGAAAATAAAAGTAGCCAGCCATTACTATTACTATTCTTATCTAAAACATAAATTCTTTGACCAATGAATGAGGTTTCATTTAACCAATAGAAAATAAAAGTAGCCAGCCATTACTTATTACTATTATTCTTATCTAAAACATAAATTCTTTAACCAATGAATGAGGTTTCATTTAACCAATAGAAAATAAAAGTAGCCAGCCATTACTTATTACTATTATTCTTACCTAAAACACTGTTCTTAACCAATGAATGAGAGTTTCATTTAACCAATAGAAAATAAAAGTAGCCAGCCATTACTTATTACATATTATTACCATCTAAAACATAAAATTCTTTAACCAATGAATGAGGTTTCATTTAACCAATAGAAAATAAAAGTAGCCAGCCATTACTTATTACTATTATTCTTATCTAAAACGAAATTCTTTAACCAATGAATGAGGTTTCATTTAACCAATAGAAAATAAAGTAGCCAGCCATTACTTATTACTATTATTCTTATCTAAAACATAAATTCTTGTAGTGAATGAGGTTTCATTTAACCAATAGAAAATAAAAGTAGCCAGCCATTACTTATTACTATTATTCTTATAAAACATAAATTCTTTGACCAATGAATGAGGTTTCATTTAACCAATAGAAAATAAAAGTAGCCAGCCATTACTTATTACTATTATTCTTATCTAAAACATAAATTCATAACCAATGAATGAGGTTTCATTTAACCAATGAAAATAAAGTAATACATGTTAACTTATTACTATTATTCTTATCTAAAACATAAATTCTTTAACCAATGAATGAGGTTTCATTTAACCAATAGAAAATAAAAGTAGCCAGCCATTACTTATTACTATTATTCTTATCTAAAACATAAATTCTTTGACAGCGAATGAGGTTTCATTTAACCAATAGAAAATAAAAGTAGCCATTATTTACTTATTACTGTTATTCTTATCTAAAACATAAATTCTTTGACCAATGAATGAGGTTTCATTAACCAATAGAAAATAAAAGTAGCCGGCCATTACTTATTACTATTATTCTTATCTAAAATATTATAAATTCTTTAACCAATGAATGAGGTTTTGTTATTAATAGAAAATAAAAAGTAGCCAGCCATTACTTAATACTATTATTCTTATCTAAAACATAAATTCTTTAACCAATGAATAAGTTTCATTTAACCAATAATAAAAGTAGCCAGCCATTACTTATTACTATTATTCATATCTAAAACATAAATTCTTTAACCAATGAATGAGGTTTCATTTTATCCTCTACAAAAATTTGACATATCTTTCAAAAAAACTTTGTATTTACTCACATTTTATTCACAAAATTTTAATAAGTTTTATTTTTAAAAGGTTTAATTTAATTTGCTTATTCAGTACACAGAATAAACTAATCACTTCAGTTGACAACATTCTTGCAAAGCAAAAGTTAATTTTTATTGTTTTCTTAATTATTTCTTCTTTCATGGTAAACCTAACAACTTTAATTGAAATGATTTCATAAGACAAAAATGCAGCCCGGCTTGCTACCAATAAAACTTACTTTCACAGTAATTTGATTCTGAATAACATTTTACATTGCTCTATACTGAATATCAAATGTTGGCATTTCATACAAATCCTTGAGGTTACTTTTGTTCATTTTTTTTTTTTTTTGTCAAGAAATTCACAAACCAAAAAGTTCCAAATATATCTAGATAGAATATCGTAAAAGAACACACACAAACTGTCCTTTGTACATTCAAATATCAAGAAATGAAAAAATATCTGACATGGAAAAAGAACTATTAAAATATATATTTCTCACATTGGACACCTTGGTAAAGGTTAGAAAACTTGTCTAGTATATCAAAACTACTTTTTTTTTTCTTTTTTTTTTTTTACATTGAAACTCACCCTGTACAAGACCCAAGAGACACTCTGGGTAGAAGGTTACAGAGTAATAGGCACCACCACCAAGTAAGATGAAAATGCTACCAAGACACAAGGGATCCACTAGAATTGATAGAAGAGGAAAAGATTTTAGAAGGAACCAGAAACCCAAATTCAGAGTTTTAAGTAAAGATGTTCCACTCAGACAGCTTCTCCAGAACTGTTCTTTTGTGGAATGGACTCCCAAGAGGATGCTTCCCTGACAGCTAAAATCTTGGTCTCTGAGTTCTGGGTCAACTTTCCTTACAACAATCTCTCTCAGTGACTCTCTACCTTGAGAGGCCCTTGTGCTTATATTAGATGAACTAACAACAAACAGAAAGAAAGAAAAAGCCTCAGCTTGGTTGTTTTATCCACTGGTAGTTTTTAGCCCAGACCAAGATCAGTTTAGTAAATACTTATTTGATTGCCTTGCCATGTGATAATGGTTAGTGAGTGAACGATTATTCCTGTGTTGTGAGTTCAATTCTAACTGGGAATCCTAGATTTATAACATTGTGCTAAAACTAAGTTTAGTAAATAACTATATTTCTTGCAGTGGTGTTTACTAACTTCAAAATATCAAGTAAGACATATATTAAGTGCATATCAGAATGGTACATGCTAGAAATGGGGAAACTTAAAAATAAGAGTCATTTAAGAATAAGCTCCTTAATTACATTTTTTTAAAATTATTTTTAAAATTTAAATTGAAATAAGAATAACAGAAAATGGAAACCAATGAATTTACTTTCAAGAATTTAAATACTTTATGTTTTATACCAAAGTACAGTTATTTTTTATATTTTATTGTTAATACATCTATGAAGATCACATTCACTTTGTTTGCCAAAACACCAATTCAGAACCTTAAAAGGACTGATTAATAAATACTCTTACTCTTTTTTTACTCCATGGGTGTAGCAACAGTGTAGCACTCTTCCATTCTGGAAGAATTCTTAGTTCGCAACAAACCAATGAGTTAATTTCAAACAAACCACATGGACATCACAAACATTCACTGACTACAGCTAAATATATAAATATTTTCCTTCCTTTTTTCAAACTATGTACACATGTAAATAATTTTTTCTTTCTTCTTTTGGTAGCTGTGTTGTTCTTTACATAAAAACATATTCATAAAAATCCTCCATGTGTTGAAATTAATTTCTTTTGAAACTTTTCCACCTCTTCATCATAATTTTTAAACAACTGCATCTATTACAAAGTAGCACCCCTCACTACAAATTAGTGACCAGCAGCAACTGCTTCTAATACAACCCTGAAATGGGCACCTCAACGTGGTTTAATGATTAGCAAGCTTGTCTCACTAAAACAATGACAACTGAGTAGCAAGTTTTATCATCACTGGGTGCCTCATACTTTCAGCTTATTCCCACATCTAAGCTACACTCAGAAAATCACCAATACAAGCCAATAGTACCTTAATTATGATATATACACTATATCTCTAATAAAAACCCAGACTGTAATAGGGAAACTTGTGAACTCACTCAAGAGGACAAGTTTGAGTTTTGCTTAACAGTATATCAATCTAGTTTTGTTTAACAGTATATAAATCTGTAGGTTATTTAATACCAAAAAGGTTGGGTTTTAAAGTAATTTCTTTAATGTTTGGTTATAGTGTGAAAGTTGATTTAGTCAGATTTTAATGAGAAAATGTTTTCATTTTTTTTTATTTTAGAAAACTGAAGGTATCTTCTAGCTTTGTATTCAAAAATTGGTGGAAAATTCTTTTACTTTCAAAAACGTTTTATGGGAATAATTTTATTTCCTTTAAAAATGTGTTATGGTAATAAATTTTTTCCTTCAAAAATGTGTTATGGTAATAATTTTTTCTACAAAAATTTATATTTTTCAATAAAAGTCTATTTTTATGGATATATTTCTATAAAAGTTTATTTTTATACTTTCATAGTGTTTTGAACCAAGTTTGAGGGGGGGTTCAACTATTTGACCATAGCTAGGACCCTAACAGGTGCTACCACTCCAGGTCAGAGTGGGCCTGGGAACAACAGTAATTAAGTGGTGGTTTCATGCTCCTCACAACCTTCCTTGCTGCTGGATGCAGTTTATTGTCATACCCAGGACCAACAGAACAAGTAAAATACCACCTCATTAAGAGAGGTTTAAGAATAACAAGATTATATTTTCATGGACGCACATCAGTTAATATATAAAGGTTTTCATTAGACATTGTTTCCATAAACATTTTTAAGAAGAACTTAGAGGAACAATATTATAAATCACTATATAACTTTATATGTTTATTGGTCACAGAATCTGATCTCCCTTATTTTTAAGACATTCTTCTGTTATAGCTTACTATATCTGATCTCCCTTATTTTTAAGACATTCTTCTGTTATAGCTTACTATATCTGATCTCCCTTATTTTTAAGACATTCTTCTGTTATAGCTTACTATATCTGATCTCCCTTATTTTTAAGACATTCTTCTGTTATAGCTTACTATATCTGATCTCCCTTATTTTTAAGACATTCTTCTGTTATAGCTTACTATATCTGATCTCCCTTATTTTTAAGACATTCTTCTGTTATAGCTTACTATATCTGATCTCCCTTATTTTTAAGACATTCTTCTGTTATAGTAAGAGAAGGTATAACTTCGGACCACAAACTGAATATGATTCATGCTATCACAATTTATATATTATTTATGCTTCATCCTCTGAGGGAGTTTATCAAGTCAAATGCAAGGATTTTTGTAACAAGTATTTATATCCATGAGCAAAAATTTTAGAGGTTATTCAAAATTTTTAAGTTTAGAAACACTCATAAATATTCATCAGCTTAGCTGAAAAGTCAGGCAAGCTATGGAGGACACAACATGACACAATTCAATGTCGAATAAACTAAAGTGAGTGATGTTTTAAATTAAATTATTATAATTTAATCTATGTGTTACATATCTTGAATAACATTAGGTTCAGGATTCAACAATTTCCTATCCATTTTTTAATATTTCTGTAGTCATGTATCTTGGCTTGAGAAAGTAGTAATTCTTTCAGGAATGAACATATTGGAAAAAAATTAAGAGCATAGATTTTTATTTATAAGATTCAATAGCGTCACTTTTGAGAATTAACTAAGTTACTTATTTTCTTTTTTAATAGTTGTTTAGGCATACCTGAAAGAGACTACAACCACCTTTAAATTTTTTGTTTTACATTTTTTTTAACTTTTTTCAGCACAGTCTTATCGGTTGTTACATAAAGTTTCTGATTATCAAAAGAAAATTTGAAAAAATTTCAATATTTAAACAATTTTAGTGGGGGCTCACTTTCCCATACAACATTATAGTAAATCAATCCTCCATTTTGGAACCACTCGTGTTGGGGGTTGCTTTGTTTTGATTTTTGGGGGGATGAGTTGTTGCTCTTGTTTTTGTCTTTTTCAAGTTTTCTTCAGTTCTTACAAAGGCATCTTCCTCGAAAACTCCAAGAATGGCTTTATTCAAAAATGTTGCAAAGGATTCAGTTGTTGAATATGTGCAAGCAAAAAAATTAATTGCACAAAATCAATTTACTATTTGTATGACAACCTAAAATTGTTTAAATGTTGAAATTTTCACAAATCTTTTGTCAATCGGAAAGTTTAGGGTTTAAACAATAAGATTGCACTGAAAAAAGTAAAAGAAAATTGATAATCAACCAATTTACAGGTGGTGGTAATGTTGTATGGGAGAATGGCTTCAAAATGGAGGATCAATTTACTATAATGTTGTATGAAAAACTGGGCCCCCACCTTAAAATTGTTGAAATATTGAAATTTCTCCAAATTTCTTTTGTTAATCGGAAAGTTTAGGGTGTAATCGATAAGACTGCACCGAAAAAAGTAAAAAAAAATGAAAAGCAACAAATTTAAAGGTGGTGGTAGTCTCCTTCCGGTTCGCTGTTGTTTAAAAACATTACTATATATTCATATTTATAATTTACTTTGGTTACTTTGATGTGGTGTAATGGTTAGCAAACTTGATTCGACAGAACAATTGTGACCAAATAATGAGTTCTATTGCAGGCGGATGTCCGGCTTATTGTCAAATCTAAGCCTCACATAGAAAAATCACCAATATAAGCATGTAGTATCCTAATCATGACATACACACTATATATTAATAAACTTCCTGGCTATAGTAGAGAAACTCATGAACTCACTCAACAGGAAAAGTAGCCACCCACCTTAGAGAGTGTACTAGTTTGTCATCATAGTGCAAATCAACTTTTTTCTTTCTTATATAAACGTAAACACATTACTGAAATTACAACATATGTAAATTTTTCAATCCAGTCAATGATTTATGACCCTGAATTTATGAATGTTGAATAAAAAAGGCCTATTTAAAAATTCAGTTTAGTTAAGTGCCATATGTGATACACGCTTTGGGCGATCATATCTCAAAAGAGACATGACTGACTGGGCAGAAGATTATCCCACAGTAGGTTGCCATTGCTTTCTGCAGTAGACTGGTTGCCATCCAAAGCTATAGAACCCAATCTGTCCTATTGCTTAACCCATAACTGGAGGGAAGAGACGGATTAATACCTTTGTGGTTCAGTTGTGCCATACGCGATACACACTTTGGGCAATCATGTCTCAAAAGAGACATGACTGACTGGGCTGAAGATTATCCCACAGTAGGTTGCCATTGCTTTCTGTGGTGGACTGGTTGCCATCCAAGGCTATAGAACCTAATCTGTCCTATTATTTGACCCTTAAATGGAGGAAAGAGATGGATTAATGCCTTTTTGATATTTGTGTGCAAGTGCATGCAGAGAATTCAACTGGAATTCGAACTTGGCACCCCAATTTGTCGTTCCGAGTCAGTATCCACTGCACCATAACATACATTCAATTTCACATAATTTAAAAATTACTCAGACAATAATTCTAGTAAACTAACAGACAAAGAACACTTTTAAAATGTTGGTTGTTCACTTTTTCTTTTTAAGCAGAAACTTTATACACACTTACATACACAAAAGCACACCTTCAGTCAACACTTTTGCATTGTTTCTATTTAGTTTTGCTCAAAATGGTAATATTAGTTGAATCCTTACAAGGAAACATTTGGCATTTATTAACTGAGCAGATAGTACTGATTTTGGTTGAAATTTATAACTTAAGACAAATTTTCAGGAAACAAGTTTCTCAAGTACAGTAGATGTTAGTGATCTTTCCAGTATTGATAGAGGTTTCCTTCCAAACTTTCTACCTGAAGTGGTGTGAAGTGTTAACATCTTGATTATGTCATTATTTTCTGTTCGAGTTACATGTGCTAACTATTTTTGTTGTTGATGCTGTTGGTAATCCTCTAGTGATGTGGTTTCCGCTATTTTTTAAGTCCAGTAGCTGTTATCACCCTTTTCAGTACTGATGTGGGATTCCTTCCTAACCTTCTCTTTGAAGTGGTGTGAAATGTTAACATCTTGATTATGTCATTATTTTCTCTTCAAGTAACATGTGCTATCCATTTTAGTTGTTGATGCTGTTGGTAGTCCTCAAGTGATGTGGCTTCTTTTATTTGGCACAGTTCTTTGTAACAACTGTCCACAAAAGAATGATCTTTGCTAAGACTTTATTTTCTCAAAGCCTTTTTTCACCATTGATCTTAGGAATGGGTTTGGTGCCATGCATGGTATCCATATGAAAGTCTTGAACATGTCTCAAGTTATCAGGTAAATATTTTGATTTATTATTATTATTATTATTTGAAAAGCCAAAATCAAGTGAGTATAACAATTTGAATATCTAGGAAGTGTTTTAGCAGAGGACAAAAAATGCAACAAAAATCTGAAGGGCATTATGACAGTGAAAAATGCCTTCTAAAAACTAAGCTTATCTTGGGATATTTTGCCTAGTTCTTATTTAGTACTCAGTTATTGCCCATATTATTTCCACCAAGTATATACTGCCTCACCCAGGGATTGAATTCACAATTACTATGTTACCAAAATCATGAACCACTGTTTTAACCACTAGGCTGTTGTTTCATGAGACAATCTTGAGTGGTTGACATGGAGCCGTAAACCTAACCTAACCCATCTGCTGATAAATGTTACTGCTTGTCATGCTTGACAGCACTCACTGAGACTTCTCTTTTCATGTCAGCTGCATGTGCAAAAATAGTTTATTAGGAGGAGGTGTTTTTATTTAATAATATAAAAGGTATTATCATGAATAATCAGTATCAACTAATTGAATTTATGAAATTAATAATATGGTTCCAAGACTTTACACCAAAATGGTAGGAAAGACTAAAAATGGCTGAGAGTTAATAATGGTAACTTGATTTTATAGGAAGATTTGGGTGGTTGTTTTATGGTACATCAACCTTGGCGGGTCATTTATTTTCAACTAAATTTTTTTTATTTATCTATGGCTGGTAATACCTTTTTTCTTTCAACAATTTATTGTTGTTTTTATATAAGTTTTTGTGTCTAGTAATACTTTTCTCTTTTCGAGTATCAAGATTCATTGGGATTTGTTTTTAAGGGCAGGGTCCCCAAGTCCTACCCTGTTATTTAACCCATAACTGGAGAGAAGGGACAGATTAATAACTTTCCCAAGGATACCAATGCTTAAGTGAATGCAGGGTATTCAACTGGAATTCAAACTCCGCTCACCAATTTCTCTTTCCGAGCCAATATCCACTGCACCACAATGCACATCCATCATTAAACGCTTACAGCACCTGGTATTCCCAAGCAGTTACCCATCTAAGTACTGACCAGGCTCAATGTTGCTTAACTTTGGTGATCAAGCAAGAACCAGTGTATTCAACGTGATATGGGCGTAAGCCTTATAGGAAGGATATAATACCCAGAATGCAATTAGTCAAAAACTACAAAAAAAGAACTTTATAGATTTTCTGATTCCTCCGATAACAACTGAATAGATTAAGTATTTAAGGTGACAATATGAGAAAATTTTAAATTTAAAGAAAAAATGTATTTCTTCAAAAATATGTAGTATTTATGAACAAGCTATGTCTTCAGCAAGAGTAAATAGAGGTATATAGTGGTATAGGTTGGAAATGGACAAGATTGCTCTTGGGCACTAATTTTTATCTAGAAGTGCTACTTTGTAACTGATATGGTTATGACTTGTTTTTCTAATATCCTGTCTCTTCAGAGCATAGGCGATAATGACACATCATAGATTTTTTTTCATTATCAAGGAATTGCCAGGCATTCTTGGAGAAAGACAGTAGAATAGTTTCTTGTTGCCTTTGTTACCATTTTGAATTCTGAGTATTTATTCTTTTAGATTTGTCTCCAAGACTGGTTGCCATGCAGACCAAACATGGAAACAAGTTCTCACTCAGTTGGGAGGATTAAAAGACCTAGGAGTAGGTTGGATGAGGTGTTGGGTATTAAAGGTTGCTGGGAATAAGCTGACAACCCCCTGTTGAATATCAAGTAGGTATGTCTGCATAATAACCACCTATTTAAATTTTCAAAGAAACAAATTTCATATCTTACTGTTAAAAAGTCATCCAAGCAACCATATTTGATGTCATTTTTTTTTTTAAATCAATTCACTCCAAGCAAGGCAGTAATGCCACTTAGATGCAAGAACCTACTGGGAGTGAAAGAGAATGAAAAGACTTTAGAAGAAAACAGAAGCCCCATTCCTAAACAGAAAACAAGGGATAAACTTCAAATCCTGCTTAAAAAACAATGGGAGGTGGGGAGTGTGGATTGGATGATAGATGAACCTATAATTGGATGATAGATGAACCTATAATTGGATGATAGATGAACCTATAATTGGATGATAGATGAACCTATAATTGGATAATAGATGAACCTATCTACTCCTACTGAGAAAAAATAAATAGAAAACAAAATCTCAGAGTTTAGACGGAGATATTGGAAGTAGAAATTTGAAGTAGACTTTAGAAAGAACCAAAAACTTAATCCTAAACAGGAACCAATGAATAAACCTCTACTCCTGTTCAAAAGATAGGAGAGAACTGTGGACTTTGATAATCAAACATATCTAGATTTACATCCCCTGATTAAACAGGGTATATTTCAATGAGGAGAATTTTTGTTGTATTTAGTTATGTAACATTTAAAGCAAGCTATTATATCAGACCACTCTATAAGTTCTATGGGTGTCTTGTAACCCGGTACAATCTGCTGCATAGATGGATCATTGATAGCAAAATTGTTGCCCAATCAGTCTTTTCTGGTTAGAAGGGTGGCTTAACAGTCAGCAAAATTAAAAATAAAACCATCAAAGAGCAGATATTACTTGTAAGATTAAGTCATCTGGTACAATGAGGTAATCCGGGCTTCATAGCTTTGGATACAGCCAATGCAGTGATTACACAATAATTGCTGGGCAGAGAGCTTCCTAGACTGAAGTCAACAGCCATGGTGAATGATTCTCTCTATAGAATCATCAGTCATATGTCTAGTTGGGTAAGATATGTCATTATCTTTCCTCGGTCTCTCTGTCTTCAATATGTCCTGTGTACATGTCAAATCTTTCAAGCCCTCTTTCATCATGATATGCCCAAGAAATTTCAACTCTTCCTCATGATACATGTCAGTGTCATTTTGTCTCCATTTTATCTAAAGCTTTGTTCATGTGTTGAGCCCATGGTATTCTCAATATCTTTATGGAGAACCACATTTCTCTTGCCTCATGTATATTTTCCATCTGTGATGAGAGGGTCCAGCATTCACTGCTATATTGGAGGACTAACAGGCTTGTTCAAAGACCTTGCTTTGGTTGTAAAATATTATATACACTACCGGCCATAATTATTAGGCCACCCCAGTTAAAGAAAAATAAATGATGTATTTCATACTATTTTTTAGTATTTATTGCCAAGTGGATAATTCTAAATGAAAATAGAATGGTTTTGTTATTATTACTTGGTAAAATTTTACAAGGCAGCCAGGAAGCTTTTGCTTCAGCCAGCCAATAATAAGAAGAGACTAGCATGGGGAAGAGAGTGCAAAAACTGGACACCAGATCAGTTCATTTGATGCACATGTTATTGTATAGTATTAACAAAAGAACCATTCTATTTTCATTTAAAATTAACCACTTGGCAATAAATAGTATAAAGTAAATAATTTTTTTTAAAACTGGGGTTGCCTAATAATTATGGCCGGTAGTGTATATCAAGTGTCATTGTTAATTCTTTTTTCATATTATCTCTCTAAAATACTTAAAGAGATCAAGTTGCAGTCATTGAAGAAAATAAATATTATATTAAAATAAAAACAAGAATATCTACTAATTTTTTCATAGTCTTGGTTCTTTTAAGTTTGCAATGAAGCAAGTTTAGATATTGTCCCTATTGTAAACTTCCAATAACCTTCTTTAACTCTAAAACATCTCACACCATTTTTTTGTCTTCTATTTCAGTAATTGAGAAGTTTTAAAGTCATAAGCAAGTTAACCAATTAACATGAATTTTAACTGATTATTACTAATTCACCATAAAAATATAGTAAATACTGAAATATATAATCATCAATTAAAATACACTTTCTTAAATTGATTTAGTAATGAGAAATACTAAAATTTTTACACATACATCTCAAAACAAACAAAAATACAAATAAAGAAAAAATCCATTTGTTTAGTTTATATTTTGTATACAAAATAAACTCTTTTCTTTCTCTTCACCGATCAAAATTATTTACATTAATAGTGATTATAATAGATTGTATTGTGGTTATGATATAATGGGTGTGTTATGATTTATTCTCCCATCTAGATTTCCCCCATTATGGGCATTATTATCATTATTATATCCATGATAGAGCACTGCATTTCAAGGATGAAACAAGATAGCTGAAAGAAAAAGTATGACAAACATGCATTGTTCTCCGAGAGAGTTTTATGATACTAAGTTGTACCCAAAATGAAATATATATATATATATATATATATATATTAGTCATCCGCAGACAGATCTGTTTCACTGTATCACAGCTCATCAGTACAGTTAGACATCAGAATTGACGTCAGTCGGTGATTCTACCTCTGGGCTATGGGTGTTCGGTAGAAGAAGGCAAACTTTTTAGCATGTATATTATCATTATATGCGCCCAATAGCCAGAGTGCTCTAATTCATTTACTGAATGAGTGATGCGTACATGCCAGAGTAGCTATTATTTTTTCAAAGTCTACCATTCTTCCAGAGTGCTCAATCAGGGTGTGAGAGCGTATATTTACACACACACACACACACACACACACACACACACACACACACACACCTGTGTCTCACACAAAGAAACTATATCACATGTCTACATCAGTAAGCAAAACACAAAAAAAAAAAAAAAGAAAAAAAAAGAAAGCCTTACTTGTAATATTTCCCAAAGGGTAAACTGGAGTTACAGTGGTTTCTCTACAAACCTGGTGAGGCTGTGTAGTTTTTCCAGTCAGACCTACCACTGTGCACCAGAGAAGTCCTTCTCCAGGCTTTACATCACAATGGCCCCCTTAATTAATCTTACCCTTAATCACTCACTTGCTGTCACATGACCCTTGTAACAAAATTGAAAGCAATATCCAAAAGTAATAACAAAAATAAATATTCCCCAAATTCACAATCACCCTTATGATTTAGTTAAGTTTGACATAAGGCCAAACTTGTTTTGATTTTCTGAATGTATGCCATCAAGAGTTGCAAATTAGAGTTAAATAAAAAATTCTACTAGCACAGTTATCGATTAAATCAACAACAAATAAGGAAATCAATTATGATTGTTATTTTTAAAAATCCTTGATTTTCTCTAGTCAGTCAGTGCCATATTCGATATACGCTTGGGCGATCATGTCTCAAAAGAGACATGACTGACTGGGCAGAAGATTTTTCCACAGTAGGTTGCCATTACTTTATGAGGTAGACTGGTTGCCAATCAAGGCTAAAGAACCCTATCTGTCATGCTATTTAACCCATAGCTGGTGGAAGATAACGGATTTTACCTTTCCCAAAGAGTATTTGTGCGTAAGTGAACGCAATGAATTCAACTGAAATTCAAACTTGGCTATCCGATTTTCTCATTCCGAGCACCACAACGCATATCCAAAATTTTCTCTAGAAATGGCTAAAAAAAAAAAAAAAAAAAAAAAAAAAAAAATTAAATAAGATTTTTGCAAATGATTGTTTAAATGCTATTTTCTAAGACTTTCTCAGTCTGCGCTTAAGATGTGAGGTTTTGTTTGTCAAAGTGGAATCTTTAAACTTAAATGCAATGACTTGTGCCAAACAACGCTAAGTTTTACTGGAAAAGAAAGAATACGGCTGGTGGTAATTTTCAGAAGGCAGACATTGGCATTCTTTTTTTTTTTCTTTTTTTTTTTTAGTAGTTGGAAATGTCAACAGTTTTTAACAAAGAGCACCTGCTTCTCTATTCTTTTCTCTGGCTTCTGTTTTTTTTTTTTGTTTTTTTTAATGATCTTAATTTTATAAGAAACCTGAAATCGAGAACATTTTTCAAAAGCAAGTAAATAAATAAAAATCAGTCATAAACACAATTTAGTAGGGCATATACAACGTAGTTGGTAATGGTAACATGATCTCCCAGCAGAAAAGCCGTTTCTTTCCTCATATTCAAAGTGTCATTTCTGCTACCAGCTGATAAATGAAAAAAAGCTCTGAGAAAGAAAGACAGAAAGAGTAAAAAAGAAATATCTGTAAATTATTTACTGTCTCAGTTTATCAGATTTTTCTTCTTTAAACTTTTAAAAGCTTTTTATTGACATTTGACAATCTCTTGACGAGATGGTAACAAAACCTCTTTTACACCCAAAGCAACACGTTTTATTTTTATTTTAACTCTGAGGAAAGCAGTTATTTAAAAAATATCAGAATTGTCACAATTCGTCCTCTTAACAATTACAATTCTTATTTTTATTATTTATTTTATACAAAGTGCATTTTAAAGCCTAAGGCCACCGTCTTGGATTTTGTCTCGCACCCAACCCCACGTCATAAAAGGAAAAATTCAGCTGAAAGAGTTCTTGGTCTGAAGCCACTTCCCAAAAATTCTATAAAATGACCAAACATCCAATTTTTATATATATTTTTCAATCTTCCTTGTTCGAGTAGAAAACTTTTCAGCACACCTGGTTCTAAAATAATAAAAAAAACTCCCCGAAAATATAAAACAGTTTCTTACTGAAACTGAAAGAGATTTAAAATCGAAAATCAGAGGAAATGCTGACAGATCAGTAAATAAAATCAAATGTAAATTAATTCTGGGTTTTTACTAAAAATTTTTAGAGATAAATCCAGCCAGAGTGATCAACTAAAGTTAGGACCGGCATTATTTCTTATCAACAGAAGCGATCGTAACAAAAAAATATATATATATAAAATCAATGAAAACTAAAGAAACCATCACTAAGTTTTTAAACAGAGACAATTAATGGGTAAGATATTCACTAAAAAGTTGTGAAAAATAGAAATTTTTGTTTGTATCACATTTCCTCCAACCAAACTGTCTTTGTTTTGTTTAGTTTTTTTTTTCGATTTTTAATTTGACGATTTTTTTACGTTTATTTACGAAAAAAGACAAGCGCTCGTTGCTGTAAAAGACTTTTTTTAAGTTGTAAACAGCTATTTTAAAATTGATATTTTTTTATTTTATCATTTTTTTAATTAAGAGACCAAGATAATTAAATTAATTATATTTGATACATTAAAATAAAAAATAAATAACACTAACAGCAACTTTTCTCTCCCTCAAAAACGTTTTTTAAAACCTGTTGTTTACATTATTTTTCCTTTGAATTATTTTTTAAAATACAGTTCTAAGTTAATCAAAACAGTAAAACAGCAATACTTGAGACACGTGATAAAAAAATGTAAACACTTTTTTCTTTAATGCAAGCAAAAAAAATTGTTTTCTTTTTATAACCGTATATTAAAATTATCAGTAAAAACATAAAAAGAAAAATAGAGCTTACCTTATTAAATATTCCTATTATTATCAAGTATGGCCCACCTTCAAATAACTCCAGCCAAAAAAAAATTAGAAAGCAACAGTGAAAAAAAATCTCACTCTTTTCTTTCGGCTTAGTAGCTTCCGGTATCCAGAAGACATGTGTTGAAAAAATAGGTTTGCGTAATGTATGGAACACAAAAATGATATAAATTCTGATTTGAGGTTTGGATAAAAAAAGGTTTCTCATCATATTGTAAGTAGCTGCCAAGTGTCAAACTCAAAAGTCAAAACTAAGCCATGCTTAGTAAACAATTGAACAATGTAATCATTCAAACTAGAACACAGTATTATTTTACATGCACAACGTTTTTCTACTATGTGTGACTTACATATATGCGTCATGTCCTTTAAGAACATAGGTGATTATGGCCCTCCCCAATTTCCTATCGTTTATAGCTCTTAAAAAAATTGGTCCTTTTGTTATCTTTCCTTAACCTTGTTCCACTATTCATTAGGTAGGTTATGTGCAATTCCTCTTGCTTTCAACATGATTAGTGAGTATCAAATTTTCCAAGCCCTCTTTCCTCAATATGTACCCTAGAAATTTCAAGTATATCTTTCTGATGTTAAGTATAAGTGTCTTTTTTGTTTCCATTTTCTATAAGACTTTGCCATTGCTCACATGTTCTGCCCGTTGTATTCTCAGCATCCTCCTGTAGAACCACATTTCTCTTGCTTCAAGTTTTTTCTTCATCTTTGAGGAGACTGTCTTGCATTCACTGCCATATAAGAGGACTGGTATTACATAACAATTCAGTACTCTTTTCTTTGCTTCTACTTAACTTTTCCTGTTTCTTAATACTTTGTTTAGCTTTCGGAATGCATCTTTTGCTTGCCCAATGTGCCTTCAAATTTTGGTGTTTCATTTTTTTGTCCTCTACTAAAATACTCCCTAGATATTGAAATTTAGTACGTGTTTGATTTTATCATCTTCAGTTTGTAAAAGTAATGAAATGAGAACAGTCTACCCTTGTAGATTCAGAATTCTCTGCAGGTTACTCAGATTGATATACACCTGAAGAAGGCCAGAAAGGATAATGGACGAAACATTGTGATGACAGCAACAAAGATGAGGACAATAATCTGAATATGAATGGTGTAGAATTTTAATAAAACTCCAAAATACGAAAAAGTATTCGTACAATTTTTTTGTATCTTGAGAATTGACAACAAAGATGACCTATTCTTTTTAGGATATTGTTTATTTACAAGAATAATTTTTATATTTACATTATCATAAAAATATGTGAACCAACTATAATGAAATATGTATTATTTTACCATTTTATAAAGAAATAAATATGAAAAGACATTTTTTTATTCATAAATTTATTAAAAAAATCTGTAAACAAGAAAATTTAAAGAAACACAAAGATGAGTAACTGTGATTATAAATTTTGAAAAAAACGCATTTACTGAGCGATTCTTTTATTTGCTTTTGCCACATAAATTCATTAAAATCGGTTGAGAGCTTCTCTTTCTCTTACATATTTGGATAATTTTGTAATTTTTTATAAATATTTGAATAAAAAGATACTTTTCAAATTTATTTCTTTATAAAATGGTAATAAATCTTTATTAAAGGACAATTATAGATATTGCATTGTACTTGGTGCATTGTGGAGTAGTGGATATTAATTTGGAATAAGAATTCATAGAGCCAAGCTTGAATATCCGTCAAATTTGTTGCATTCACTTATGCGTAAATACCCTTAGGAAAGGTATTAATCTATCTCCTTTGTCTCCATTTATGGGTTAAATAGCAAAACAGATTGGGTTCTGTAGCCTTGGCTGGCAATCAGTCAACTGCAGAAAGTAATGGCAACCTACTGCGGGAAAACCTTTTGACCAGTCAATCATATCTCTTTCTCCCAAGCATGTAAAAGGCCAAAGATTTATCTGCAATTCCTGACCAGAAACTAGATCATGTATGGCACTTAACTGACTGACTTGGTTTATATAGTTTTATAATCTTGTAAATATAGCCGAGGGAGTCAAAAGTGTATACATTAAAGCAATGTCAAGGGAAGAACCATCCTTTTGAGACACAGATTTTTTGCAGGCATGAAGGCTAAATATTACCAATCATTTAATCTCAATGCCACACAAAATGATTAAATTTCTAAAACTTTGGCATATCTACTGATCATCCACCAGCAGTCTTTCCATCTTGGACTCTTCAGACTTGATTAGCAACCAGTCTAAGAGATGGACAATTTGGAATTCAAACCAGTTGGGTATAAAGCTAGATGCTTTTCACTATAAGACCTATTTGCTCCTAAAACTTTAGCAGGATCATCTTACATGGCATTACTACAGTCTTATATTCCACAGCAAGTCTTCATTCTTTAGTTCCACCAATTCAAGCCTTGCCAGTTTGGATACCTCATGCTATGTACTTGATATCAAATCACCTTCACTATTCCAACTATAAGAAAAAAATCCACTTAACCTTTTTCCAAGAACTGCTACTTTGTGGAACTGACTTTCGTCTGAATACTTCACTGAACACTAAAATCTTGACCTCTTGAAAAAAGAATTTGTCTTTTCTGACCTATCTGTCAAAAAAGAAGATCTGAATCAAGATTGAGTCATCTTTAGTAGGCTTAGAAATATGATAATTTTTTTGTCCTTCCTTACCAGTCTTGACCAATCACTATCTTTCTTGTTTTTTTGAATGACAGACAAGATACTCTTGGCTCTCAGAGAGTGCCAAAATTTTACCTTTGTCGGATTCTCTACCTTCAGGTGGAGAGTAACCCAGACAAGGCTATGCCAAAGAGCAAAGTCTTGTCTGGGATAAATTGCTTAGAGTCCAATCTCTACATATGCGAGGTACACCTGCAATTTATGCATGAGCATAAGCGTTCAGAATGCTCCACGGTAAAATCGGCTTTGTGCCACATCCTGCCCTTGTGAGGAGGCTCAGGTGAATATTGTAGATTCTTGGCTCTTCAGAAGATCCTCCCAAGGCTTTGATGTTTTTAGCTGAATATCTTTCAATTTCATCTTTCAACTGAAAACATACAGAGAGGTGCCCAGTTACAGGAAACAGCTTTCAGCAACAATACCTCCGGCATTGCTAAAGAGAAGAAGTAATACTGATGTCAGCTCAACTGGTGAAAAAGGCAGTTGTGCTTTTCAAGCTGTTGGATGTGGATTTTGTTTTCATTTTGATTAATGTCATTGGCTTCTTCCAATGTTGAACTTGTAAAACTGACGTATGAACTTCGGAATTATGGCCATGAACTTGTGATTTTTGGAACTGAAACTTCTTACTGCTATTTTCTAACATTTCTTAAAGTCAAGGTCAAGGGTTATTTGTTATCTATCCTTTTTACCCTCGTAGTCTCTACTCCTGATCCCCTCCTCTTACATTTATATCATACACCTCATTTTGTAACTGTCTACCTTGAATGTGTTTGTTGAATTTTAATATAAAAAAAAGAAATCTTATATATGTATGAAGAGATAGACAATAAGTGTGTGCTTGTGTATGTTTCTCTGATTGTGTTTATGCATCTTTGTGTTTGAAAGGATATTCAACATCTATACATGTGTATGTATGTTCTTTTATGGATTCACAATTGTGTAAATACAGATAAAGTGGACACTTGGTTTACAAATTCCTGAAAGCTGTTTATAACTCAAATGTTTGTAAACTGGAACTATTTTCTCTTTATGAATCAACTCACAGTATAGCCCAGCGTTGCTCAGGTGTAATGAAAGCTTTAAAACTAATCCATGGTCCTGAAGCTCAGACTCTTTGGACATTGGCACAAAAGACTAAAAAGCAATAGTTGTTTCCAGTTAAAGCGAAATCGTAGACTGAAAGAAAAATGAATGGATGTAAGTCAAATTTTGATTTCCTGGTATCGATATCAAATGTTTTCTTCATCGTAAACTGAATTTTGAAGGCTAAATAAGTCCTCTGAGTAAATGGTATCATGGCTTAGACTAAGAACTACAATTATACTTACTTAGAGCCAAACCCAAAGCAAAAACTAAAATTAAAGGGCTGAAAAACTGATTTTGATCAGACCCAGTATATATTATCAATTTTCTGCACTATTATAAGAACTGCAACCTTGAAACATCTGAATATCATTTCTTATGTCTTTGTCTATGAGTGTATCAAATTTGATTAAAATCGGACCACTCCTTCTATAACCCGATTTTTTTTTATTATCGATTTTCAATATTTATCGGGGGTACCTTGACACAAAACCTAGCTAAGAATACTCGCAGACACTTATAGTACAACTGTGTAAATTTTCAAGAAAATCGGTTCAGCCGTTTCAGACTCTATAGGTAACAGGGGGACACACACACACAGACACACACACAGAGACAAAGTTCCATTTATAAATAAGTTTAGATAGATATAAAATGGCTTAATCATTTCCTGGACCTCAGATGATTGCTAATTTAAGCTTTCACAACAATTCTTTATGCACAATTTCATACATAAAAACGAAAATCATGAAATCTAACACACACAAAAAAAAAAAAGATAACCACAACAGTTAACAGATAAAATATATACATTGTTTATATAGTTCAGACTATTATCCTCATCTTTGTTGCCATATTCACAACATTTCGGCGATTGCATACTCTGGCCTTTTTCAGTATTTGTCTATATTTCTGAGTTGAGATATTATAATTATTTACATTATTTGCATTGTTCAGACTGTTGTCCTCATCTTTGTTGCCATATTCACAACATTTTAACTCTTGTATGCTCCGGCCTTCTTCAGGTGCTAGGAATTTTGAACTGAACCTTTTATTTCTGAGGTAGATTGTTCTCACTCCATGAGTCATGCCACTTCTGAATGTCTTAGTTATCTCTATTTAACTGAACTAATAGTTGTACACCACTGCTGTAGATAAATATTAAACCCACAGCTCTTTCTAACCCAACTCTTTCTATCCTCATCTGAATAAAGTTGGAGTGTATAATAGGCAAAACATCATAAATATAACATCAAAGATGAAGATGACAGCTCAAACAATGTAAATGATGTAAATAATTACAATACCTCATTTCAGAAATATAGACAAAGGTAAAATATAGACAAAAACTTAATTTAAATTTACTGTACATGTACAAAGAAGAATTGATGGTTTAATTTGAAGTAGAGTGATAAAGAGAAAAGGGAGATATGTTATTGTTTTGAAAGAGAGTCCCCTTCCATAAAAACATCAGGCTTCTTTCTTTCTGGGACTTCTTTTCTTTTGTTTCGATTTATTACCAAAGACACTATCCAAGACGTTTTTTTTTTCAAAAATTTGTTCTGGAAATTTGTAACAAGAGGTGTTCATGACCTGAGGTTCCATTATATATTTTTATTTGAATAGAACCAGGAAGATCATAAAAAATTGAAAAAAATTGAAATTCAAACTTGGAAAACGTCAATTATTGCTTAAAAAAAACAGTCATAGGGAACAGTTTTTAATTATTTCTTCCCAATTTCATACAAACAGAAAATTTCTCAAATTCCATCCAACAAATATATGTTGAATCAATATTTTTAAAGTAGTTTTTTATTTTATCATGCACTCTATATTTATATCTAAAATTTTTTAAACAAAATAGTCAGTCAGTCAGTCAGTTAAGTGCCATGCATGATACACACTTTGGGCAATCATGTCTCAAAAGAGACATGACTGACTGAGCAGAAGGTTATCCTGCAGTAGGTTGTCATTGCTTTCTGTGATAGACTGGTTGCTAGCCAAGGCTATAGAACCCAATCTGTCCTGCTATTTAACCCATAGCTAGAGGGAGAAGCGATGGATTCATACCTTTCCAAGGGTATTTGTGCATAGGTAAATGCAATGAATTCAATTGGAATTTGAACACAGCTCTCCGATTTCTCATTCCAAATTAATATCCACTGCACCACAATGCACATCTAACAAAATAACAGATTCTTAAATCTGTAAATATGATCTTTGTTATTAAAGCTGAGGATTCTTTAAAGTTATAAATTCTTGCCTTTACTGGAGCATCTAAAATTCTTTGATTCACTGTTTAGACTGCAGTGGTTGGTAGTGTATATCAACATTGCTGCAAATTTTGGTAATTACTACCAGTAATTCAGCTTATGGCCACTTCACATTGAAACACTAGTTCCCATATGATCACCAAAGTTAAGCAACATTGATCCTGGTCAGTACTTACATGAATGACTACCTGGGAATACCAGGTGCTGTAAGCTTTGATATGCTGGTGGTATAATGGATAATAGCTTGAAATTGCTAATCAGAGAGCTGAGTTCCAATTCCACTTGGGTTTGTTATATTCACTTACAAGTAAATATCCTTGAGAAAAGTATGAATTGACTTCTTCTTCCCTTATCTATGGGTTAATTAAGACTTATATCACAAAAACCAATATCATCTTTAAAACAAAATTGCACACAAAATAATTAGATTTTGGCATTAAATAACTCATGGATGTCAATATACCCCTAAATAATAAAAAAAAGAAATACAAATAATGGCATCCCAAATTTCCAGAAACTACTTCTATAAAGGCAGGTAATCTTTAGGAACCTATTCTTCTTATTTTCTTTTCAGTCTGAGAATGGAAACAAATCACTTTCTAGTATAAAAAAGAATTAAAACATTTTGATTCATATCTTTCCAAGAGTATTTGCATGCAAGTGAATGCAATGAATTCAACTGGAATTTGAACTTGGCTCTCCAATTTCTCATTCCAAGCTGATATCCACTGCACCACAATGCACATCACTTTACTGTGCACATATGAACACACAGACTCTTGCAGAGTAAAACTCCAATGAGTGTAATTGTGTACTGTATCCATACATGATACACGCTTGGGCGATCGTATTTCAAAAGAGACATGACTGACTGGGCAGATTATCTTGCAGTAAGTTGCCATTACTTTCTGTGGTAAACTAGTTGCCAGCTATGGCTAAAGAACCCAATCTGTCCTGTTATTTCACCCATAACTGGAGGGAAGAGATGGATTAATATCTTTCCCAAGGGTATTTGCACATAGGTGAATGCAAAGAATTCAACTGGAATTTGAACTTGGCTCTCCAATTTCTCATTCCAAGCCAATATCCACTGCACCACAATGCACATCCAACAAAACAACAGATTCTTAAATCTGTAAATATGATCTTTAAATTTAAAAGAAAACATTTGTTTAAGACATTTTCACATTGAAATTCTGTTCTCATCTATTTCTGTTCAGAAGTATGATGCTTTTTGACTCTAGTGGCATCAGCTGTGTTATGGTTCCTTAGCCACATTGAAACTGACTCACTGAAGTCCTAAGTATCCAATAAAATAATGAAAGATAGCACACATCTTGGGTAACACTTGTTTGAATTGTTATTCTCAGGGTGACATTTTACTACTATTAGTTATAAAATAAAGCACTTGAGTGACAGCTTTTATCCTTGAGCCCTAAGTAAAATGAATATTGACATGCAATGACAATTTTCAACAAATTTTAAAGTATTACTTTTCTTTATTCAATATTGTGTCTTTTTGGGTTTTTTTGGGGTTTTTTTTGTTTTTGTGTGTGTGTGTGTGTGTGTGTACTGGTGCACCTGGGGATTGTTTTCCAATTGTGACAACAAAGGATAAAAAAAATGACAAGAATAATATATAGTCATCCGCAGACAGATCTGTTTCACAGCTCATCAGTACAGTTAAACATCCGAATGCTTTTAGCCAGGATTGAAACCTGACCGAATTGACATGAGTCGTCGATTCTACCTCTGAGCTATAGGTGCTTGCTAGAAGAAGGCAGGCTTTTAGCATGTGATATACCATGTAAACATACGTCAGTAGCTGAGAGTGTTCTAATTCATTACTGAATGAACGATTCGTAGATACTAGAGTAGCTACTGTTTTTTCATATATATATATATATATATATATATATATATATATATATATATATATTTTCATATATATATATATATATATATAGTCATCTGCATACAGGCCTGTTTTGCTGTATCACAGCTTGCCAGTGTGGCTAGACATCTGATTGCTTCAAGCCAGGATTGAAACACAACTAATTTGGCATCAGTCAGAATTTCTACCCCTAAGTTATTGGCACACATCAGAGAAAGGCAGGTTTTAGCATGTTATATACATAATGTAAACAAACACCAGTAGCCCAGAGTTTTCAATTCATTGCTGAAAAACAATGCATAAAACAGTGAGTCACTACTGTTTTTAAAATCTATTCTCCTCCAGAGTGCTCAAATGATGGATGTGAGCATAAAGCACACACACACACACACACACACACACACACACACATACAAATTTCAGATATAACTACAATAAAAGAACAATGTGCTTGCTAGGTTTTGTAGAACACTACCTACTTCCGATATCTACAGGCACTAAAAGGATCTTATGCACAACAATTTATTGAAAGCATTAGTTATTCATACAAATAACTTCAACCACAAACTTTATTTAGAAAATCACACACTTGTTAAAAGAGAAATTGACATACTCAATATTCTCAAGAGTGCTGCTAACAAATCTTATCAAAATATAAATCGGCACCTCAGCACCTCAGGCTTTTCCAAGTATCTTCATTCCTGAAAGAATTTCTCCTATCTCAACTCATTAAGACATAACTATAAAAATATTAAAAATGAAAAGAAAATGATTAAAATCATAACTTTTGTTGTTTAAAGAAATATATATAATACTTAAATTTATCCTGTACTAATATAATTTGATCTTAATTATATAAGAAAAATTCAACAATATCCTTTACTCATCTCTTAAAGTTAAAAATTTTGAAAAACTAACAGTTTTACTTTTGTTTATAAATACTTGTTGCAAAATAAAACTTTCACATTTACCTCGATATAGTCCATCAGAGGATGTAACATATCGGCTTAAGATAAATTTTTCTTTTGTCTTTATTCATATATAGATATATAAGTGTGTGTGTGTGTGTGGAGATATACAATGTTTGTTTGTGTGTAGATAGATATGCAGTATACAAGTACTTTTTTTTTCATGTGCCATGTCCTTTCAGGATGTGGGTAATCATGGCTTTGTAGCTCTTAGTATATTTTGTGTTTTATTCTCTCTCCTAAAACCTCTTCTGCCATCCATTTACACAAAATCATTAGGTGCTTTCAATATCACTTATGAGTATCAAATTTTTGAAGATCTCTTTCCTTGTTATGTTGTTGTGGGGGCTGAGGTAAGGTGAAGGTCTTGACATCGCAAACTTTTGTATGGGTGAAGACAGCAAAAACAATGAAGAGACAGAGGCAAAGATGTTGAATTTCAATGTCAATTTTATGGTGATAAAATCAACAGGGGAACAGTAGGAAAAGGCTGGAATGTTGGCAGCGATTGGTAGGATCAGCTCAGTCTGGAACATTGTCGTTGGGAACGTTGTCAGCATTTGGTATGAAAGACAGAGGTTGAAAAGTTGTCAGTGTCTGGCAGGATCAAAACAGGCTGGAACATCATTGTTGGTTGGCAGAATTGTCATCAGCGTCTGTCATGAATGGCTCAGGCTGGAATGTTTTCAGTAATGTCATTGGCATATGGCATGAGTGGCACAGATTGAAACATTATTATCAGTCGGCAGGAACATTGTCAGTGTCTGGCAGGCATGGCTCAGGCTGGAAAGTTGTCATTAGTCAGCAGGAATGGTGCAAGCAGGAAAGTCGTGAGTATCTGGCAGGAATGGCACAGGCGGGAATGATGGAGTCTTGTAGTCCAAGGAGAAAAGGTTTTGGTTGCAGCTTAGCACATGTATGCACCAAGGCAGGTGGGAGAATAACACATGTGCTACAGCCGTGGGCTGATTCGTGTTTTGCTTCCTTTACAGAATTTGACCGCAGTTAAAAGGAATTGCTGTGAGCAAGCAAATGAAAAAGCCACAGCAATTGAACAGTTGTTGTCTCCTTTGCCAGATCGACTGTGAATAATAGGATCTCAAGTGGACTAGACTAAAGCTCCAAAGCAGAGTCAAACCTAAAAGAGGACTGGCAGCAATCTAAAGTGTAATGTGCTCCTGGAATTAACAGTGGGTAGCAGGATCATAAACAAAGTGTTCGCCTAGCTGGAGGTGGCTGGAGAGTATTTGAGAACAGATTTTGATTTACCCTACTCCCGAACTGGAGTTGTGACACAAGGTCAGTTTTAATGTGGGGAACCTGAGCACTTATGCTAAGTCCACTGGTCAAAGATTACCGAGCCCTGCTTACACGGTAACTGGGTACAAAGCTGGATTTAGCTGGTCATTGCTTCCATGCCAGTGAGCAGGCAGTGAGTATCTGAGGACAGATACTACACTTTTGAGTTACCCAATCCCTCACTGTAGCCAGTTGTGACCAAAGGTCAGTTTTTAACATGGGGAACCCAAACGCGTATGAACAAGTCATCGCTCAAAGATTACCCAGCCCCCGCATATACAGTAACTGGGTACAAAGCTGGTCTTAGCTGGTCATAGCTTGTCAACAGCTAGTCTTAGCTGGTCATTGCTTCCAGGCCAGTGAGCAGGAAGTGAGTACCTGAAAACAGATACTACACTCTTGATTTACCCTACTCCCCCACTGGACTGAGTTGTGACACAAGGTCAGTTTTTAATGTGGGGAACCTGAGCATACGCTCAGGCCATTGGTCAAAGATTACCCAGCCCCTGCTTATAAACTGGGTACAAAGCTGGTCTTAACTGGTCATGCTTATCAAAGCTGGTCATTGCTTGACAAAAGCTAGTCTTAGCTGGTCATTGCTTCCTGGCTGGCAAACAGGCAGTGTGTATCTGAGAACAGATACTACACGCAATATTTACCCTGCTCCCTCACTGGAGTGAGTTGTGACACAAGGTCCGTTTTTAACTTTGGGAACCTGTACGTGTACGCTCAGGCTATCAGTCAAAGATTACCCAGCCCCCGCTTATGCAGTAACTGGATACAAAGCTGGTCTTAGCTGATCATGCTTGTCAAAGCTGGTCAAAAGCTAGTCTTAGCTGGTCATTGTTTCCATGCCGGCAAGCAGGAAGTGAGCATCTGAGAACAGATACTATACTTTGAGCCTACTGGGTCAAGAAAGGCCGTTTTTAGTGAAAGTGACACTGATAATAAGGGTTCAGTTGTCAGCAACCTCTCTCAGCTGCTGATTTTTGCATGTGAGGTCAAGGATACCTTTTTGTTGAACATTATAGCAAGTGGGAGCAGTAGGCTGTGACAATGTACCCTAGAGATTTCAACTATCTTTTTCTGTTGTTAAGTATAAACATCCTTTTTGTTTCCATTTTCTATAAAAATTTCATCGTTGCTCACATATTCCATCCATGGTATTCCTTGCATTCTTCCGCAGAACCACATTTCAGTTGTTTCAAATCTTTTTTCATCTTTGAGGAGATTGTTCAGTATTCACAGTCATACAGAAGGACTGATATTAAATAACAGTTCAGTACTCTTTTCTTTGTTTCTAATGAACTTTACCCGATTCTTTATACTTTGGCTTTTGTAAGGCATCTTTTTTTTGCCCAATGTGACTTTGGATTTTAACGTTTCATTTTCTATCCTCTACTAAAACACTTCCTAGATACTGAATTTTTTGTACTTGCTCGATTTTGTCATCTCCAACTTGTAATTTGCATGTTGAGCATTTCTTTTTGCCAACAACCATGCCTTCTATCTTCTTACAACTGACACTTAGTTCTTCCTTCTCTCTTTCCTTTACTGCTTTCTGTAAAAGTTCCTGTATTTTTTCCCCTATCAGCTATCAACAATGTGTCATCTGCATATTTAAAGTTGTTAAGATTGTGGCCACTAATAACAAATCATGGTAGGAACAATAATTCTCTTACCTCACACCAAATGTTGAATAAATCTAGTGTAGGCAAGCCATTTGCTTCCAGTATAAGATCTATATTATTCTAATATCCTTTCAAAATATATCAAGCTTACTTTGCACTTCCAATGGACCTTTGTGACATTCTTCCTCTTTAAAGAAGAAGCTCAGTTGAGTACCTGTCTATTTTTCCCCAGATAATACTCTGCTCTTTGGTTGAGCTTCATCTGGGTTCCTCTTTGTCGGGTTACAGAAAGTCTGATGAGGTTAACTACAAGTTATTGGTGGTGGTTAGACATGGTATAATAATAGTCCACTTGCTTATATAGGCTAGACGAACATCGTCTATTACAACTATTCCATTTATAAGAAAGGGGTGAGGTTGGTATCAAGTACTTTTGATACGACTGTCCAGGACATTCTTCCTCTTTAAAGAAGACCAGTCTTTAAAGTGGAAGTCCATGATTGCTTACGTCCTGAAGGATGTAGAAAAGTATAAACTTCCACTTTCCCCAATCCCTTGTTGTTCTCAGTACTTGTTCTCTTGGTATTTTTTGCCATCCACTCCTTCAAGCCTATCAAGTATGTTTCACACTACTATTCTGTTGTATTGTTAAGGTGCCAGTACAATACCAGATGATGTGTACTGAAATATCTACAGCACAGTATCCGTGCTGATGGATATAAATAACAAACAAGACAAACACAGATAAGACAGAACAGCAATAATTAGAAAGAGAGTGAAAGTTAAGTTGTTAGAGTCGTAGAGAGCACAGTCTGATAATAATCGTCAATGACACTCCAAATACCTGACTGCTATTAATCTTTATTTATATAGCTACTAGCAGTATAACCCGGCATTGCTCGGGTGTAATGAAAGCTTTAAAACTAATCCATGGTCCTGGAGCTCAGACTCAGCCTAAAGAATATTTGTGTGAAGTTTGGTTAGAATCGGATAAAAATTGTGGATTTGTATAAAGGACATACAGACAGATAAACAGACACACACACAAACATCTTGCCTTTTATATATATATATATATATATATATATTATTGATTTTCTGCACTATTGTAAGAACTGCAACCTTGAAACTTCTGAATATTATTTCTTATGTCTTTGTCTATGAGTGCATCAAATTTGATTAAAATTGGACCACTCCTTCTATAACCCGATTTTTTTGATTATCAATTTTCAATATTTATCGGGGGTACCTCGACACAAAACCTAGCTAAGAACACTCGCAGATGCTTATAGTACAACTGTGTAAATTTTCAAGAAAATCAGTTCAGCCATTTCGGAGTCTATAGGTAACAGACACACACACTCACACACAGACACACACACACACACAAACAAAGTTCCATTTATAAATAAGTTTAGATTTTGGACCACAGACCATTCCATTTTGAAAGTATAGAGTGGTGTCAGCTGCTTTACAAGACTTCCCCTGTCTCTCTTTCCGTCTATCCATCATCAAAAACTTCTTTCTCATTATGTGTCCCAGAAACCTCAACTGTCTCTTCCTGATGCTACGTATAAGTTTCCTTTTTGCTTCCATCCTCCAATATCTTGTTGTTACTCACATGCTCAGTCCATGATATCATCAGCTTCCTTCTGTAGAACCACATTTCAAGTCTCTCCTTCATGCTTGAAAAGATTGTCTAACATTTGCTGTCATACAGAAAGATAGATATCACATGACAGAACACTCAATACTGTACTGTAGTAACAGTCGCATATTTCCAGTTGAGTTCAAAAATAAGTTTAACTATTTCCTGTTGTAAGCTAAATTTGAATATAAATCAAAAGTCAATTTACAAGTTTCAACCAATCAAATTGATACTTTTTCAGATATATACTTTAACCCCCAGTTTCTGACAATGAATAGCTTTTACTTGCCAAGATCTTTGCCAATTTTTTTAAGGAATTTTGTCTCTTGAGAATCATTTTTGTTCAAAAGCCAACAAAAACAAATTATGAATTTACTGACACTTTTAAATTCAAATCATTTCAAATCTATAATTTGTCATGCTATTTTTTTATTATTCATTCTGCAGTGGGCTCTACTTGAATAGTCTGGTCCAGTCATAAAAAATATAGGGACATTTTGTGGAGACATAACTTTTGTAGACTACCATTTATGTGAGCTATGACATTTGCCTGAATAACAAAAATATTAATTTTTCATAATTTTACAAAGAAAATTATGAATATGGCAAAAAAAACAAACAATATCAGTCATCTACATTTATCAATAACATAAGCAGAGTTTCAAATTTGATATTTCTAAATAAAAACAAAGTACAACTAACACTTAAAAAGTCAGGGATCTATTTAAGAATGTATTAATATTATGAACAAGACCCACACTTTTGAAATAATAAAAAAATCAGTATTTTTCAATTCTGACAAATGTCACAACTTAAAGAAGGTTTCAAAAACTCTTATCTACAAAAATCATTTTCCAACAAAAATAATTTCCTTATTCTTTTAGGAAAAAAGATACTACTAATAATAATGACCCTCATGGAGTCTGATTAATTATTATTAATTGGTTAGATGTTTTTGTTTTAGTGAATTAAGATAGGATTAATGAAATAAATAATTAAAAATTCTCTTCCCCTCTCTGCCATACGTTTTTTTACACATTTTTTAAAGTCCAAGATATAAAAATGTGCTTTAGACTGACTCAGCCATGAAAACCCTTTTCTGATCAAGCAAGACTGAATAGTGCCTTTGAGTGAAATTCTCATCATAAACTCTCAAAATTTTCATATCTGCTCAGTTTCGTATCCAAACATAAACAAAAAACAATTTCTAAGAAGTAATGTATTTTTTTTATTTATCTAAGCATCTACTTAAATATGAGTTTCCACTAAAAAACGTTTAAAGTGAAAAAATCTTTTGGATTAATAAATAAAAAATTCATTACTTCTTTAAAAATTGCATTATGGGACTTACAATGTGAAGCAACAATAGGGATACAGCTTATAAAAGAGATAAAAATTTAACTTCAATCATCATTATAAACAAACTTAAAATATGAGACAAATTATTTTAACAAGATATTTAAGTAGATTTAACAGCCTCAATATAATGCACCTTGTGTAGCAGAATTCTTAGAGACAATTCATATTGGCTTAAATGTAAGCTTTAATGAACTTGGTATTAACCCGAGCTTTCCCACAAAGGTAGGATGTGGCACAAGGCCAATTTTATCATCGGGCTTTCTGAGCTTATATGCTCAGGTAAAAATTCCCACCCCACATATGTGGGGTCAGGATCTTGTCTATTTACCCCAGATGAGACTTTGCCCTTTAGCATAACCTCATCTGGGTTCCACTCAGCCCAAAGGCAAAGAGTCTGACAAAGATAGAGCTTTGATGAACTCTGAATTCTCTTAAATATATGCATTCAAGACAGAGCCATTAATGGGGGGAAAATGGATCATCTTCTTCTTTTTCTATGTGCCTTGTCTTTTCAATACATAGGCGATCATGGCCTTCTATGTCTCCCTATCCCTGGTGGCTCTTAGCATGCTTTCTCCTGTAACGTCTCGTAGCCTCATTCTGTCATCCACCTGCTCAGGACCTTCAAATATGTTATCCACTGCTTTCCTCTGTCTCTTTTTCCCTCTATCTGGCCTGTTAGTATCAGGTTCTTCAAGCCCTCCTTTCTCATTGCATGTTCCAGGAACTTCATTTGTCTCTTCCTGATGCTCAATATTAATTTCCTTTTCATTTTCATTCTTTCCAACACCTCGTCATTGCTCACATGCTTGGTCCACGATATCCGCAGCATTCTTCTTTAGAACCACATTTCAGCTGCTTCAAGTTTTCCCTTCATCTTTGTTGATATTGTCCAATATTCACTGCCATATTGAAGAATTGACATCGCATAGCAATCCAGTACTCTCTTCTTTGTTTCTAGTGAAGGTTTATCATACCGCACCCTTAAATGATGAAGAACTAAAGATACAGTTCTTTCAGTACAGTGAGGAGCCCAAGTATATGTTTCTGAGCTGAGGCCAAAGAACAAAAAAACTATCATTTATTTAAAGAAAGATCTTTCAAATATAATATTTTTAACATTTCAAGTACTTTTTTTATAAATCTGAATATTTTATTGATAAAAATAAATTTTTGCATTAACTTTTTACTTTAAATTTTCAAACACATTTTGCTTTATATTTTTTTAAAAAATTGCTGTATTTTCCCTTCAAGAGGAAATCCAAAAAACTTAAATTTTATTACAGGAATTTTACTACTTTTAATAAGCTAATTTGAAAACACTTTTTCATTTTTATATAAATACTTATACTGGAATTTGAAATGCACCAAACCAATTCAATTTTTGCCAGCAAGAATGCAAGAATTTGTCATGATTGAGTTTAAATTTGACATCCTTGCTTAAGTCATCACAGTCATTTATTTATTTATTTATTTATTTATAAGTATATTTATATATGAGAAACCAAGATTTTACATAAACATAATAGGTTTTATAAGATTTGCTATTAATTTTTTAATTGTATCATGACAGCAAAACAATTTTTCCACATTACCAAGATTTTTATTTTACAAAAGTAAGATTAAGTATTTTTTTTTTAATCAAGTTTGTCTCAAGCAAGGCAGTAAAGTGGTTAATGGGTGTGAGGGAGCTAGAAACAAGAATATTACTCAGGAGCGAGAACAGGGGAAGGGTAATCAGGAGGACAGCAGATTTAACATTTTCATAAAAACAACAAAGATAAGGACAATAGTTGGCATGTAAGAAATATAAAAATGAGACCTGCGAAGGGCAGATAAAGCATATTATAAGTTCAAAGGTCATCTTGCATGCACATGCTATAAAGCACAGGAAAGGCTTCCTTTATATCATAGACGGGTCTGACCTTTTTCTGTATCTGATCCACCACCAGCAGTCTTTGACCCCCACCTTTTCATTTGATCCTACCAAAGGATGTTGAGAGGGTGGGTCTGAATTTGTGCAACGTTTTACTGGTCTCAATCCTTTTATGCATGAATTCCTGTCTAATGATGTGTAACATCAGTTACTAGTGTGCCCCATGTATGTGCCTATGTGTCAAAGTTGAATAATTCATCCATGTAGTTATGTGTTAAGATTAGCTTAGTCCAAGTAATATTTTATGTATATTTGTATGGCTGTCCACTTGTATCCAAGGGCGGCTAGTTAATCCCCATCTGTGGTTTATACTGCAACTATGCTGATAAAACCTTAGTTACAGTTTCTGGGTAAAAGCACATTATCTTGTGTGAACAACAATCTCAATAAAGCCTGATCTTTGACTTTGAACTAGCATAGCAATCGACAGCTCCTTAAAGAAGCCATCTACCCAATTTCACTCACAAGACTTGGGTCATCCTGTGGTATGGTTTTTCAGGCACTTTCCAAAGGTGCTACATGCTGAGATTCCTTTCCCCAGATTAATAAAATCAAGAACTCACTTTCCTGACAAATCAACCATAGTATGATTTGCACCTGGGATTCATGGTTAGAAAGCAAATGTTCTAACCACTCGGCCATACACCCATATAAATAATATTAGATTACTAAGTGAATATTATTATTATCTAATTAACTATTATTCTTATGTAGTGTTAGTAGTGTTACTAACTCACAGGAAGTGGTAAGCACTCAACCCCCTCATGGTTAATAGCTGTAGCTATTTATATTCTTGGTGACTGCCTACATAAATAAGTCAAATCATCTTCCTGTACCAAAGAGGTTTTATCCTCTATTTTGCCCTGGTACTTATTCTAGGAGATTTTGTCTCCTCACTATCTTCCTCCCTCTTTCGAAGAGATTGTCTAGATATGGGAAATAATGATCATTTTTCTTTTTTCATAGGAGTGTTGCTTCAAGAATTGTTCATCTTTAGAATCTCTACTGCTCTCAATTTCACTGTCATGTTTGTCTTGCATTGACACAACACTTTTACCTTCATTACTATCAGGCTCACTGTACATTTCTTCATCACTGTCATGTTTCAATCTAATTTGATCTGCATGCGCTAACGTCTTATTTCCATTTATTTCTATTATCATAGTGTTCTGTCTGTCCACTTTGCATTATGAATCTTGCCTCTTGTAGATTAGAATCACTATTCTTTTTATACCATAGTTTTTGTTAGTGCCATAAGACATGGTCAGTGGAGCACTAATTTGTCTATCCATGAGGACAGATGAGCTTTTTAATCTTCCATCATGTGATATTGTCCTATAGCTTAGTAACAATCTAGGAAGAAATATTTCTATTTTTTTCTTTCCATTGTACACATATTTTTAGTCTGTTTTTTTTTTTATAGTTTGTACCACACATTCTGCTAATTCATTTGATTGTGGATGGTATGGTGGGGTTTTATATGGTTTACTTTCAATTTTTGTTCAACCATTGGCATAGTCCATTGTCACAGAACTCTGAGGCAATGTCAGATACTAGCATTTTCAGAATTCCATTTCTTGAAAATATGATCCTTGACACTTGTTTCATGATTGGATTTCTTTTATCAGAGTGCTGTACTACTTCAGGCCAGCCCAAATAGCCATGTACCAGTATTAGCAATAATCCCACTACTGTCATTATCTACCAGTATTAGTAATAATCCCACTACTGTCATTATCTACCAGTATTAGTAATAATCCCACTACTGTCATTGTATACCAGTATTAGTAATAATCCCACTACTGTCATTATCCACCAGCATTAGTAATAATCCCATTACTGTCATTATCTACCAGTATTAGTAATAATCCCACTACTGTCATTATCTGCCAGTATTAGCAATAATCCCACGACTGTCATTATCTACCAACATTAGTATTAATCCCATCGCCCGGTTCACACTCCACCCACGTCTATTGAACAGGTGTAGAGGCTCATCTCTTGTTCTCTGTTTAGGATGTGGTTTCCGGCTTTCTCTTTTCCAATTTTTTCCTCTTTTCCAATCTTTTCACTTTTCTTTTTTGTTTATTTTTTTTTTAATTGGAGTATATAGACTGAACTATTGCTCGGTTCACACTCCACCCACGTCTGTTGAACAGGTGTAGAGGTTCATCCTTTGTTCCCTGTTTAGGATGTGGTTTCCGGCTTTCTCTTTTCCAATCTATTCACTCTTATGTAGCACCCTGCACACCAGTGGCCTTACCAACTTGCTCGGGGTGATATGATTTAAAAAAAAACTACTGTCATTATCCACCAGTATTAGTAATAATCCCACTACACTCACTATCTACCAGTATTAGCAATAATCCCACTACTGTCATTATCTACCAGTATTAGTAATAATCCCACTCCTTTCATTACCTACCAGTATTAGTAATAATCCTACTACTGACATTATCTACTAGTATTAGTAATAATCCCACTCCTTTCATTATCTACCTGTATTAGTAATAATCCCACTACTGTCATTATCTACCAGTGTTAGTAATAATTCCACTACTGTCATTGCCTACCAGTATTAGTAATAATCCCACTACTGTCATTATCTATCAGTATTAGTAATAATCCCACTACTCTCATTATCTACCAGTATTAGTAATCATCCCACTACTGTCATTATCTACCTGTATTAGTAATAATCCCACTACTGTCATTATCTACCAGTATTAGTAATAATTCCACTACTGTCATTGTCTAACAGTGTTAGTATTAATCCCACTACTGTCATTATCTACCAGTATTAGTAATAATCCCACTACTGTCATTATCTACCAGTATTAGTAATAATCCCACTACTGTCATTATCTACCAGTATTAGTAATAATCTCACTACTGTCATTATCTACCAGTATTAGTAATAATCCCACTACTGTCATTATCTACCAGTATTAGTAATAATCTCACTACTGTCATTATCCACCAGTATTAGTAATAATCCCACTACTGCCATTATCTACCAGTATTAGTAATAATCCCACTTCTGTCATTGTCTATGAGTATTAGTAATAATGCCATGATTGTCATTATCTACCAATATTAGTAATAATCCCACTACTGCCATTGTCTACCAGTATTAGTAATAATCTCACTACTGTCATTATCTACCAGTATTAGTAATAATCCCACTACTGTCATTATCTACCAGTATTAGTAATAATCCCACTCTATTAATATGAGCATGATCCATGTATACTGTGTTCCAAGACTGAGGCTCTTTAGGCCATGTATGCATTTTTGTTTGTCTGAATTTCTTTATTACAGTGCACATTTTCTCCATTTTTACATAATCTTCTACATCTATAGAATATCCTGGTAACCATGCCTCAAGCCTTAAGCTTCTTTGTGTAGATATTATTCTGCAATGAACATTATTATGTATGCTTTTTATGATGTTTGCTCTTTTGTGTTGTTGGTTCAGTGACTATATCTCCATCACAAATTACACCCTTTTCAGTATTAATTCATGTTTAACCTCTTTAAAATGCTTTTCTGCCTGTGAGAAAGTATTCCACTTATTGTTTTTTATCCTAAACAATATACTGTTCAATATGGAATATTGTTTTGTATTCTCAGCTAATTTGCTTATCAACAAAATATTAATTTCAATCCAGTGTAAGAAAATATCTTCAAATTTTCCCTCCTGTTTCTCACTTTTATAACAGCCTTACAGCATGCATTTGCCAAGAAGAGATCAGTTATCTGGTTTTCTCTTCCAACTGATTTCAAATTCTTCAGTTTTTTAGCTCTAAACTCTGAAGCCACACTTGTGTGTACTTGTAATTATCAAATTATAATTATTTGGTTCTTTAGATATCAGTGATGCTATTGTTATGTAATGTTACTAATATTTCTACAAATACTTTCACAGCTTCTGCTTCGATGAACTTAGCTTACTGGTACCCAATAAAAATAAAATAAACCAATAAAATGTAAACACAAATTCTACTCCAGCAGCTTTTTTTCTTGCACTTCCTGCCTGTGGAATTCCCTTCCATTTATTTGCTTCCCCAACAGCTACAATCTCCAAGAATTTAAATGTAAAGTCATAAAGGCATTCCTCTCTCATGCTCCTTTCTCTGTCCACTCCACTCTCATCAGTATTCTCATCCTTCTCTTTTGCACTTCCTGACACCCCCTATAACCTATCACTCTTTCTCATAACTTTCCTTCTATGTAACCCCTTGCAAAACAGTGGCAGTAAAATGCCTTGCCTTGGGTGATATGATTATATTATAAAAAAACTCACAAGAAATAGTAAGCACTCAACCCTCTCATGAATAATTGCTGTAGCTATTTATACTCTTGATGACTTCCTATGTAAATGAGTCACATCAACTATATTTTTTGTTTACATTCCAAGGCTGTATATTACTTAATTCTATGCAGTGAAGAAATAAAAATTTACTAATATTTCTTACCTAAAAAACACTTTCTCTGTCTCAAAATAGTTGTTACAGCCAGTATATGAAATGTGTATGCAGATGTAGCATAATGGACAAAAGTAGTAAATTATACTCCCTCTGTCCCATAATAGTAGTCACTATATGAAATGTGTGTACAGATGTAGCAGCTATTATGGGACAAAAGTAGTAAATTATACTCCCTCTGTCCCAAAATAGTAATCAGTATATGAAATGTGTGTGCAGATGTAGCAGCTATTATGGGACAAAAGTAGTAAATTATACTCCCTCTGTCCCAAAATAGTAGTCAGTATATGCAATGTGTATGCGGATGTAGCAGCTATTATGGGACAAAAGTAGTAAATTATACTCCCTCTGTCCCAAAATAGTAGTCAGTATATGCAATGTGTATGCGGATGTAGCAGCTATTATGGGACAAAAGTAGTAAATTATACTCCCTCTGTCCCATAATAGCAGTCAGTGTATGAAATGTGTATGCAGATGTAGCAGCTATTATGGGACAAAAGTAGTAAATTATACTCCCTCTGTCCCATAATAGTAATCAGTATATGAAATGTGTGTGCAGATGTAGCAGCTATTATGGGACAAAAGTAGTAAATTATACTCCCTCTGTCCCAAAATAGTAGTCAGTATATGCAATGTGTATGCGGATGTAGCAGCTATTATGGGACAAAAGTAGTAAATTATACTCCCTCTATCCCATAATATTAGTCAGTATATGAAATGTGTATGCAGATGTAGCAGCTATTATGGGACAAAAGTAGTAAATTATACTCCCTCTGTCCCATAATATTTGTCAGTGTATGAAATGTGTATGCAGATGTAGCAGCTATTATGGGACAAAAGTAGTAAATTATACTCCCTCTGTCCCAAAATAGTAGTCAGTATATGAAATGTGTGTGCAGATGCAGCAGCTATTATGGGACAAATTAGTAAATTATACTCCCTCTGTCCCATAATCAGTGTATGAAATGTGTGTGCAGATGTAGAAGCTATTATGGGACAAACGTAGTAAATTATACTCCCTCTATCCCATAATAGTAGTCAGTATATAAAATGTGTGTGCCGATATAGCAGCTATTATGGGACAAAAGTAGTAAATTATACTCCCTCTATCCCATAATAGTAGTCAGTATATGAAATGTGTATGCAGATGTAGCAGCTATTATGGGACAAAAGTAGTAAATTATACTCCCTCTGTCCCAAAATAGTAGTCAGTATATGAAATGTGTATGCAGATGCAGTAACTATTATGGGACAAATTAGTAAATTATACTCCCTCTGTCCCATAATAGTAGTCAGTATATGAAATGTGTGCAGATGTAGCAGCTATTATGGGACAAAAATAGTAAATTATACTCCCTCTGTGCCATAATATTAGTCAGTATATGAAATGTGTATGCAGATGTAATAACTATTGAATAATAATCCAAGGAAAACTATGCAAAAATATTAATAATTTACTGGTAATATTTATTAAAAGTTTTGCTTCCAAAGAAAACTAAGCAAATGTAACAGTTATTATAGGGCAGAGATAATCATATTTATTAATAAGAACTGAAATAATAATCCAAGGAATGCTAGGCAAATGTATCAACAATTATGGGAGAGATGTAATAATATTTATGAATATCTATTACCAAAAAGGATAATGGCAAATATATGTACTGTCATGAATAATATCTTTCTTCAGATAACTTTGTAGCAATTAATGAATAAGGAAAATTGGTTGTTTGAATGAAGTAGAAGAAATGTTACTAGCTTGTTCATTGCACAGAAAATAGGCTTCTAATTGTCAACAGACATTTCTTCCACCTCTTCCTACATGCACTGGATTTTTAACCCCCACCTCAAAACCAGTATTATAGAAAGTAAAATTAGTTGCTTTTCTTGCACTCCTCACCTGTGAAATTATCTTCCAGTTTTTTGCTTCCTGGCTGCCTACAATTTAAAAAAATGTAAATGCAACATCAATAGCCATCTGTTTTCCTGGACATGGTTTTAATGTTCTTTCTCATCACTAAAGTCTTCTTATTCTCTTCCATTCTGTGAAGAAAAGGAAGGAGGAAGAGAGAGGGGGTTACTTACAGACAGGTTACTTCAACCTGGGGGTGAATTGTGTCCAGCTAAACTGGAAGCAAGTGACCTTTTTTTATTGATATTTATGGTCTCAATAAGGAGGATTGTGGGAAGCCTTAGCCTCCTTATAAAAATCATCTTCCAAACACTTTGAGTCAGTTCTTCAGTGGACATGTAACTGTTTAATTGTTGTACTGAAAAGTATTACTGTTTTCTTTCTTCTGTTACTAGACCTAGTGGGAGCGGGTCGCAAAGGAGAATTCCTTTTGCAACCCTTACCAGACTGCTGCTGCTCTCTTCTGGGGGTCTTCCTATTTTTTTTTCTACTTCAAAGGTTATTTCTTTTTCCACAGTTCTTAGTAACCTCTAGTGTCTTAGTGGCATTATTGCTTTGCTTGTCATGAAATGATTAAGAATAATATACTCAGTACAAATTTCAGTTTTCTAAAAAATCACATATTAATTACAAGTTTCTACCTTTAACTTCTCAAAGCTCACTGTGTGAAAAATGGGGATGTGAGAATTTATGGGTTAAAGAGGAGATCTTTTGGCATGTACCAAGTCTACTTTTTAGGCTGAGAGTCCTTCAGTAAACTGTCATAGCCAAGGTAACTGCATATCTGTATTTGGGAGTGGGTGGTTGTCAGACTGAATAGGATGCTTGTATGTTGAAGTAAAACATTTCTCCTGGAAAATTTATACTGTAACAATGATGGCAGACCATAAAAGGGAATCAAAGTAAAAAATGGGTAACACAAACAAATAATTTCATGTATTGACAAAAAAGAATTACATGAATATACAATTATGATAAAAGAACAGAATATTTAAGAATATTTAGTTATATAGAAAAACATTTCAACTAGCTATAAGAGAAAGTGCGTTTTTGTATGTGAAATTTGTTTATATAACAGATACATGTGTATATGTGAGTGCATGATAGACATGTATGTGAGAGAGTTCAGCAGTCAGAAAACAGAAAGAAAATCACCTGCAACCCTAGCAGCTTCATTCCAACTATACATATTACTACATCTGAAAGCTGACATGGGAAAAACTGAAAAGAGACTAGGGAGATAAATACATGCCTTTTTATAGGCTTAAGTCAAATTGTATAATCCTCAAGAGTAACCTTATCTTGGATATGCAGGTAGAGGAGAAAAATGGAATTGGTAAGCCAAGTTCAGATTCTGACAAAGTCTGTTGCATTCACTTTCACACTAAGCACTTTCTTTCTTTCTTTCTTTCTTTCTTTCTAATTCTAATATATGTTTTCTTTTACTCGCTAAAACTAAATAACATATTTGATATACAAATTATTAACTGATATCTCATTATCTAAACTTATTTATAAATGGAATGTCTGTGTGTGTCTGTGTGTGTCCGTTACCTATAGACTCCGAAACGGCTGAACGGATTTTCTTGAAAATTTACACAGTTGTACTATAAGTGTCTGCGAGTGTTCTTAGCTAGGATTTGTGTCCAGGTACCCCCGATAAATACCGAAAATCGATAATTGAAAAAATCAGGTTATAGAAGGAGTGGTCTGATTTTAATCAAACTTGATACACTCATAGACAAAGACATAAGAAATGATATTCAGAGGTTTCAAGGTTGCAGTTCTTACAATAGTGCAGAAAATCGATAATATATATATATATATATATATATAAAAGGCAAGAAGTTTGTGTATGTGTCTGTTTATCTGTATTTTTTCAGCCCTTTTATTTTAGTTTTTGCTTCAGGTTTGGCTCTAAGTAGGTATAATTGTAGTTCTTAGTCTCAGCCATGATACCATTTACTCAGAGGACTTATTTAGCCTTCAAAATTCATTTTATAACAAAAAAAACTTATTTGATATTGATACCTGGAAATAAAAATTTGACTTACATCCATTCATTTGACTTACAGTCTACGGTTTCGCTTTAACTGGAAACAACTATTGCTTTTTAGTCTTTTGTGCCAACGTCCAAAGAGTCTGAGCTCCAGGACTATGGATTAGTTTTAAAGCTTTCATTACACCCAAGCAACGCCGGGCTATACTGCTAGTAACAGATATATTTATCAAAATTATGCAAGAATATCTTTAAATAAATATTAATTTTTTTTTTTTTAATCATATCACCCTGAGCAAGGCGGTAACGCCACTGATGTGCAGGGGGCTATGTAGGAGTGAAAAGATTTGGAAAAGAGAAAACCAGAAACCACATCCTAAACAGGAAACAAGGGATGAGCCTCTACACCTGTACAATAGACGTGGGTGGAGTGTGAACCGGGCAATAGTTTAGTCTATCTACTCCAATTGAAAAAAAAAAAAAAGATGAAAGAAAAAGAAAAAAAAAGAATCAATAAAATTACATTTGACCTCCAAACTTTGAAATTTCCTGCATCTTTTATGAACAGTCTCTTTGTTTAAGTTGATGAATGCTGCCATAATCCTTGCCTTCAGTTTATCTTTGGTGTTTAACAAGTATTTTATTTGGTCTCTCGTTAAATTGCACCCAAGACATAATAATTAAGGGAGTTGCAGTCTAGGGACTTAGGTGACCAGATGTAAGGGGTAATGTGGTTGCAGAAATTGTCTGATAGCCATTACTGAGTTGTTCCTGCTTGTGTGGTAAAATGAAAAATTTTGAAACACAGTGTTTCCCAAAACCCACCCTCTTTATCCAGAGCAGTCCTACCTCCTCAAGACACTTGATGAAGGCCTCCATGTTGAGTCCTGAGGTCCTGTGGAAATTTGAATAATGTCACCATCACTAATGATCACTCCAAATACCTTTGTAATCACCATTAGACTCATCCAACACTTTCTGAATCCTCTGGACTGTCATCGGATTGATACTCAAACACCCTGAAATGTTTGTATTGGAGTTTCCAGTGCACATGCCAGGCAGTACAGCATGTTGTTTCTAAGTTTCTGGCAGAGTGAATTTTGTCATGGTGCTTTTCTTCTTACAGCTGGTGCCCAACTGACCTTACTATACTGTTCAGTTAACAAAATCAAAAAATTAAAAATATAAATTGGTGACAATTTATCCATTGCACCCTGTATTTTTTCTTCTTTCTTTTTTTGCAATCAAAACATCATGGGTCATTATTTATCTGTGGTAATGGCAAGACATTTTTCACAAACTAATTTACTGACAGACAAACAAACAGAATTATAATATGATTATTATCTCACAGACCATTTATTACCATGAGCTCAGATTTTATTGGTACTGCATATTATTGGCCTTGTGCCAGATTGAGGTCAGTAAATAAAAAATAAAAAAGGATCATTTAAATCATGTTCATTTTAACTGTTGCAAGTATAAATGATTTTGAAAATTAACCTGTTTTAAATTAGTCTAATTAATTAGTTAATTATTCTCCTTTGATAAACAAAATCATTAATCATTTTAAATGAAGTAATACTTTACAGAACTTAAAATTGAAAATTCTTTATCATTTAGAGTTCATAAAAATTCTGCTTTTCTTGGTTATTTCATTTTTGTTTTGTGGTTTGCTTTATTCAAGAGCCCACCCAACTTTGCCAATAAATATATCATAAAAATTATTTAAAAATAAAAATTTCTATAAAATATTTATTTTTTGCCAGGTTTCATATTGTAAAATAACTTTTTCAATTTATTGTATTTGCTTTATGTCATTGAAAGCAAACTGAAGAGACATGTACAAAAAAGTTTAGAATAAGAATGAAATAAATCGAACTTTGAAAATTAGCCTGTAAGAAATTGAATATCTTTCTACTGAGCAAAGTAAACTTATATTTTGTTAAATGTAAAATGTCAAAAAAGCAACTTTATTTAAATGCCTACAACTGCAGCTATTGTCAAAGAAAAATGATATTTTTTTTTTTTTTTTTTTTTTTAATCATTTCACCCCGAGCAAGGCAGAAACGCCACTGATGTGCAGGGGGTTACATAAGTGTAGAAAGATTAATTAGAAAAGAGTGAGGAGTACAAGCTAGTTAGAAAGGAACAATAGAAAACTGAGAAAGCAGGTGCAATGACAGGTACATGGGCGGAGAGAAAGGGAAGCTTATACAGGGGAGGGGAGAGAGAGCTAGAGGCCAGTGGTTAGTAGGTGAGTATTAACTTTGCTTTTAAATTTCTGGAGGTCGTAGCCGTCAGGAAAGCAAGAATACGGGAGTGAGTTCCACAGGCGGGAAGTGCGAGAGAGGAAGCTGCAGGAGTAGAATTGTCGTCTGCGTTTGGCTAACCTGACTGTGAATGGGTGGGACCCAGTTGCCAGTCTGGTTGAACGGGTAAACACCTGTTGAGGAGGCATCAGTGACTTAAGCTCATCCGAGCAGAAGCCATGAAAGTATTTATAGAAGAGACAGAGGGAGGCCACATTTCGACGATGGGAAAGTGGCTGCAGACGAGTCGCCAGATCAGTAAGCAGGGGTTAATCTGATTACTATAAGATTTTTAAAATTACACACACACACACACACACACACACACACACACACACACATACACATATATATATATAGACAGATTGATTTTAATCTTAAATGCATGAGTGGGTGAACTTTGTGTCATAGTTTTGAGGTTCAGTTTCTGTTAAAAAATGACTGAATAAGTATAAAGAAAAAAGATGAAAAAGAATGAGAAAAAAATGATAAAAAGAACTAATGGTTGACTGTGTTCAGTATTTTTCATCATGAAAGAAAAGAACATCTATCTCAGAAATAATGAATGTTTATAGTTGCTGGGTCAGTTTTTGCATTTTAAAATTTTTCATGTATGTAGATGCAAGAGTTGACTTGAATCAAAGTCCGAATGTGCCTGTGCGAGGCAGATATAATATTTATATAGCACATGGTGAAAACCAGTGTTCCATCAACAACAGATCCATCTTAATGGCGGTCTTTCCTCTCTACAATATAGACAAATGGATCACTCATATTTTTACCAATATTTGTTTTAATGAAAAAACTTGTTGCATGTTTTGTTGCTAATGTTTTAATTTGATGTTCATACTTTGTTGTATTAAGCTTAATGGATGCAGGACTCGTATCCACACTAAGGCAATTCCTTATCATTCATTTTATATCATTTATGGAGAGCCATATTTCATGAAGCCATTTCACTGACTACTTCTTGTTTTTTAAAACATTAACAGTAGCTCAGTTCATGACTTGCAAGTCAGTGGTTCATCATCCCTGAACTATCTAATTTGGTTAAATGACCTAAGACACTTTTTAACCCACTTACAATAAGAAATTTCTGTCTAGGAAAATGTAGTTTAATATATCAGGTTAGAAAGCCTAATCCAACAATTTTTTTCATATTTTATGAAAAGTTTTTCATAATAATTTCTTTTAATATTATTGTTGAACATTTAAAAGCACATAGAAATATGAGACTGTATTAATATTTGTGTAAAAAATTGTAAGCACACTGAACAAAAAGCTGAGTAAGGTGAATCAATTCTACAAGTCACAGTTTCTTGAACAAAGGTAAACCACTCTTCTCACCAAAACCCCAAAAACACCTCTGAATGAGCGTACCATACTCTTAGGCATTTGACAAGCCATCACTTAGCCAATGAGCACCCAGAACCACCAGCTAATAAAAATGGCTACAATCAACACTGTCATTTTTGCACACACAAAATCCTGCCCGATTCACTTTCAGTCTGAAGCTTACCAATTCGTCATCTCCATACTCCATTGCAAAAACATACACATGACTCTAGCCTTTTTGGGTTGCCCAGGTAAGTCTCCAGTGACATATCCCAGGGCAGGTCTTTTCTGTTGGGTACTCTTTCAAATAGAAACAACATGAGTCTTGTTCACAGAAGAACTACTTCCTGGAGGGTTATTGGGGGCTCCAGTATCAATTTCTAAACTGCTGGTATCGATGGAATCACCTAGCAAACTCAATTCTAAGTACACTAATTGTTCACTTTCTTCAGTGTCACTGTCCAGATATGATGATGGATATGACCCCAGAAAAGGGTGTAAATTCTTCACATGCTGTGACACTCCATCTATCTGTACCAATTACGGACTAATTAATTGAGTTACACAACCCTTTTTGTAGTGACATTGGCAAATTAATATGCCTAATTTGCATAAGTGCAAGAGAGAGCCTATATAACTCATCACTGAAAATAAGTAGGGACAAGCTTAGCAACTGATTAGTGCTAAACTTTACATCACATTTTGAATTTGGTTGTGCATCTACCATGTGGAGTCTTCACCCAAACAACATCTCTTTCTTTGTATACCCCTTGAGTGTTTTTTGGTTCATGTGAGGGCATGTCATCGATGTTTCATATTCAAACATGGTACCTATACAACATATTGGACAGTGCTATTGAAAGGCTGTTCTTGGGAGTGACATTGTGCCAGTTGACTTCCTCTGGCACTGAACATTGTTTTCTGGCAGCAATGGTCTTGATGCTTCTATGACTGCATTTGACAATCCCATCTCTGGCTGGTACATGGGCACATTGGAATCTTAAATACACCTTCCAGTTACTTAAAAATTTCTTTAAGTTCTTATGCATGAATGCAATATTGTTATCAGTCAATAATTCATTCAGCAAGCCCTGCTTGTAAAAAATTGATTCCAGCTGATGAATGACACTAGCAGAGTCCTGTCGATGTAGTGGCTGCAATATTGTGAACTGAGAGAGACCACAATCAATGTGCGTTAAAAAATAACCAAATCTGTAATTGGTTATGTTCATCGCTCACCTGCACTAGGTTAGCATTACACCCTGTGTTCATTTCTTTCAATGCACCAGCACTGGATCAATTGACTGGCAAGCTTCACAGGCCTTAACAACAGATTCAACAATCATTTTGGATACTAATAGGTCAACAGATCTGGCAAAGTATAAGGTTCTTTTCACTCCCGGATGGCCACTTTGGTGGTGGATATCAGTCATCTGCTTCTTGTTTAATCTGCTCCCCATAGTGGCACAGCCTTCCAGCACTGGCTGTGTAAATCCAACCCCCTCTGGGGCACTTGAGTAAGGCAGTCAGTGCAGTTTAGACAGGATTTCACCAGTGTTATATCTATTGCCAAGGAATATTCCTCTGCCAATGTCTCTAAACACTGCTGTACCAGTATCTCACCGGCTACCTTTGTGTTCACCTGAGCCTTCCCAGTTAGGGTGTCAGATATCCATTGATGAACACATGCCAAATCTGTAATCAAATGTAACACTGATACCTACAACTGAAGGGCCTGTTTATGCCTTTTATTACTGTCTCAAGCTCAGCCAGATTGATGGGATTGGCATCTTCAGTTGGATGTAACCAACAAGTATCCTCTACAATGCTCCCATTCACTTCTAGTGCCCCTTCTGTGACCACAGAACTTGCAGCTACTAAAACCTGCATCTTACTGCCATCCACGTACCAGTCTTCTCTCATGGGATCCATCTTTTGTACTTTGGCCGCTGTTTCTGATAGCATGCAACAAAGTGAGACATTCTTGATTTCATCATCATATCCGTTGGTCATTTTGATCATGAGCCACTTCAAGAATGCAGTTGCCACTCTGAGCCATCCACATACAGAGAAATGATCCACCAGTTTTCCACACAATGAAAAAATGCTCTGACATGTGACAATCTATGGCATGTCTGGGACTTTGCTGCCACATTTTCATTGGAGGATCCTGTTCTTCCACCAGATCTGTAGGCCCAGAACTTTGGCTCTCTCTTTCAGTCACTCTGGATCCTTACAGGCAAGACCATAATCAGATGAGTGTTGCTGCACATGTACTGCAGAAACCAGTTTTTCATTGACAAAAATGTCATCGATATATGTTGATGTGGCATTCTTAATCAACTGATCTTGATTCAACACTATGTGAATGTCAGCTTTCATGATGATGGGCACCACATTCAATCTGAAACTGTTGTGGAGTTATTTCTGTAGTGGAGGCTAGTATTTGTGCTAAAGTCGGTCCTAATAGGTTTGACGTACAAAACATTAGGAACTAGATATAATATGTATTACACAGTGTAATCTTGCCAGTTTGCTGACTACTTTTGTATTCGACTAACTGTTGACTATTATTGTCCAGCATCGACTCACCCTCGTTCCTGTTACTACTCCTAATTAAATTAGGAGGGAGTGTCTATTTACTATAGAATAGGTGTGTTTCACCATAACAGAAACCCAGTCATGTTAGGCAAAATCACTGACCTTTGAAAACCAATCTAAAAGGCCATGATACCTTATCAACGGGGTTTTGCAAGTACACCTTTTGTAAGTTCAAGAGTAATACATTGGCCCCTTTTCATCACCATTCTCTAAGTTTTTCCGTGCACAGATCTGCATCAGTAGTGAATGCCTCCACAAATCCATTCAGTTCACAATAAGCCATCACTGACCGGATCTTCTGCTTGTGCTCTTGTACAATTGCCATCAGGGGAATCAAACCCTTGGGTGGGCCAAGCTCTTTTTCAGGATATGACAGCAGCATTCTATTATGTAGCACTTTTTCATACGCCTCCTGAGCATGGTTGGGCTTTGTCTATTTTGGCACTTTATTTTTCAGCTCATTGGATGCATGACCACTTGCCCATTTCCATGTGGCAGTCTACATCTTATTATTTTAGTCAAATGTCACACTGAAGTCAGGCTTGTCAATAGAAATGGTGGTGCGTCGGTTTAAGTTTTCATCAGGAAAGTGCACTTCGCCCAATCTGGTTAGATGCATGCCTTCAAGCTCCCTAATTGCGTCAATCTCGAGAAAAAGATCAAATCCTAACAATCGTCTATCTACAATCAGGGCCTCAACAGTCTCAGGACGAGCCTGCTCAATGCCCAATTTGATTTTGCCATGCCCACAACACTTCAAGGTTTTCCCATCAACTCTTAGTACTTCTGCTTCCTTCTGCCTCCAAAAAGGGTATACTGTTTTGCTCATCAGCATCTCTGAGCAGCCATAGTCCACCAGAGCCCAAAACTTCTGTCTGTTGAGAAATATCTCTATAGCAGGCAGTTCCTGATTCTTTAATTGCTCAGAAAGAAGACTGGCACTGATGTCCTCTTCCCTCAGGTATTTCCCTGGTATTTGCTCTCCAATGATAGGTGCCCTATCTTATCACATTTAAAATAATGCATCTTATAGTGGGTCCTTTGCAATAGATTATTCATCCCCTTGGAACGTCTCTGCATACAGTCTCTGATCATATGGTTAAGACCAGAGCATCTATAGCAAATAAAAGCCCTTCTGCATGAGTTAGTAGGAAGAAGTTACTTGTCTGTACTTGTTTGTTGGGCAGAAGCAATGAGATTCTTTGTCCTCCTTGTCATCAGTTATAATAGCCTGAGCTCAGTTTGGGCAACTGCTTCATGGTTATAGTGCCCCTCCTAGATTATGCCCAGAGTAAGCAGTCTAATATGTTGTGGCAGACCAGATATGAATGCACACACCATCCAACATTCAGGCAGCAGTCCTTCAACCAGCTGAATCAGGCGATGCAACTCTGTCAAAAATTCATCCACCATTTCATCCTGTCGAAGTTGAATAGATCAACTGAATTGAACGCATCTGTTGTGTATGTAGTTATAAAAACCTGTTTGATCTATTCCGAGTCTGCTCTTTGCTCCTTACTTAGCAAAGGCACTGCCTCCTAGTTTTAGCGGCAAAAACACACAACTTTTTCCATATCACAGAGCTCACAGACTAAGCCAATGTTTTCAATCCATTCTACGATTGATATGACAGTTGCAGCACTGTTGAACTCTGGGATCAGCCAGATATCAAAGGCCTTGTCCACCATCATGCAGTATGGCAGGTAGGGATACATATTATATCAAGTTCCTAACATTTTGTATGTTGAATCTATTAGGACCAACTTTAGCACAAACACTAGCCTCCACTGCAAAAATAACTCCATAACAACGTAATATGGCTTTCATCTGTCTTTTCTATGACTATTTTCATGGTAATTTTTCAGATGAGTTTTCTTCTTTGGTGTCTTAACTTCATGAATTTAATCATGCCATTAGATTGGCAACTAGACCTCACTGTTTTAATCTTGAACTACCTAAATGTAACTGGAAGTTCTATTCAAATAGTTTCTTTTCTCAAACTTAAATTATCTAAGTCCTCATTCCTCATTATGTACCTCATAAATTTCAATCACTTCTGATTATAAGTATAAGTCCCCTTTTTTCCATTACTCCTGTTAAGTCTCAAATAATTCTGTCTGTGTCCATAGCCGTGGTGTATTTTTACATGTCAAGGAGAGCTACATCACAAATATTGTGATGTAGCTCTCCTTGTCAATTGTGACATGTTGGATTGCAGCCTGGCCTGTCAGTTACTTATTACTTATATAGTGCCAGGCTCATTTGCATGGATACCGCAACACCTAAAACTTCCTCATTACTCACATGTTCAGTTCAATGTATTCTTAGTATCCTTCTTTAAAACCACATCTCTTTTGTCTCAAATATTATTATCTGTAAGATTATCCTGCATTCCCTGCTATAGGAATAACATAAATCCATCTCTTTCATGATATCAGATCAGATTACTTCTAACAGCTTAACTTTAGCTCAAGAGGTAGACTTCTTCAGTCCCGTAGAGCAGGTTAGAAGAAGCATTTTTTTTAATGTCATGTTTCTTCAGGATGTAAGCAATTATAACACTCCACAGATTAATTTCCTTTATTTCTGAATTGCAATGCACACACTGGAAAGCTAGTAGAATGGTTTTGTGTTGCTTTATTCATGGTTTAAATTTCAGAGTTTTCCTTCAAAGTGGTTGTTACCCAAGACTAAATAATCCAGTCTACACTGGTGTTTTACCCCTACTGGGAGTGGGGTAAGAAGAGATGTGTAAAAAAGGAAAAAAAGAAAGAAAAAGAAAGAGAGAAAGAAAAAAGACAGAAAAGAAGATATAAGAGGCAATAATACTTCAGTGAAATGGAAGAACTTGTCAGTTTCAAAAGTCTTCATTTGTACCCTCTTACTTCTTTAAATAATGAGCTGCATTGATATTTATGATTGTTGTCTTGATAATTTGTTAATGTTGTTATGTGCTTGAACATATCTTCTGTTTAGTTTTCAAATAAGTGAGTCAGAACCATAGAATTTTATCCCACAAGTTTACTCATGTTGCAACTGATAGTCAAAACTGGAGGACTATTTCAAAAGGAACTCTTTCTACTGGGATTAACACATTTAGATTCAGTTTAGGCTTACAGCCATTTGCTGCTGTAGTCTGCTTAAGAAATTAAAAAGAATTTACTTTTACACTTAAAATATCTTTAGCTTAATTAAAACATAAGATTTTTCTATTTTATTTCTATCATTTTATTGCTATATTATTTTATATTCGTTTTTTTTGTGCAAAATTCACTAAAAATGTGATTTAGCAATCTTGGTCTTGTTATTTAGAAGTTAATTTGACATTTTTCATTTTATGAAATTTTTATTTATAAAAGTAAATACACTAATAATAAACTTCCTTTTTTTTAATAATCTGTAGTTCTTTTTCTAACAGGTAAAAAGTATTTTTACCAGTGTTCTTATTTTTTGTACTGTAATATAAGTTTTAGACTGCAAAGTAAAAGAAAAAATTTGAAGTCAGTATGTTCTGACAGAAAGATATGTAACTTTCCTTAATTTAATTGAATAATCCATTAATTTCATGTTTTCAAGTAATATTTTTATACAACAAAATCATTGAAAACGTTATTTATTAAGAATGTTGCTCAATTTTTTAATTTTCTCACAAAATTTCTGAAATTCAAACATTTTGAAATAGGGCTCCAGCTCTGGCTTTTAGTTGCACCATAAGTAAGTCTGTAGTATAGAAGATCATGGCCAGGGCACACAGATACAAAAATTATCCTAGACAGAGAATCTGGAAGTGACACATTAATTCTTGGCAGAATACACAGATGCCCTGGTCCAAGAAAGAAGTACTGAGTTATCTGTATGTAAATAATTTCATCACTTTTGATAGGGATTATCCAAGTATTAAGATGAAAATAGTAATGTAAAAGAAGTACATTAAACTTCTTGTAAAAAGAAGAATGATTTTTGTATTATTATTTGGAAGATTATATTTTAGCTATAAACAAAATCAATCATTCTGTGTTTGTTTGCCTGTCAAAATTACTGATTACATACAAATGTTTTTAATGGCTGATGATGTGTACTGAAGTATCTGTTTCAGTTAGTAAAGTATGGTAGCACACACACACACACACACACACACACACACACACACACACACACACACACACACACAAGTAGAGGCAAGACAGACATGCATGTGCATGAAACTCAGAGTTGTACTACAAGTGAGGAAAAAATCTATATTTATTATTATTATTAACATATACATACATACATGTATATAATGTTAGACTTTGAAAAACAGTAGCTACTTATGGCATCTACGCATCGTTCATTCAGCAATGAATTAGAACACTCTCAGCTATTGAGCATGTATAATGATAATATACACGCTAAAATGTCTACCTCCTTCAACCGAGCACCCGTAGCTCAGAGGTAGAATTGCCGACTGATGCCAATTCGGTCGGGTTTCAATCCTGGGCAAAAAGTAATCGGCTGTCTAACCATACTGATGAGCTGTGATACAGTGAAACAGATCTGTCTGCCAATGACTATATATATATATATATATATATATATATATATGTAGAAAAAAAAAACAACATAACTTGGAACATAGTAAAAACAACCAAACCATACAACAGTGGTAAAGTATGTAGATTATGTCAGGAGGAAAAATTGTACATTATGTTGTTCCCAGAAAGAAAAAATTAATAAATGAAAAATCAGAAATTATGTCCAAATGTAATCATGCCCATAAATATCTACTAGGATCATACAAGCATGGACGAAAATGTTCTTAAATTCTTGAATAACTCCTAATTTTGAAAATTTTTCAGTTGTTTGAAAATTCCAGTTGTGCATTTGTAAAACATCCCTGCTTGAGCATTTCAAAAACGGTAAAATCATTTTTTGTAAATTGCCTGACAATGCCAAAAGTTGAAACCTAGGTTGCAGAATTAACTCATTTCCAACTGAAAAATTTATATATATAATGTTACAGAAAGTCCCGAAGATTAATGAAATTGTTTATCAACTAACATATTTAATTTATTTGTTTGAACATTATTTTTAATCAATACTCATATTTGAGTAGATATTCTGTTTTTTAATCAAACAGTAAATTTATATATTAATTTCTACCGGCCTAATTATTTATGATAAATTTTGATATGAAAATGTGTGTCACCCAGCAAGATTTGAACTTGTGACCCTTATCAACATAGGGAAGCTACCAATTGATTTGGTGCATCTAAGACTGCTCGACCATGAATAATTACACAGTCTAATTGAAGTCAAATCAAACCATATTTAGTACAATTTGTAATTCTATATAAATAACCATCTCTGCTCTGAAATATATTGTAATGTCAACAAATGTAAGCATACAACATTACGAAAAGTCCCAAAGCTTAATGAAATGGTTTTAACAACCGACATATTTAATTTATTTGTTTGAATATCATTTTTAATTGATACTCATATTTGAGTAAATGTTTTGTTTTTTAATCAAACAGTATATTTGACTTCGATTAAATTTTGGAATCATTTGTGGTTGAGTGATCTAAGATGCACTAGATCAATTGGTGGCTTCCTCTATGTTGATAGGGGTCGCAAGCTTGAATCCTACTGAGTGACACACATTTTTGTAAAAAAATTTATTGTAAATAATCAGGATGGTAGAAATAAATGGATAAATATACTGTTTGATTAAAAGCAGAATATCTATTCAAATATAAAGATCAATTAAAATGTTCAAACAAATAAATTATATATATATATATATATATATATATATATATATATATATTCAGATAAACAATCAAGTTATGCATAAGAGATTTAGTCATATATCCTCATTAGTCTGAACAAAAATAACATTACAAAGAGAGAAACATATGAACAGACTTAAATACATAGATAAATTGATAGATATGAACAGACTGTGATAGACAGATATATAGAGAGAAAAAAAGATAGAGCAGACATAGATAGATAGATAGATAGATAGATAGATAGATAGATAGATACCAAGAAATACTACATAGTCTAAATTGAACTTAGTGTCAATAAGGAACCTATGTTTTAATTAATTGAAATGAATCTGCAGTGATCTCAATATGTACTCGGCTCACCCCAGAAACTGCCAAAATATCTTTTACACTCTCAGGTTACCAGAGTTTGTTGGTGGAAAAGAACTGCCTCATTTACCACAGACTGGTTGGTGACCATCGATGTGCAGAGAGTGGGCATCCATTTTATTTGTGTGTGTGTGTGTGTGTGTGTGTGTGTGTGTGTCTGATAAACTGCAAACATTGTGTCTGCTTATTTTTAATAGAATCTGTTCATACTCACATATTATCTTTTGTGTATTTTAATTGAAAGATGTAAGAAATGAGCTGTAACATTGTCAGATGATTTTATCATTCATTTCCTGATGTACTTTCAATCTCCTTCTGAGATCATAGTAGTTTTCTTTTGTTGTTTGCTGGTTCGATTCCTGTTACAGATCCTTGCAGCAATATTCATTAAAAAACTTAAGCTGTCAATTAATAGAGTCAGCTATGAATACTGTAGCAATGTTCTAAAATGTTTGTAAAAAGAATAGTTTTTTCATGCTTTAACATGTACATGACTATGACATTACAATATAAAAAAAATTCCATTTAGGATAATTTTCATCCACCATAAATGCTAAGCAATTTGTCAACTGTTATATTTGAAGCAAGAAGAAAATTTACAGTAATTTTTAGCAACACAGTTTTGCAGTTATTTTTAGTTACCACAACTCACACCCCTGAAGATGATCTCAGAAGGATATTGAAATTCCTTGGGAACATTGAAAAATGAATCATAAAATCATCTGTCAACATTACAGCTCATTTCTTACATCTTTCAATTATAATACTCGAAAGATTATCTGTGAGCATGAATTGATTTTATTAAAAATAAGCAGACACAAATGTGTGCACAGTGACCGTAAGCTGGCTCGTGTTTTGCTTCCTTTGTAGGATTCAACTACAGTTAAATGGGATCACTGCAAGCTTGCACGTATTAAAATCATTGCAGTTGAACTTGAACAGTCATTGTCACCTTTGCCAGATTGACTGCAGATAGTAGGATCATGAGCAAACTAGACTGTTCCACCTCCGAAGCAGAGTCAAACCTAAAGCGGGATTAGCTGATAACAAAGATGTAATGCGCTCCAGGAATCAACCACAAGTAGCATGATTACAAATGAAGCGTACACCTAGCTGGAGGTGGCTGGGGAGTGGAAAGTGAGTATTTGGGAACTGATACTGCACTTTGATTTGAGATTTACCCTACTCCCCCACTGGAGTGAGTTGTGACACTAGGTCAGTTTTTAATGTATGCTCAGGCCACTGGTCAAAATTACCTAGCCTCCACTTATGCTGTAACTGGATACAAAACTGGTCTTAGCTGATCATTGCTTGTCAAAGCTGGTCAAAAGCTAGTCTTAGCTGGTCATTGCTTCCAGACCTGCCCACCCACCACTAAGTGAAGAGTGCTGCTGGTGGCCAGTGAACAGGAAGTGAATATCTGAGAACAGACCTTGCTTGATGAGAATTACTGATAACAAGGGATTGGCAGTTAGCAACATCTCCTTAGTTGCTGATTTTGCATATGGGGTCAAGGTCACCCGTTTGTTAAAAATTATAACCAGCAGGAGCAGGAGGCTGTGACATATATATTTTGATTTTTGATTTGTTGACATTATTATTTCTTAATGGATATTCATATTTGAGTGGAAAGTCTGTTTATTTTTTAAACAGTACATTATAATTTCCTTAATCGTTTGAGTAATCGTTTGGAAAATATCTATCTTCCGGCAGGAATCGAACCTGCAAACTCCCACACTGGAGAGGTGCCATCTTTAGATTTGATGTATCTTTACCAATCAACCCACAGAAGATTTTATGGAAGATTAAGTTCAATTTCAGCTTTATATATGTATTCTGATTTTCATCGAATGATTAATATCTGCTCAGATTGTATCTGAATGTAAACAAACACAACCGAAGAAGACATTATGGAATCCAGTGGAAATCCACGAAACTGGCATTAGCTGAGATATTTGAATTTTTATTTATTTAACATTATTAGTTTTTAAAGGATACTCGTATTTGAGTGAAAAGTCTGTTTATTTTATATATATATATATATATATATATATATATATATATATATAGTTAAACAGTACATTATAATTTCCACTGGCCTTAAAAAATGATAATGTTAAACAAATAAAAATTCAAATATGTCAGTTAATGCCAGTTTTATGGATTTCCGTTGAATTCCATATATATATATATATACCGAAACTTATTTATAAATGGAACTTTGTCTCTGTGTGTGTGTGTCTGTGTGTGTGTGTATCCATTACCTATAGACTCCGAAACGGTTGAACTGATTTCCTTGAAAATTTACACAGTTGTACTATAAGTATCTGCGAGTGTTCTTAGCTAGGTTTTGTGTCGAGGTACACCCAATAAGTATTGAAAATCGATAATTGAAAAATTCGGGTTATAGAAGAAGTGGTCCGATTTTAATCAAATTTGATACACTCATAGTCAAAGACATAAGAAATGATATTCAGAAGTTTCAAGGTTGCAGTTCTTATAATAGTGCAGAAAATCGATAATATATATATATAAAAGGCAAGATACCGGGTCTGATCAAAATCAGTTTTTCAGCCCTTTTATTTTAATTTTTGCTTCGGGTTTGGCTCTAAGTAGGTATAATTGTAGTTCTTTGTCTCAGCCATGATACTATTTACTCAGATGACTTATTTAGACTTCAAAATTCAGTTTACAATGAAAAAACTTATTTGATATCGATACCAGGAAATCAAAATTTGACTTACATCCATTAATTTTTCTTTCAGTCTATGGTTTCACTTTAACTGGAAACAACTATTGCTTTTTAGTGTTTCGTGCCTACGTCCAAAGAGTCTGAGCTCCAGGACCATGGATTAGTTTTAAAGCTTTCATTACACCCAAGCAACGCCGGGCTATACTGCTAGTATATATATATATATATATATATATATATATATATGATAGATATGTTACATCAAGAGCAAAAAGAGAGTCAGATAGTTTGTTGTCTTTTCCTTATTTTTGAAACAGCACCATTTCATGGATGTCTTGGCAAACAAGGTGGAAGTAACCTCCACAGGTTATTATTCAAATTCATCTATTTAATGTACTTTTGTATATTTTCTATGTTTTGAGATTGTCGTTGTTTAAAGATTGTTTAATATTCATTTGTTAATCTCATATGATTTTAAGTGTTGATTTGCTTTTTAAACAGGTTCTTCTCATGTAAAGGCCCCAGCTAACTTTCTTTATGAGAAATATTACATTATATATTTTTTTCTTTCTTTCAATTCTGTTCTAATTCTGTTTTAATCTTGATTCAGCTAAGATGGAAAAATTCCACTGATATAACTTCATAATAAAATCAATACACACACACACACACACACACACACACACACACACACACACACACACACACATATATGTGTTTCTACCAACCTTCTTACTTATTTTCCATTGATTCAAATGCATTGACTTCACTGCTACAAGTCACATTACTATCCACATATAGATCAATTAATGATTTCATTGAATCAGAAATTTTTAAAAAAATCTATCTCTTTCTGTCAATAGCAATAAATGACAATCTTTCAATAAAATTTGACACATTGTAATGTTATCATTGTTCGGAATAATGAGAACACAAAACTAAATATCTCAGACGTAACTTGTTGAATTCGTTACATTCACTTTCTCACAAATACCCTTGAGGAAGGTATTGGCCCATCTCTTTCCTCTAGCTATGTGTTAAATAACAGGACAGATTTGCTTCTATAACTTTGGTTGGCAACCAGTCTACGACAGAAAGTAATGGCAACCTACTGCTGAAAAATCATCTCTCGAGATATGATTGCCCAAGCGCATATCACGTATGGCACTTAACTGACTAAATTAAATTTGCAAATCCATATTCTGTGATGCTTTTAACATTTGCTTGCAGGTTTTATTTGATTAAACTTATTTTTTCTGAAAATTTTTTGGAATCCAAATAAATAAGTCACTTTTTTGTTCAAGAAACAGGAAGATACCCATTTCATCTTCATTAATGAGAATTTATTTCCAACTCTTATTAATATTTACTTGGCTTAGCTTTTTACAGCAGTACAAAATTAAATATGGGAGAGGATATAGAGGTGTGAAAATTATATTGCACAGATCTTCCATGTTGGGAGAGTTTGCTTTCTTTAATAATCAGTCAGTCAGTTAATTGGCATATGTGATATACACTTGGGTGATTATGTCTTTGTCAAGACATGAATGAATATGCACAAAATTTTCTCATGGTAGGTTGCCATTACTTTCTGTGGTAGACTGGTTGCCAACCAAGGCTAAAGAACCTGATATTTCCTGCTATTCAACCCATAGCTGGAGGGAAAAGAAATGAATTTATACTTTTCCCAAGGATATTTGTGTGTAAGTGAATGAAATAAAATAAAAATTCTGGCTTTTTATCTTAAATATTAGCATTTGGGCAGTTAAAAAAAGGAATAAAGTAAATAAAAACAATATAAAATAAATGAAAATAAACCCTTTCCCTCTTATTAAAAAAAAAAAAGGGTTTAATCAGCTGTCCCTGATCCCAGAATTCCAAAATGAGACTCTCCCTCTTTTGACAATGTTCTTTTGCTGGAATTGGTTGTAAGTCTATGACACTGCTAACCTTTGAACTTGGCTTGCCAGTGTCACTTTCTGCATCAGTAACTGTAACATTATTCCTACATTTTATTAATTATTTGTTTTTTTTTAGAGCTGAATAAATTATTGAGAAAATCAAATTTTTGTGTTAAATTATTTTGTACTCAATCCAATTAATAGGATAAGGTATTTTTTATTCACGTAGACTTTTTTTATTTCTGCTAAACAATTTTCTTTCAATTGCTTCTTTGTGCTTCGGGTAAAAAAAAAAAAAAAAAACAAATTGCAAGAAATGCATGATTACTTCCTAGTCAGTTGTAGCCTGTTAAACCTTTTAGCAAGTCAGGGAAGACCCTTTTCATTGCAGTAGGAAGAATTCTGTTGTGAGTCCAGTGCAATTAAAACTGAAGAAAAATAGCCTTGGGGATAATTTGCCACAATACCAAACACACACACAGACACACACACACACGGACACACACACATGGACACACATTCCCACAGGATGTGATTCTGAATGCCATTGTATCTGATTCTATATAAACATGACATTAACAGTATGTCACTGAATTAGATTTGACTACATTGACATTGAAAAGCTCTTAAAGTCTAATCTTGCTGCAGAGATTGTGTTTGACGATATTGAGAAAATAAAATCACAAGAAAGATCTAAAACCATTTAAAAGAAACTGACATTAATTAGAAAGACAGTCTTCAATAAGTTCAGTGTTCTGAAGAACAACAACAACAAAAATTTGTAGCAAACTAATTTACACTTAATCATCTTAAGTTGCCTTGATTTCTTAGATGAAACATTATCATTAATGTAATTATATTAGATGAAACATTAGATGAAACATTATCATTAGATGAAACATTAGATGAAACATTATCATTAGATGAATATTAGATGAAACATTATCATTAGATGAATATTAGATGAAACATTATCATTAGATGAATATTAGATGAAACATTATCATTAGATGAATATTAGATGAAACATTATCATTAATGTAATTATCATTATTATTAATGTTTAACTTTCTGAGCTTTGATTTTTTATTATTGGTGCCCACCTAATAGTTGTAACAGACATAATAGATTTCCGCTGTCTGAATTTCTAAAATGAAGTATTAGCATTACTATCATTTAACTAACTGATTTTGATCTCTTATTACTTCTTCCGACCTAGTAGTAGTAACTGACATAATAGTTGTAAGCTGTCTAAATTTCTAAAGTTAAGCATTCAAATGTTTAACTTACTGATCTTTGATCTTTAATTACTTGGGTCCATCTAATAGGAGTAACAAACATAACAATTAAAAACTGTGTTAATTTTTTAAATGAATCATTAGCATTTGTCTATACTTCTGAGATGAGGTAGTATTTACACTATATATATTGTTTGGACTATTGTCCTTATTTTTGTTGCCATTTGTACAACATTTCAACTGTTGTATGCTCTGGACTTCTTCTTCAGGTGCTAGGTATTTTGAACTGAACCCTTTATTAAGCTCACTGGGGTATATCATTTTCATTTCTTGAGCAAAGCCTCTTTTGGTAGTCATGAGAATTTTTAATTTACTTGTTCACCCCTGCTGTAGCCTGGTATTGAACTCACAACCCTTTGGGTCACGTCAGTGGAACTAACCAACGCCTATATCCCCTGTGTCCATAAAAACAAGAAGAACTGAATTTCTGGGACTTATAAACCAAATTTTCAGTAACCATTTTTTACCAGAGTTCATATTGCAATTTTTGATGTTAATGATTTTTCCCTAGTATTTTTTGATGTTAATGTTTTTTTCTCTAGTTTTTTTTTTACCAGAGCTCATATTGCAATTTTTTTACCCTAATAATTTTCTCTGGCACTCACTATTACTAGGATATCTCATTCTTATTCCTTGTGTGATGTCTTGTAACATCAAAAAATACTAGGGAAAATCATTAACATCAAAAATTGCAATATGAATTCCGGTAAAAAATGCTTATTGAACATTAGGTTTATAAGTCCCAGAAATTCAGTCGTTTTTGTCCTTCAGGCCAAGTGGATATAAGCGTTGGTTAGTTCCAGTGATTTGTCCCAAATAGTTGTGAGTTCAATACCAGGCTACAGCAGTGGTGAACAAGTAACTTAAAGAGTCTGGTTAGAAGGAGATAACTCATGACCACCAAAAGAGGCTTGGCACAACAAATAAGAATGATATAATCCAGTGATCATAATAAAGAGCTCAGTTTGAAATTCATACTATCAGAAGAAGGCCGAAGCATACAGTGGCCAAAACATTGTGCAAATGGCAAATAGTCTAAATAATGTAAATAGTGTGAGTCATTAGCATTATGAAAGTTTTATTTACAGATCATTTGATCTTTTATGACCTAATAGTAATAATAGACATAATAGTTTTAAGCTGCCTGAATTTCTAAGATGTAACGTAATATTGAAATTATAAATTTTTTACTTGTTTAAACAATATCTTACTTTTGTTGCTTATTTGATCCCAGTACTATCAGAGCAAACAATACAAATGCAGAAATATCTGTATCTACATCTTAAAAATTGAACACAGATATTTAATTTATTATTTCACAAAGAGCTACTTGAAATACTAGAAAAGCTTGATTTGTAAGGGAAAGATAGTCATGTAATCTGTAACTTCTATTGATTACAGAAGTTGAAAATGGTAATGGTAATATCAAGCACTTCCTAATAAGGAAACATTCAGTGCTCATTGACTGAGCTGAGAGTGCTACTTTCAGATGAAATTTTTATAATCTTTCTCTGAAAACAATTCTTCAAGAAAATAGGTAGGAATAAGTAGGAATTTTTGTTCTTTCTAGTATCGATGGTGGTTTTCTTCCTAACTTTTTATCTGAAGTAGTGTTGAACATCAACATCTTAAATCATTATTTTCCTTTTGAGTTATATGGGATTTACATTTTAATGGTGGCTGCTGTTGGTAGTCCTCAAGTGATGTGGTTTTCTGTTATCTGGTACATTTGTTTGTTTGTGATTCTGCAACTGCAGTATAACATTGGCATATATTAACAATATCTACACTAAAGAAAAATATAGAGAGCATATCTGGTGAAATTTGGGCTGACCAGCAAAGACTAAGAGAGTTTGCAAAATGTTACCCAAGTTATGAATTGAAATCTGCAGGAAGTATAGCAGCCTGTGGTAGTAACAAGCAAATGATTTGGTATATACCAATAAACTGTCTGCATTATTGTACTCTGCTTTCTTGCAGCAGTTATTTTAGGTGTACCTGCTGGTTGGTTTTCCTAAGTCTTGGATGATTATGTTCTTACTTTGTTGTCTCCATTCCATTAATTTTGTCTGCACAGATGTGCACTTCAGATGAAATTGACTGAAATAACAATAAGAAGGTTTAGATCCAAAAATATCATATGGCATGGTTGATGCTAACCTCCATGACAGTGACTCATTGCACCTTCTCTTGATAACATTCTCAATTGACATGAAGTGAAAAGACTATATTCAACCCATTGCTAGGTCAGCTGCTAAAAAGTTGGTTGACTATATCTTTTCAGAATTTATAGCTACCATCCACCTATGTTTAGAATATTGCTGCTACATATTGTCCGGTGTTCCTGTTATATATTTAGAGATCTTTAAATTCAAAAAAGAAACAGCACTATTATTGGTCCTGATCTGGTGTCTCGGCTTCAGTTGCTTACCCCACACCATAAGGTTGTCTCCATTTCCTTTTCTACAAATACTTTTATGGTAATTGTTTGGATGAGCATTTGCTATGGTGATTAGACTCTATGAATTTAAGCAAATTACTAGACTGGTAATGAGGTCTCACCAGTTTACAGTTAAACCATCTGGATCTAATTGTAAATTCTATGCTAACAGTTTTTTCTCTTGCACTTCTTGCTTATGGAACTCCCTTCCAGCTTTATGCTTTCCAGTCAACTTTAATCATCACAAATTTAAATGCATTGTCAATTACTATTGACTGTCTTCCTGATTACACTTCTTTAGTACTTGTTCCATAGTTATGTTTCTATTTTTGTAATTTTTTCACACCCAGTAACCCCTTGTATCTTAATGGCTTTACTGCCTTGCTTGAGATGAATGTAATAAAAAAATGTCCATGGTCGTAATTCTAAGGGTCAAAAATCACAATTCGAACATCAGAAAATACCAGCACTATAAATCAAAAGGGTAAAAATTTTACATCACAATACACAACTACCTCTTTACACACATAAAAAATGATCCTGTGGTACCAATTAAAAGTTTTTTATTGGGGTAAGAAAGGATGTGATTGGTCAAGACTGGTAGGAAAGTACCATGAATTACTTCCCTGGTGGCATCACTCATTCAATGGATTGAACTCTTCCATCTACTACATATACTTCCCCTCACAAGAGGTGGTAGAGAAGACAGAGATAAGACAGCGATAAGCAGAGATAGGCAGATAGAGGAGAGACAGAGTGAGATAGCCAACACTGCTACCATACGATCATTGCAAGTCCCAGTTCAAGGATTGAATTATAGTATTACTACCTAACCTGTATTTATTGTTCTACCAAGTTTTTGTTTTTTGCTGTGTTTCATAGCTATATATATGATTATTTCCTATTTTGGTTGTTGTTGTATTATTTCTTGCTGGACTCCACAACAATTACCATATTTCAAGTCAACCTGTTTTTGATTCTGATTTTCTTTTTCAACAAATAACAAAAAGAACATAAATTCTTTTCTGAAGACACACTTAGTATTTTCCTTAGTCACAATGATTAGAAAAAGAAAATATACAAAGAAAATGAATGCCTGAAAACAGTTAATGTCCAATGCAGAAGCAAATTGGTTAAGAAGATAGGCTCAACTAACATCTGATTGACACTCTTTCCCAGTTCTTTGAATAGGAGTAGAAGTTTATCCTTTGTTTCCTGTTTAGGATTGGGTTTCCAGTTCCTTGTAATGTCTACTACAACTCTATACTCTAACATCTCTGTATAAATTTTGAAATTTTTACTATTTATTTATTTATTTTTCCTTAATAGGAGTAGATAGGTTTGTTTATCATCTAGTTCACACTTCTCCCTTGTTTATTTAAACATGAGTAGAGTTTTATCCCTTGTTTCCTATTTTGGATTGGGTTTCTTGTTCCTTCTAAAGTCTTTTCATTCTCTTTCACTCCCAGTAGTCACTTGGATCTTAGTCATATTCTGCTTTGCTTGGAACAAACTGATTAAAAAAATAATTTCTGTGACCAGTTTGAAGCAATGAAAAAAGTCATGTTAATGAATGATATCAGAAAAGTGAGACCATGTTTTTTTTTCTATCGAAAATGTTGTTACTTGGCTTCTTTGCTTGTATGAGGAGTGGAGGATGAGCTGAAAAATTCTTATCTTTAATCACTTCTCAAAATCAGACCAAAATGACCATCAGAATTTGTTTTGTAATCCAAGGGATTTTCAGCACCTTCTCGTCATTTGACAATCTGCAACCAGATTGTTATGTCAATTGTTATAATTTAATTTTTATGAGTTTGATGCAAATTCTTTTTCCTTCCCAGTTCATTCCACTTGCCCAATGAATCAGACAGCATGATAGATTGTCTCCATAATTATAACAGATTATCTCCATAATAATTATAATGGATTGTCACCATAGCATGTTAAAACAGGGGTTTTTATATGATCCCTAAAATTAAGCCTTCAAGTTACTGACCAGGCTTGACATTGCTTAATTTAGGTGACTGTATGAGAAACAGTGATTCAATGTGACATAGCTGTAAGCATTAGTCAGAAAGCAAAGAAATGGATTCAGGCATTTTCTCAAAAACATAACCAAATTTGAAACAGATGCACCATTTTTATTTTTTTGTTTTTACAAGTCAATTGGCCTGTACATTACATTGACTGATTTATTTGTTTTTACACTTTATCAACCTTTTTGAGAGTAATTAAATGCAAAACATATTTTGGGATTGTAAGAATTTTTTGAAGATAATAAAGATTTTCTGATACACGTAGTACTATTTAACTCATAGCTGGGAGGATAAGAGGGGGAGTCATACCTGTTCCAAGTGATTTTGCATATAAGAATATATGATGAACCCAAGTGGAATTGAAACTTGTTTCTCTGATTAACAATTCTGACTCAAGTGGTCACCCATCTAGGTACTAACCAGGTTTGACATTGCTTAACTTCAGTGATCATAGAGGTACTGGTGTTTCAGTATGATGTGGCCATAAGCCTCCAGGCTGACATGCCATAAAATCAAACATCATTAATCTTTGCACCATGACAAGACAAGTGAAAGAGAAATAATAAGTGAGTTGGATTCAAAAATTTATTTGAACAATTGGACTTCTTCTATGTTATGTTAGTATTTCCTTCTTATCTTTTTAATCATTTCATCAAAAGCAAGACAATAAAGTCATTAAAAGGGGATACTGAGAGCTAAAAAAATGAGAAAATTATTATTAAGAAGAGTGAGACAATAAAAGAACAAGATTCAAAGAGATATAACATGATGATTGGCATTGCATTTAAATCTTTAAAGATCAAATTTGATTGAAAAGTAAAAAGCTGGAAGAGAGTTCTGTTGAAAAATTGCACTCTTGGGAGAGAATGTTTAGCAGAAACAAATAATGGACTATCTCCCCATTTTAGATGTAGAGGGCAAATGGATTTTTTTAAGGTTCCTTCCTTTTTAACTTAAATTCCTGTAAGTCAGCCATGCTGAATAAATGTTTTTGTTACTGTATCTCTGAAACCTTAAAGATGTCTTATTTGTTTATATTTGTTACTTGAATCTTATTTGCTTTGTCACCAGTCAAATAGTTATGGGAGGACGTTTTTATTCTTTGATTCTACATGTAGAGGTCCCACTGAATATTTTATTCTAGCAAGTTATACTAGTGAAAAGTGCAAGACAAGAAGCAGCATAGAACTTATACTAATTTATGATAATTAAAAAAAATGTATTGTACAGTACAAGAAAATGTGAAAAAAAATTTATATAAGTGCTGAAATTGTGTTAAATTGTTAATTTTACTATTTAGTTAAAAACCAAAAAAAAAAGGGGGAATTTTAGCACGATTGGTTGCCATACATTGCATTCTTGTCAACATCTCTTATCAGTCATCTGTCATCACTTCCATGATTGACATAAAAACAGGGCTACTGTAATTAATTTTTTTTTATTGTAAATTTCTGGCAGTAAGCAATTATTAATTGATTGAAAACAGATAAAGGTAAGTTTTAATATTAAAATTTGACTTAAATAACATGTCAGCGCAGTATATTTTATTTTTTTGCAAGATTTTTAAAAACAGAAATTTGGCTACTGTTTACGTAATGTGTCAATCAATCAAAAATGGTAGTATATTTTAAAAAAATTGGTAAAATTTTAAAATTTTAGATTTCAATCAATATAATTTCAGTTGAAAATACACCAGTATGTTTTGCTTACCAGAATTATTAAATTTAATCTTGGTTTTCAATTAAAGCTAATTTTAAAGCTTGAAGATAACTTATTTATTTTTAAAATTTAAATTTAAATTTAGGCATCGAAAATGAGTGGAGGTACCTAACTTATAGTTATATTTCACAATTTTGATTTTAAAGTTATGAGGCTTCACCTTCAATTAAGTCAGTCAGTTAAGTACCATACGTGATACACGCTTGGGTGATCATGTCTCGAAAGAGACATGACTGACTGGGCATATGATTATCCCACAGTAGGTTGCCATTACTTTCTGCGGTAGACTGTTCTATTATTTGTCTCATAGCTAGAGGGGGACAAGATGTATTGTATTTTAAGTAGTAATTAGTGGGGGATTAGTTTATTACTTCATAACAATATAAAACTGATCCCCCACTTTATGCCTAGTAAATACCTTAATCATGTTTTCAACTATAATATTCAGTCAGTCAGTTTAGTACTATACGTGATACACGCTTGGGTGATCATGTTTTGAAAGAGACATGACTGACTGGGCAAAAGATTCTCCTGCAGTAGGTTACTATTACTTTCTGTGGGAGACTGTTCTATTATTTGTCTCATAGCTATAGGGGACAAGATGTATTGTATTATTAAGTAGTAATTAGTAGGGGATTAGTTTATTACTTCAAAACAATATAAAACGGATCCCCCACTTTATGCCAAGTAAATACCTTACTCATATTTTCAACTATAATATTCAGTCAGTCAGTTAAGTACCATACGTGATACACGCTTGGGTGATCATGTTTCGAAAGAGACATGACTGACTGGGCAAAAGATTATCCCGCAGTAGGTTGCCATTGCTTTCTGCAGTAGACTGGTTGCCAGCCAAGGCTATAGAACCCAATCTGTCCTGTTATTTAACCTATAACTGGAGGAAAGTGACGGATTAATACCTTTCCCAAGGGTATTTGCACATAAGTGAATGCGAAGAATTCAACTGGAATTTGAACTCGGCTCCATGATTAATAAACTACAATATTACTTGCACCAAGACAACACATTCTTACTTACCATTCTTACTAGAACCACCATAATACTTCAGTGTCTCTATGAAATCTTGATTAGTCCTTGTATGTACCAACAAGGAAAGCTCATAAGAACATGATAATACTTATAGAAAAGGTGGAAAAGTGACTTAATCTGAGATACCAGATTAGGACCAATAACATTGCTGATTCTTCTTTGGATTTTGTCAAGAATCTCTAGATAATCTTAACACTGTATTTTGGTAAATCCATTCTCTATCTTTTATCATGTGTATAATATTTATGTAAAGAGCAAATTCTGAATCTCTTATTTTCTAACAGAATGAAGTAGTAAACAGAAAATTCTAGCTCATACATCAACCAATTCAGTACAAACATTATTAATTCTTGATTAGTTTTACTTTCATTTTAATTTTGGTTACTTTTTATCAGTTTTTATGTATACTTGTAATATGAGTAGAAGTAATATAATCTTGATACTCTTTTTAATTATATCGTGCATCTTCGTTAATATTTTACTAGAATTTTCTTCTTGGGAATGAAGTAAGCTTACATATGGAATGATAAATTTAAAAATCAATTCTCTTTCTTTGCTTTTTAAATTACACTGGCCATATCCATAATTAACATCCAGTTTAATCAGTGACTTTATAAGTGTCAACAAACTTTCTCCAATAATGACATTTATTCAATTGACAAACCAAGAATTGTATTGAAAGGCAACAATAAGCATTTGAACATAAAAGGCTACAATTTATTGATTTTAGTTCAATAAACATTGATTTTGGCTCAGTGGACACAGAATCTCCTGCAGCATAGAAATTGAAGCTGGAATTGAATTTTTACTCTCACATTGGCAAGGATTTTGATTTGGGATTAAAATAGCCTTGCACTTTCATGTGAAAGTGGCCAAAGTTCAATATTTGAGTAGATGTAAATTGTAAGATGGTTCAAATGAAATTTTTTTTTTTTCTTTTTTTTTTTATAAGCGTTTCACCCCGAGCAAGGCATGTCACTGCCACTACTGTGCAGGGGGCTACGTAGAGTGGAGAAAGGCTGATTAAATATAGGAAATAACAGAGGGTGGGTGATAGGCGGGTGGGGATACCGAGAATGAGGGTTGGGTAGATGAGAGTGTTGTGAGAATAGTTGGGAGTTAGTGTGATAGGAGGTGTCTATTGACCCTACATTTAAACACCTGGAGATTGTAACTGTCGGGAAAGCAGACTTGTGGAAGGGAGTTCCACAGGCAGGAAGCACGAGAAAAGAAGCTGTTGGAGTAGAATTTACGGTTACATCTTATTTGTTTAACTGTAAAAGGGTGGGACCTAGTTGCTAATCTAGTATCTCGTGTAAATTCGTGCTTAGGCGGCACCAGTGATCTAAGCTCATCGGAGCAGAAGCCATGAAAGTACTTGTAGAAGAGGCACAGGGAAGCTACATCACGCCGGTGTGAGAGCGGCTGCAGCCGGTCTGCCAAGTCAGTATCAACCACGTTACAGATCCTCCTTTGTATTTTGTCAAGAAGCCCAAGGAGAGCAGCAGGGGCACCCGACCAGATATGGCAGCAATATTCAATACACGGGCAGATGGTAGATTTGTATATGTGCAGAATAGTTTCAGGTGGGAAAAATTTCCGGGCCCTGCACAGGGAGCCCACTTTCATAGCAGCAGATTTGGCAATGGATTCAATATAGTCATTCCATTTGAGGTCCGCCGAGAGTGTAAGGCCAAGGAGGCGTAGTATTTTACTCTCTGGGAGGCTAGCCTGTCCCATGCTAATGGGAGGTAGATGCGATTGTCTATGGTGGTTAGTTGATAACAGCTTTGTTTTGGAGGCATTGAAATTTACCAACCATTTCCTACCCCAGGTCACTACGGATTGGAGGTCCCTTTCAAGTGCGGCAGCGAGGTTCACTTTGTCGTCCAGACCTGGTTTCTGATTGATGCGAGAGTAGATTGTTGTGTCGTCGGCATACATGCCAACTTGGGATCTAATGGTGTCGGGGAGATCATTAATGTAGATCAGAAAGAGCGTGGGACCTAGGATAGAACCTTGAGGGACGCCCGCGTTCGTCTGGTAGTTTTGGGAGGCATGCCCATTTAATACCACCTTTAATGTGCGGTTAGAGAGGAAGGACTGGATGAGGTCAAACAGATGTCCAGTTATCCCATAGCTCCGCAGTTTGCACAAGAGGCCAGCATGCCAGACCCTGTCGAATGCTTTGGAGATATCCAAGGCAACGGTTCGGGCTTCACCATTCTTGTCGAGTGCCTGGTATATGTACTCAGTAATGGTCGTTAGCATATCAGCAGTAGACCTGGTGAAGCGAAACCCATACTGTTTGTCAGAGAGAAGCCCGTTGGTCATAAGGTGCTGAATCACCTCGGCGTTGATAATGGCTTCGAAAACTTTGCCAAAGATTGGAAGGAGACTAATAGGACGGTAATTGGCGGGGTCTGAGGGTTCGCCAGAATTCTTAAATATAGGTACTATGCAGGAGGACTTCCAACAGGCAGGAAAGCAGGAAGCAGATAGGCAGAGGTTATAGAGTTTAGAGAGGACAGAGGAGAGTTCTGGGGCACATTTCTTCAGTACTATGACTGGGATTCCATCACCGCCGCTCGCTTTGTGTGGGTCAAGTTGCGCTATTATCTTGGCGACCAGCGAGGGTGAAATGTGGATGTTATTTAGTTGAGCCTTAGTTCTGGGTGGGAAATCTGGTGTAGGTATTCCTAACGAGTCCAGTGTCGAATTGGTTGAGAATCTACGGACAAAGCATTCAGCCTTGTCGGCTGGGGAGGTGAGAACTTCAAATTCATTGATTAGTGGGGGTATTGAAGTCTTGTTCCTGCTGAGCACGCTTTTGCAGAGACGCCAGTAATCTTTGGAGTATACATACTTAAGAGAAACATCTGCAGATCTTCGGTAAGTGATATATATATATATATATATATATATAGAGAGAGAGAGAGAGAGCGTTATAAATTATGTATGTCTAATCATGTACTAATGGGAAAATGTAGTGTTTAGTTATGTAATAAGAGATATTTGTAAGAAACTATTCACTTTTTAAGAGTTAAAGACAACCAGAAAATGAGCATGAGAAGGGAAATATAAAATGCCTCTAAATCTAAAATTATCATATCTGATAGCATATAAAATCTGTATTTTTCTCCTAAAGTAACTGAAAAACATATCCTTCAAGTTTTACATGCCAAATTCAGGTATCTTTTTTTCATCATTTCCCTCCAAGCAAGATGATAATGAGAGTGAACGGGGTTACTGTAAGTGGAAGAATTTGAGAAGACTTTAGTGAGGAGAAAGAACAATAGAAACACAAGATTCAATGTAATATATTACCTTGACTGACAAAAATATGATCAAAAAAATTATATTCTGGCTGTGGATGGTGGTGATGGGGCACGACATCAAAAACAGAAACACAGGTGACAACAAAAGTTTGAGAGGAAATAGCTGGCAAAGATATAACTGGCATCAAAAGCAGAAATCACTGATGATAGCCAGGGATGATGATTGACAGATATATCTGGCCATAGATGATGGCAATTAAGCACCAACTCGAAAAAACAAAAATGCATAAAAATTTGGGGTTATATAAGTCTGGAGTTTTTAGTCAAAAATTGAAGAGAGAGAGAGAGAGAGAGAGAGAGAGAGAGAGAGAGAGAGAGAGAGAGAGAGAGAGAGGGAGAGAGAGATTCACGACAACTGCTGCAAGTGTGTGATTCTCTTTGGCTACTCTCTTATTCTACACAACAACAAAGGATAAAACACAAGTCTTTATTTTTATATATATGTGTTCTTATTCATCATTGTCTGTCAAGACGATCGTCATTGTTATTTTTCAGGTTATATAACATCAATAAGACAAAAGATTTTGATTGTGAAGAGAGTTACACAGGTGAAATGTGTGGCAAAATAAACTATTAAAATCAAACTTACAATTAAATCTATGCAACCTATCTGCAACTTTAATAGTACGTTTAAATTCATGCAATCAAAGTACTAAGAAGGAGAGTCCATTAGAACAACTACCATGAAAATATTTATAGACATGACAGGGAAGCCATGTTATGGCAGTGGGAAAGTCACTGAAGTCAAGATTCCAGGTCATGTTCAATAACATTACTTTGGATTTTGTCAAGAATCTTGAGATATACAACTATACCACCAGACCATATATGGCAACAATATTCAGTGCATGGTCAAATGGTAGATTTATAAATGTTCAAGATGGATTCTGAAAAAAAAAACATATCTGGTACGATACATTGAACCAACTTTCCTAACTTGATATCTTGAAAGTATTTTTTTTTAATCATTTCACCCCGAGCAAGGCGGAAACGCCACTGATGTGCAGGGGGTTACATAAATGTAAAAAGATTAATTAGAAAAGAGTGAGGAGTACAAGCTAGTTAGAAAGGAACAATAGAAAGCTGAGAAAGAAGGTGCGATGACAGATACATAGGTGGAGAGAAAGGGAAGGTTATACAGGGGAGGGGAGAGAGCTAGAGGCCAGTGGTTAGTAGATGAGTATTAACTTTGCATTTAAATTTCTGGAGGTTGTAGCCATCAGGAAAGCAAGAATACGGGAGTGAGTTCCACAGGCGGGAAGTGCGAGAGAGGAAGCTGCAGGAGTAGAATTGTTGTCTGCATTTGGCTAACCTGACTGTGAATGGGTGGGACCCAGTTGCCAGTCTGGTTGCACGGGTAAACACCTGTTGAGGAGGCATCAGTGACTTAAGCTCATCCGAGCAGAAGCCATGATTTGACAAGATTTAGCATGTTGGCCTTCTATGCAAGCTCCAGAGCTAAGGTATTTCTGGACAATTGTTTGATTTAATCCAAGTATTCCTATCAAATCATGAAATGAAGGTTGTTTTGTTTTCCAGATTCTTTCATAAAAATATGGGCATCACTCAAAGTTCTATCTTAGGTCCTATGCTTTTTCTGATCTTCATTAATAATCCTCCTGATGTAATCAGTTTTCAAGTAGGCATCTATGCAGATGACATCACCATTTATGCTTATCTCAATAAGATATCTGCCAAGGCTGACAAAGTAAACCTTTGTCCATGCACTGAATAATGTTGCCATATTTGGTTGGGTGCTCTTGCTATTCATTTTGAGGTTCTCCAGGAAATCCAAAGGAAGATCTGTAATATAACTGATCCTGACTTGGCAGCCTGCCTATAGTCACTTTTTCACTGATATGATGTGGCTTCCCTTTGTCTTTTCTCCATGTATTTTCATGGCAACTGTTCTGATGAGCTTTATTTCCTGGTACCTCGACCACATGTATTTACTCATGCTACTAGATTTGCATTAAGGTGCCACTCTTTTACAGCCAACCTAGTTAAATATAACTTCTTCTACTCTAACATTTTCTTTTCTCACACTTCCCATTTATGGAACTCACTTTCATTTGCATGCTTGCCTGAAAGCTACAATCTCCAAAAGTTTGAATGCAATGTCAATTGCCATCTTTTAACACATCACTCAATAAATCTCAGGTTTAAATAATAAAACAACAACTTTCAGACAAAATTCAACAGTATTCATCAACATAGTTTCCTTCAAGGCTGATACACTGATTCCAATACTTCTCTAACAATTCAATACCTTTTTTTTGTAGAATGATTTGTCTTTGGCCTCAAAATACATCCCAGTTTCCAATATCACTTCTTTTGAGGTCTGCATTCTTTTGAGGTCTGCAAACTACTACATACTAAGGTCACAACACATCAACTCTTATTAGATTAAATTAAATTTCCTGATGGGTATTAAATTTTATTCAACCCACAAGCATGAAATAACTTTGACTCAAGTATTATAGATTGATGTCTACATCTTCTTTCATGTTCCATGTCCCTTCAGAATATAGGCAATCATGGCCCTTCACATCTTCTTGTCATTTTTAGCTCTTAATATATTTTGTCTTGTTTAAGTCTGCATATGGAATTCAAATTAAACTGTGTGTCTGCTATGTTGAAAAATATCTTGTAGTAAAATATCATCTTGCAGCAAAAAATAATTTTGTGGTAACTAAATGCTGTTTTCAAATTGCTTTGTAGTGATCTCATGATCATGAGAAATAAGAAAAAAATGGTGTAGTGATCTCACAATTATGAGAAATAAAAAAAACAACTAATTTCCCATGATTCCCTAGTAAAAAGGAACTTTTTCCCGTTGGCTAGAAATTTAGAATCATTCTCTTTTCAACAAACTCTCACCAAGAGAACATGTGAATTTGGGAAGCTCTGGGAATGAAGACCAATGATAATTTCTACACAAATATTACTTTCTCAGGGGGAATATGATCTTTTAATGATAGACTTATCACTTGCAAAATAATTCATTCATTCACCAAGGCAAATACAAATATTGGAAACATTTCACAACCAAATTACAAAGATTTTCATATATCTACCAAACAACCAAATGTCTCAGTTTGTGCTTATGATGTATATCTGTGTATTTTCATAACCAAAAACAGGAGTCAAACAAAACCCATCATAACAGCTTAATTATTTACTTGGCATGTTTTATGTTTGCTGTAGCTTGTTAACTCAATAGTTGTCAGTTTAGACATCATCTCCTGTTGTCTCTGCATTGCAGTCTGCTAATTTTAAACAGCATGAAAAGCCAAGTAAAGATGCTTGTAGCTGTAATTTCTATCCATTGTATTTTTAGTCCACTCAAACTAATTTCCACACCTTTATTGTCAGTCAAATGAAACAAAATACAATGGTTACAAAACCTTGCTTTAAAAAATACAAAGATAATTATCAGATTCTAAGTTCAAATTCAGCTTTATTCACTTGTTTTGCTGGAAGATTTCAGGAATGGAGAAGCTTGAAGCAACAGAAATGTGGTTCTACAGCAGGATGCTGAGGATACCATGGAGCAAACATGTAAGCAATGACATGGTGTTGGAGAGGATGTAAACAAAAAGAAAAGTTATACTTAGCATCAGGAAGAGACAGCTGAGGTTTCTGAAATACATAATGAGGAAGAAGGTTTAAAAAATCTAATACTCACAGGATGGATAGAAGGAAAGAGAGACAAGAGAAAGCAATGCAAGACATACTTGATGGGCTTGAGCAAATGTATGGCAGAGCGAAGTTTGGGAGTTAGGAGAGATACCAAGATAAAAATATTAAAAGTGACAAGGGACAGGGGCAAGTGGAAGTCTATGATCACCGACGTTCTGAAGGGACACAGGACATAAAGAAGAAGACGGAATGAAATCAGACAAGATGATAGAAATAATAAAGAACAAGTAAGAAAAGTGTCTTTAATCTCACATGTTTCACTTTACTAAGCTTCTTCAGAGATTTTGTATATAAGACACAAACTTGAAATTTTCAAATTTAAATAAAAAAACTAAGAGAGTATATACTGGAATGTTGAATGGGGCTTGATTCTATCAGTCAGATATGTGTCATGTGTAATAAAGCAATAGATTTTTATTTTAAATGTAAGTGTATATATGTGTAGGAAACACTTGCCTGTTTATATGTATGTGTACCATGTGTAATAAGATGTTTATTTTACATGTTAGCATATGTAAGTATTGGAAACACTTGTCTGTTTATTTATGTGTGTGTATGTGTATCTGTGTGTGTGTAATAATGTGTGTGGATTAAAATAAAAACACAAATTTACACAATTTAATGCCTAATAAACAAAAGTGAGTAAGTGGAATTTTTTGATTTTTTTAATGCAAATTAGTATTTAATTTTTTTTATTTTGGGATTAACGAATGTGTTATATATTTTGAATAGCATGAGGTTAAGGATTTAACAGTTTTCTTTCAATTTTTTTAACATTTTTATAGTAATATATCTTGGCTTGGGAAAATAGTAATTCTTTCAGGAATGGAGATATTAGAAAAATTCAGGACGCAGATTTATATTTTGATAAAATTCGATAGTGGCACTTTTGAGAATTTTCCTTCTAAGTAACTTACTTTCTCTTTTAATAAGTATGGCTTTCAAAGTTGTGGCTAAATTTATTTCTATGTATAACTAATGCATTTGCTAAGTTGTTGTGTTCATAGATACATTTTTTTTTTAATTTTGCAAGTTCACCCAGTGTATTGTGAGGAATAGTACTGGCAATTTATTTTATACATATCCACCTCAGAATTATTATTGTTATGCATATTTTAGGTTTTGATCCATAATAGATCATTTATTTGATCCATAATAGATCATTTATTTGATCCATAATAGATCATTTATTTGATCCATAATAGATCATTTATTTGATCCATAATAGTTTAGGATGTGGCTGTAATGATGTTGATATTATTTACATTCAATAAATTGTTTCAGATAGTGGCTGCTATTGTTAAATAGTTATGAGGTAGTATTATTATGTATCTGTTTTTATCTAGTTTATTGTTGTCAATAATGTTGTTCTGTACATATTTCTTTTAGCATTATGGATTAAATACTGATATTGGAAGGTTTTGAAAGTATTTTCTGTGTATATTTTTTCTTTAGGTAAATATTGGGGGCTGCAGATTCTTAGAGCTCTTAAATAGAATCCTATAATTATTACTGATTTTATCTTGTTACAGTGGTGGGAAAAAATTGACTAGATTATTCTTGTTGATAGTATTTCTGTAAAGCTCAAAGGAAGTGTTCTAACAGAAGATGGAAAGTGTGACATGGAGATCCGAAGGCGAATTGGCATGGCAAAGGACGTGTTCCAGAAGATGAGCAAAATACTAACACACAGGAAAATCTCAATAGAAATGAAGAAAAGAGTGCTAGACTGCTATGTGATGTCAGTTCTTCAATACGGCAGTGAATGCTGGACAATATCATCGAAAATGAGGACAAAACTGGAGGCGGCCGAAATGTGGTTCTACAGAAGGATGCTACGGATATCATGCAAGCAACGAGGAGGTGTTGGAAAGAATGACAACAAAAGGAAATTGATGCTGAGCATCAAGAAGAGACAACTGAAGTTCCTGGGACATGCAATGAGGAAAGAGAGCCTGGAGAAGCTGATACTGACTGGTCAGATAGAAGGAAGGAGAGACAGAGGAAGGCAACGGATAACATATTTGCAGGGTCTGATCAGGTGGATGACGGAACGGGGGTTGCCAGGAGCAACAGGCTCAAACATACTAAGAGCCACAAGGGATAGGGAGACGTGGAGAACCACGATCGCCTACGTCCTGAAGGGACAGGGCACATAGAAGAAGAAGAAGAAGAAGGAGAAGAAGAAGAAGAAAATGTTGTTAGATTCAGGTAGGTTCAATGTTATTTAGTTTTGTTGACAAGATCATGTAAAACTATGTCTTGTGGATATATTAGTAAAAAATCATTTATGTATCTGAAATATGAATTTTGAAGTAAATTATTTTTAAAGGGACCACTCTCTAGTAATTCCAAAAACAGACAAGCCAAAAGTGAGAGGAAACCCCATTGGTAAACCAAAATTTTGTCTATAAAAATTGTTATTGAAGGTGAAAAAGATTGGTGATTAAATGGTATATTTTTAGGATTTATGTGTGGAAATAGGTGATTGGCTTTTGTTTTAGTCACGTGTGATTTTAGTAAATTTAGATATTTCTTTACAGAAACATTTTCGTATGAAGATTTTTATATCTAAGCTTGTCCTATATTTGTTTTTTTACGTCAATGTTTTTTAATTTATTTAAAAGATCACCAGCAATTTTTATATACAAGGAATTAATTGTATCAAGAAGTTGGGTTAAAATTTTGGTGAGTGTGCTGGTTATTCAAAATATATAGCACATGAATTAATCCCAAATTAAAACTATTTAAATACTAATTTACATTAGAAAATGTCCAAAACATCACTTACTCACTTTTGTTTATTAGATATTGAATTTTGTGCCCTCAGAAGTATAGCTGACTTTTCAGCTAATAATAACATTTTTACTCTTGTACATAAATGCTTGTTACAAAATAAAATCTTTGTATTTGCCTTGAGGACGAAACACATCGGCTAAGATAGGTTTTCCTTTTGTGTTTATCCACACACACACACACACACACACACACACACACATATGAGATTAATGCGAAGAAGTTTGTCACTTAACTGAGAAGAGTCATGTCGACTTTGTAGTTTTGTGAAAACATCATTGTGATGCCATCACTCCACAGGGCATTTTTCTATTGAAAAAATAAACAGTGATCTTAACACTAAGCATTATTACAACTCAACACTATATATATATATATATATATATATATATATATATATATTGTTATGGTGAAACACACCTATTCTATAGTGAATAGACTCTCCTATCAAATTTAAGTAGGAGTAGTAAGAGGAATGAAGGTCAGTTGATGTTAGATGATAGTAGTTAACAGTTAGTCAAATATGAAAGTAGTCAGCGACCTGGCAAGATTACACTGCATAATACATATTATATCAAATTCCAAACATTTTGTGCATTGAACCTATTAAGACCGACTTTAGCACAAATACTAGTAGCCTCCACTGCGAAAATAACTCCACAACACACACACACACACACACACACACACACACACACACACACACACACATACACATATGACAAATGGAAACTTTTGATGAAAATAGATTTGATTAATAGTAATAAAAATAAAAATCTTCATGTACATCATTTACTCAGTTTAATTGATTAGACATTGAATTGTGTTAACTGGTGTCCTCCATAACTTGTCTAGAATTTTCAACTAACCTGATATATATTTATGTTCTTAAATATAAAGACCAATAACATTTTTACTCTTGTATATAAATGCTCATTACAAAATAAAATCCTGACAAATTTCCTCAGAAGATGAAATGCATTGGCTAAAAGAAGTTTTCATTTTGCATTGATTCATTCAGAATGGAAGAAACATTTTAAAGGACCTGTTAGAATGGCTATTCTTCAAATGAAATAAAATAAATTTATATGTGGAATAAATCTTTGCTCTGTAAATTAAATTTACATCGAGCTCTCTGTGGGATCAGTTTTAATATCAAATCTAATATTACTAGGACACATTGGGATTATTTTTTATAATCATTTCTTCCAAGGCAAGGCAGAAAAGCCACTGATGAGAAGGGTGTTATAGTGAGAGAATGAAAAAGATACATAAAAAAAAGGATGCCAAAGAAAAGATAAGAGATGGATGGGAATGAAATAGATAAAAAATAGCAATTAATGTTGCATTTAAACTTTTGAAGATTGTAGCTATCAGGGAAGCAAGCAAATGAAAGTGAGTTCCGCAAATGAGAAGTGGAAAAAAAGAAATTGTTTGAGTAGTATAGGCGGTTACATTTATCTATTTTGACAGTAAAAGGGTGGGATCTTGATGCCAATCTAGTAGGACAACTAAATACATGTGGTTGGGGTACCAGGAAATAAATCTTGTCAGAGCAGTTGTTATGAAAATACTTAAAGAAAAGGCAGAGGAAAGCCACATCACATTAGTGAGAAAGTGACTGAAGGAGGGCTGTCAAGTTAGGGTCAGTTATATTGCAGATCTTTGTCTGGATTTTGTCAAGAATCTCAAGATGAATAGCAGGAGCACCCGACCAGATATGGCAACATTATTCAATGCACAGACAAATGGTAAATTTATAAATGTGCAAAATAGATTCTGACAAGAAAAACTTCCTGGCCAGACACTGTGAACCAACCTAGCAGTAGATACAGCTATGGATTTAATTTAGTCATTCCATTCATTTGAGGTCATTTGAGAGAGTGAAGCGAAGGAGGTGCAATGTGTTGCTCCCTAGAAGACTAGCCTTATCCATTCTAATAGGAAGCAGGAATGTTTCTATTTAGTGGTTAAAGAAAAGCAGCTTCATTAAAATTTACAAGCTATTTTCTACCCCATTCAATCACATGTTGGAGGCTCTTTTGAAGTGCAGCAGCCAGGTTTACTTTGTCAGCCTTGGCAGACTTCTTATAGAGATGGTCATAAATGGTGGTATCATCTGAACTCATTACATCAGGAAGTTGATTAATGAGGATCAGAAAAAGGCATAAGACCTAAGATAGGGCCTTGAGGAATGCTAGCATTTGTATGAAAGGATCTGGAAGCTTGCCCATTCAAAATAACCTTCAGTTCACAATTTGATAGGAATGATTGGATTAAATCAAACAATCATCCAGAAATACCATACCTATGGGGCTTGCACATAAGGCCAGCATACCAAACTCTGTTAAATGCTTTTGAGATATAAAGAGCAACAGCTCGAGCTTTGCCGTTCTTATCAATAGCCTGATATATATATTCAGTGATGGCTGTTTGCACATCAGTGATAGAGCTGGCGAAATGGAAGCCATATTGTCAGAGAGAAGGTTGTGAGATGTAAGATGCCTAACTATTTCAGCATTGATAATAGCCTTGAATGCCTTGCCTTGCCAAAGAGAGGTATGAGGCTAATAGGGCAATAATTAAAGGAATCATAGAGATCACCAGAATTCTTAAAAACAGGAACTACAGATAAGGACTTCCAACAAACAAGAATGCAGGAAGCAGTGAAAGAATAGTTATAGAGTTTGGAGAGAACTGTAGCCAGCTTAGGAATGCATTTCTTTAGGATGATTGATGGCTGGAATTCCATCACCTTCATTTGTCTTATGGAAGTCCAGCTTAGAAATTATGTTAGACACCAGAGATGGGGTTATATGTATATTACTCAGTTGAGCCTCAGTTCCAGGTGGGAAATTGGGTGTGGGTACTCCAGATAAATCAAGTGTGGAATTGGATGAGAATTTGTGAGCAAAGCACTTGACCTCATCTACTGTGATTGTGAGAACTTTGAATTGATTAAATATTGGAGGGATTGAGGGTTTTCTGTTGTTCAGTACATTCTTGCAGAGCCACCAATAATCATTGGAATCAAACTTGCAAGATGCTATTCACTGCTTCATTCTATCAGCAAACATCAGCTTAGCATCATTTAGCACATGCTTATACTTATTGTGAGCAGGGACGAAGAGGCACCTATTGTGATCAGATGTGCCACTCCAGTAAAGCCGAAAGAAGTGACTCCTATGGGTGATAGCAACCAAGCAAGCAGGTGAGAACAAGGTTTAAGTTTAAATTTTCTAGGTGGGCTGAAAGGATCAATGCAGGATGAAACTTCAAAGGTGCAGTCTTGAATAAGAAGACTGAAAACTATGTTCCAAGGGACATAGCAAAGGAAATCACGGAATGAGTCCCAGTCAACTTGTTGATAGCAGTAAGATATTCTGCTGATAGGATGTTCCTGGATGGAGGGGGAGTAGAAAAGACATTTACTGACACCACAGCAAGATCAGAGTTGCTAAGAGGGCAAAGCTGTCTAACATGGCATGATAAGGAAGAGATCTAGAAGAGAAGCGTATTCACAGTGGTTACTGGGGAAACGTGTGCAGAAATTAACCACTTGCATGAGAGACTGAGTGATTGGGAAGTTCAGTTTTTGGACTCCAGCAAGATCAGTGACAAAGTTTTCCAGCCACTTGGAATGATGGGTATTGAAGTCATCAAACACAAATACATTAGTGAACTGGTGAAGAGAAATAGCCTTGGAGAAGAGGGGGAGTCGTAGAGAAAGAAGAGATAGCTTACTGAGTTTAGCAGAGAGAAATGGAGAACACATTTAGAAGTAGACAGGAGATTTAAGAGAGATCTCCACAGCCAGACATAAAGATCCAGGCCATGCATGTGGACATTGGAGTCCTTCTTAAAGAGAAGAAGATATCCTGGAATCAAGGAAATTGTAGGGTTGAGGTTAGTTTCACAGAGCTAGGATGTCAAGGAACTTTTCAAAGAGGAATGATTTCACACTGTAAAAGTTGATACAGATACTACAGAAGTTAGAGAAAGAGATATTGAGAGGGTTTAAGTGTTTTTTGTTTAACTGGTTTAACTTTATATCTTTGATTATGTGTTGTCATGGTCTCGAGTTATTTCAGAAAGGAGAAGCAGCAGTTGGTCATCAAATGCAACATGTGTATGAAGGGAACTAGTGCAGACTGCAGTATAATATGGCCTCAGGGTTGCCCACTGGAGGTATTTGCAGGGACACCCATCCATATGTGACATGACACTACAAGAATCTTGGTATTATTCAACTGTTGATCAGAGCAGTCTCTCAAGACACTATACCATAGATTGGGCTTCTAACTACCACTTGGAAGCAGCAACCAGAAAACTGTCAAACTGGTACCCTCAGTATGAAGAGTTGTTTCTACCGTCCACACACATCCCAAAATCAGCATCACTGTTAAGACCTGAGGAGAGGAAAGAAACTGGAAACCTCTTCCTAAACAGGAAACCAAGAATGAGCCTCTATTCCTGTTCAATATAAGGGGGAGGAGCAAATCTTTTCTTTGGAATTATTACCATCATATATATCTATATATGGTAATATTTTTATTATTATGTGTTTTGATACTGTCTTGAAAGCACCTTGGCAGATTTTCTGTTACCAAAGTGTATGATACCTACTAACAAAAGTGATAAAAAAAAAACAAAAAAACTCTAAATGAATTCAGAATGTCATAAAAAAACAAAACAAGAAAAAATCTAAAATACAAAATACCTAGCACCCCTTATGAGTATGTGTACGTAAATTTTTAATCCAATGAAATTCTGAAGGATGAAATGCTCCACAAGTAAACATTGTTTTTCACTTTGTCAGACATTTTCCCCAAATATTGTTCTTGATATAGGCGCATGTGTTAGAATGCTGGCAAAAAAATCAATAATAAATGAATAAAATCCTCCTTTTTCGGTCGTTTTCAATGAAACGTAAAGGTATGCTGTCCTATTCATTGTAATGAGTCTCTCTATTACCTTAATGATTACCTCCCCTTGTTTACGAAAGTATCCTAATGACCACGAGATGGCGTTACCAAAAGTAGTATATAAGAAAGCCGCAAATCTCTTCTGACTTCCCTGGGAATTGCTCTTTTGAAGCAATGTGGTATCGCGCTTGAGAGCAAAGGTACATTTTTTTTCGCTCAATTACGTTTCGTGTACGCTTAATAAATGTTTAGGAGCCGCGCAAGTCATGCATACTTTCGACACGTAGAAAAAAATTAACAATAAATAGCGGATTTCATTGAAATCTTTTATTAATTCTTTAATGAATTTTAGCTTGTTTTAGTTTTGTTTTGTAACTTACTAAAATATTCTTAATGTTATTTATACCCCCCCCCACCAGTTCTTGCTAATTCTTGGCTTATTCATATTGGTGATTTTTTTTACGTTTTTGGGGAAGTAAAACTTATGAAGGTGAAAAAAAAAATCGACTGTGAGCACATTGTAGGTCCATTATCATTAGAAGTGGAAAAAAAAAGACTATTTTTTAAATGTTACTGATGATATTCAGATTTAATCTGAAGAAAATACACTGTTTTCACATGAAAGAAAAAGACTAAAAAGTGGTGTGAATTTGTGAAAATTAAGCCTGTTTCTAAAATTATGCGGTTGATATAGATTAAAAAAAGATATTTGAAAAATCGAAAAGTTCAATGACATTTTTTTTTTTTGAGTGAGCATTTTTTTTTATTTAAAAAATATGCAGCTGACTGATATTTTGGAAGCTCAACATAAAAATCTAAAAGTACTGAGTTATGATTTTGCAACTAACCCACTTCTGACCCGAATTTTAGTTTATGTAGAACACGGATTGTGTTAAGTTTCATTTTCCATATTTGATTGTATTTTTGGCGGGAATAGATTTTTTTTTTTCTATAAAATAATATTTTTACAAAATTAAACTAATCCTTATGTAATGTGTGGGATATATTTTTTAATATAAATTATTTAAAATTCGTTTTTTTTTTAGTTAGTAGGCTAAAGCAATAGCGATTTAGCCCTATTTACAAAATAAAATTTAATTTTTATTATTTTTTTTTCCATAGAATTGAATTTAAAATAATAAAATTGGGGTTTCTATATTTTTTAATAATATTTTTATTAAATTCAACTGTTTTGTTTTAATAAAAATATCTTCTGCTAGTTCGGTTACTGTTATAAACACTTAATTTTTTCTACCATGTTATTGAATTTTTTGTCGCTTAAAAATAATAAAAAAACTTTTTCCATTAAAATATGGATGTTATTATTAAGAAGAAAGATCAGAGTAATTTAAAATTATTTTTCAATTTTTTTTAAATCCGTTCTCTAACACATTCGAAATTTTGCTGAAAATCTTGCTTTTATTTTCGTTAGTTTATGGAAAACGTATACAACTTACGTTTTTTCCGGAAACTAACACATTATTCATTAATTTGGAAATTCTTTGAAAAATCAAATAATTGTTGAATTTCAATGAAACTTTCAAGATCTATTTACAAATGAAATTATTTTTAAAACATTATTTAAAAAAATCTTGGTAAAATTACATTTCTTTTTACATCTGTTACCCCACCTCCACGCTCAGTAAATTCATGAAATTAAAAAAAAAAAAATTCTGTAGGCAAAGATAGTTTTTTATTAGTTAAATGCAGAACTCATTGGGGATTGTAAATCATGTATTATTTTTTCAAACCATTTATTTAGCCCCTTCTACCGAAAATCAGCTTGGAATAGTAAAATAAAAACTGCAATAAAACTATGACATTAATTAGATAAGCTTTTAAAATTGCTTCAATAAATATAAATGTCAGACATTTATAGTCTGAAGAAAAAAAATTCGCTTGATAATGAAATTTTAAAAGAATTGTTTACAATTTTTTTTTTCAAGTATAATAATTTATAAAGCTTCAAATATATTTTTAAAACACTTCCAATTTTTCTAGACATGAGGCTGGCAGGTTACATTATTATGGGGGAGGCGTTCTAGTGGAGAGTAGTTGTATATTGTGGCAGATTAACGGAATTTGGCCTTGTTGTAGAAAGCCCACTATAAGTCATAAGGAAAGGTTATAAACCAAAGAAAGCAAATTGAGTTTAGAAACAACATTTTATATATACACATATCAATTAAGGTTTTTACAATTAAAGTAATCCTTTAAGTATGGATCCAATGGAAGTTAAAATGTTCATGGCAATAAAATGCTGAAAAGAGAATTTGTGCTTAGGTATGTGAGAGTGTTGTAAGTAAGTAATGTCTTTGATGTATCCGCTCCTTTGGTTGGTAAGTAGTTTTGAGACAGCGAAGGATAAGATGATAGGGAAGCAAGGTGAGCATAGTAATTCGCTTGACGTCGATCAAGGGAGATACTAATTACACTCGTCTCTCGAGTCTGTCTGTGTGTCTGTCTATGCTTTCTGTATCAGCATTTTATTTTGCCTTTTTGGATCGCAGCAGTTCATTTTCGAATTCACATCTGTATTTGATTCTGGGCTTCCTATTGGCCAATAAATAAAATTTGCGTAGGCTCACGAACTGGAATTTAATATTTAATTAATTTTTAGTTTTCTACCGGAACGTCTGCGTCAAGCCAGATGCGCATCGACGAGTTTTGGTCATTTTCTTTCTGGTCATGAGAGTGCAAACATCTGGTCCCTCGCTTTGTTCGCTATGTATCACCACAACATAGTGAAGACTATATTTACTAATTGAAAATGGAAAAGTTTAAATACAAATCATTTATTTAATTCAGCCATCGTATTTTTAAGATAATTTTCATTTTTTTTTTTTGTGTGTGTATTTGAAGTTTTATTTTTGTATGGTAATTTTTATGTTTAATTTAAAAGGTCATGTGTTTCAGGGTGTCTTCCCTTTACCAGAAAAAAATTTGTCCTGTTATGTCATTTGTAATTGTCATATGCTTATCTTGCATCTGTCAACACATTTAATTACTGTGAAAAGGTTAGAAAGGTCAACTCTGTTTTAAGATATTTATTTCTAAATTCCATACACTAAAAAAATGTAATACTTGTGTAAATAAGATGAATTCAACATTAAATTTGCTAATTTAAAAAAAAAAACAATGTGTCACAGATGTATACTTTTGCAAAAATTTTAAAAAAGAAAATTAATTTTTGTTTACAAATCTGTTAATCACTTTAAATGGCTAAAAAATTAAAAAATTAAAAAAAACATTTTAAAATAGGTATCTCCACTAATTTTTGATAACTAACTTTGATTGAATTTTTAAAAATGAGAAAGTTTTCTTGAAATTTTTATTTTAGTTTTAATTGAAAGCTAGTTCAGTAAACAAAATAGTCTGGTATATTTCATACAGAAATTATATTGATTAGAACATAAAATTTTGAAACGTTTTTTAATTTTCAGTTTTAAAATTCTTGCAAAAATAGAATATACATCTCTGACACATTAATTTTGGAAAATTAGTAAATTTAAGAAGTCTTGAAAGTTTCATTAAAATCCAACAATTGATTTTTGCAAGAATTTCCAAATTAATGTGTTTGTCACTGGAAAAAAAATGAGTTGTATTATGTTTTCCATTATAAACTCTCATATTAATTTGGCTCCTCGCAAATGAAAATAAAAACAAGATTTTTACCAAAATTTTGAACATGTTAGAAATGATTAAAATTTTAAAAACTTATCTAATTAAATAATCATATTATTATTATTGCATTTTTTATTTTACTATTCAGAGCAGATTTTCTGTAAAAGGGGCTAAATGGTTTTAAAAAATAAAACATGATTTACATTCCTCAATGAGTTCTTAGTTTAACAAATTACACCATTTTTGCCTACAGAATTTAATTTTTTGAAATTTCATGAATTTACTTGGAGGGTAACAGATGCAAAAAAAGAAAAAAAAAAGTGTATATATATATATATATATATATATATATATATATATATATAATGATTTTAAAAATAATTTCATTCATTTGTAAATAAGTCCAGAAAGTTTAATTCAAATCCAACAATTTCATTTTTGCAAGAATTTCTAAGTTTTAATGTGTTTGTCACCAGGGGAAAAAAGTGAGTTTTATAATGTTTTTCATTGTAAACTTTTGTAACAATTTGGCTTCTTACTAATTAAAATAAAAACAAAATTTTGACTGTGTTAGAAAGGATTAAAATTTTTTTTCAAATAATAATAAAAAATACTTTGATCTTTCCTCTTAATAATAACAAACATTTTGATGGAAAGACTTAGTTTTTATTAAGTTTGGGACTCTTTTTCTTCATACTATGCTGTCTTTTTAGTGATTTGGTGGTTTATTAATCTAATCATAAATGGAAAAACTGACTACAAGACAGAGACCTCCAGTATTTCAAAATAAAAAATAATTTTGAATTTTATTTTGGTTGTATGTAAATAAAGTAAATTTTTAGTAAATACTGACGTCCATACCATACACAACATTATCAGAAATTAGCAGCAGTAACTACAGTAAATGTAGTATTTATTGATAATTTTCTAATATTTTCTCAGCAAGTGTCTTACTTTTAAGATTATGAAACTGAAGTATCTAAAAATTTAAATAAATGGTGGTACAACCTCTCAGGGTCCCAGTTATGGGTACATAGTGAACCCCCCAGACTGGGTCCAAAACATGAAAATACAATGCATTAGAAAAAACAATTACCAGCAATACAGTTTTGAAAAAAAAAAAGAAGTAAATTATCAGAGGTTAGGAGAAAATAAAATTTCTGCATTGAATGACCCATAAGAAGTTGATATGCCATTAAAGAAACAAAGCCAATAGTTCAAATGATAACAAAATAGTTTAAATGTATGTAATTGTTTATACTGAATCATTCTTATACAGGATTCGATTGGTAAATTGTTGGTATTTAATGTTTTTAATTTTGCTCATGCACAATATTTGTTTTGGATTTTGTTGATTGCACAGTATAGTAGTGTCAGTTGAGCACCACCTGTGAGAAAAAGGGCACTATGGTGCAATTAACTAGTAGACAAAAATTTAGAAATGGCATACTGGACTACTTGGCATTCACAACGGAAGTTCCAGTAAAAATGTTTGGGCATCAATCTGAGGACAAAAAAAGATTTAGGAAGAGTTGGATGAGTCTAATGATGATTATGAAGATGATTGAAGTGGTCACTAGTGATGGCAGTGTTATGACTCCATTCTTTTTTCTCGACAGGCCTTAGATTCAAGTGCCTTGAGGGGGTAGTGCTGCCCTGGGACAAGAGGGTGGCTGCTTGAAGATCTTCTGTCTGGTAACAGAACTCTGTACCATGCGACACAAGCAGAAGAACCTAATTATGGCTGTCAGACAATTTCTGCAACCACATCACCCCCATTACATTTGCCCACCTAACTCCCTAGACTGCAACCCCATTGATTATAATGTGTGGGGGTGCATTTGAGCAAGAAACCAACAAAACTCTTTGGAAAACACCAAAGATAAACTAAAGGCAAGGATTATGGCAGCATTCACAAATTTAAACATGGAGACCATCCATAAGAGTTACAGGAGATTTGAAAATCATCTGAAGACTGTGGTTGAAGCAAATGGCAATTTTATTGAATAAAATTGTTCATATTTAGATAATTTTGTGTAATTTTTGTAAATGTTAAAATGAGATGTGATCATTAAAATTTATTTTTGCGTAATTTAGATAAGTTAATTCATTGCACCTTGTAGTCTTCTTTAAAAAAACTTGAATGTATCTATTACCAACTAATATGACTACACTCTCTTTCTTTAAATAAATCTCTTCAAAAATTGGTTATTCACAACAAAAAATGGTAATCCCGTGGTGCCCTGACAGAATAATGATAATTTTATTTTTCTTAAGGAACACAGTTGTGGTTAAATTTGATTAGAATATATTACAGTAATATTCACATCCACTTCTCACAGGACCAGTTTTAGTCATCAATCTATTAAGACATTAATATTATGTTATTAACTAGGAATTAATTTTAGACAATAGAAGCAAAATTTAGAACTGGAAGATGAATCCTGAATAAATGATTGAAATACTAAACTAGGATTAATACTGAATTAAATGTTGGGGTCCTGAGTCTGATTTTCTCCTAAAATTAAAGGTTATCCGAAATATTTCAGGCTTGGAGGTGATGGGATGAACTCTTTTTTTTTTTTTTTTTTTAGAATTCTTAATTAGATACTTTGACTACATTTTTACAAATATCTCATGTAGTACTTAAATAAGCTATACTCTGTTGTTTACATAATAAAAAAGAATAATAGTTTTGCAGAGATGCACAATTTTGTTAGAACAATAAAATTAGACACATTAAATCCTAATGTTTTATATGTGTGTGTGGGTGTGGGTGTGAATTTATATAATTAGTTTTTGGTCATAAATTAATTAAACTAGTACCCAGTTGTATTAAAAATAGCTCAATACCTTTATATTGTTGAGCTTTTGAATATTTTTCATTTAGTAAAGTTATTTCAACAACTTGGATTTCAACCTTTTGGTATCATCAGGCAAATTTTGAAACCTAGATTGTGGAAATAACTCATGTGAAAATGAAAAATGTGTGTGCGTGTGTTTACGTAGCATATCTTCATTCAGACATGTTTCATTGAATAATGTCGGCATTATGTCTGTTTTTGTAATGAGCTTTTTCTTTTTAAAATAATTATAATAGTGTGTTCATGTGTGTGCGTGTGTTTTTTTTAAATCACCATCCCAACAAGATGCAGATTTTATGATTACAATAAGTTTGTCTTTGCAATTCACCCCTGAGGATGATAATGAAGATTGAAAGTACTTGGGCATGAAAAAACTAAGCTGCCTTCCTTAATGAATTTCATCTTAACATCAGGAAACTGATTAGGGAACTGGAAAGAATCACTATAAAAATAGATATATGTCTATATTATTCAGTGCAACATTGGAGTAGTAATGATCATCTGATTTGGCGTTCTTTTACTGCTTGGCTATGAAGAGTTTCACATTCAAGCAAGGTCCTATGCTGTCTTTAAATCATGCTCACTCATTCAAATTTTTCTTGAAATGACATACATACTCAGTTTTGTATTGGAAACATAAACAAAGCAATTCCAAAAGAATGAATTTTACTCATCTGAAGGACACATTTTCTTGTTTTCTCTTGTACGCAGACCAGTAGACAAAATAAATACTACCTAAAATAATGTTTGAAGTTATGGATTTAATTTTTTATTATTTTAAATGTTATATTGCAAATATGTTTTAATGTTTTATAATATAATGTTTTTAATGTTTGAAGTTTATATATATATATATATAAATAAAAGTGGACATCAGAGTTAGCATTCAGATGTAACAGTCTCTGTCATGCCTTCAGTTGACTGAATTGCATTTAGCATGAATGGCCTGATGATTGTGGTTAGCATGGAACAGACTGTTGCCTGTGGGTGTTGACTACATTGTCTATTTATATATTTACATACACTCTATCTCTGAATATAGCCTGACTTAAAAGCATATTTTATTACATATATATGTATATATAGAGTAACATTTTTATTGTAAGTGTTTAAAATAAAAACAGTTTACTGCAACACAAAAGCTGTTGTGTTTTGGTGCCTGCTTATTAGCACCTCATCAGGTAGTGAAACATATTTTGTGTTAGGAATCATTATATATATGGAAACTTAAAAAGAACACAATTGTTAACATATCCAGATGATTAAGTTGGGAGATGGGGGTAGAATTTAGAGTTTGTCTCAATTAACCAATAAAAAGCCAGGCCATGGTGGATAGAAGAAATTTTTAGGATAGCTGGGTAGAGAATTGAAATGACATAAAACCGAGGTCCTTTTGGTGTCTCAGTAATGAAACCTTTAAATGTATGCATATGTATCTTAGCATATCTGCAAAAGTGTCATGTTTGTGAAATGGTTACAGGACTTTTTTTTAATTTATTGCTTAAAGTGGTGAAAAAGTTATAAAGACAGGAAATCGTTAAAAATATAATGTTCGTCAAACATGTAGTCGATTTAGTGATCTATTCGTTAACCAAAACAAATTAATTATCAGAAGATGAGAGAATTAATATATTTATGCTAGTGAGGAGCTTACAGATTAATGGATCTAATTATATTAGAAAATAAGTGAACTATACTTTAGGGTATTAGACGATGATGCCAGATGGAATTTACTTTGTTAGGTTTGTTCAGCAGGTTTCATTTTAAAAATTTAATAATTTGTAATTTTTCCTGTAAACATGGCTCCTGGAAAGTGATGTGCTATTGTGGTAAGCCTTATTATCAAAAGATAAGATGTGGTTTTTAAATGGGTACTTGGTACAGCTGATATAATTTTTTTTTTACTGTAGGATTTTTTATGGTAGAGTATAGGTAGACTATTGAGTCAGACATTTCTTTTGTAATGGACATTCATTTGGTTTACAACAATTGCAAGTATTATTGTTATTAATGTTTTAGGTTGCTGTTGATTGCTTAGTTATATTGGTTTAAAATTCTATTATGTTTTTTGATGATCTTCTCCAGGCTATCCCTACAGCTATAACTCAATTTAAGAGTATTTCTGTTAGGGTAGATTTATTTCCATTATTATACAAGATCTCTTTTTCAAACAAAATTAATGCTGATTTAATGTGGAATATTTACAAAACAAAATGCAAGGTTGGTGATTCAGTGTCAAACATGCAAGAATACTAACATTGGAAAACATTTCCAAATAAATTCAATAATCCTCACTGAGTGTTTAAGACTTGACTTTGAGGACAGTCCAAAAAGTAACTATTTTTGCATGTTTGTCACTGAATCACCAACCCTGGAATTTTCAGACTAATGCTGTAACTACTGAGTTATAATTTTATAACAATCAATATAGCGTGTTGATCCAAACCATAGAGCAAGGGTTCCTGAACAAACACCAAAATCTACAAGACTAATTGCATCACATGCTCAAGAATTGCCCGAAGTCAACCTCATGAACCAATCTCCTTGACACATTCACCTGAATGGCCTTTCCAGCAGATAGTCAACTTTTGAGATTTCACTCGCCCGATCAACTCAGAAGATTAAAAACTTAATTCGGCAATTAAAGTTTATTGCTTTACTCACCTGTGGGTTGATTAAAAATCTAAAAACCCAACCCAGCTTTTACAACCCAAAAGTATGCCATTAAAGATTTACAAGTTACTTAGAATGACATTATTGAACTGTTTGGTCTTGCTTTTATCATCCCGGTTAGTGTAAATATTCATTTAATTAATGGTTCCAGAGTGGAGCCAAAATGTTTCTGTCCCCAGATTAAAGAACAAAAGTAAAAAAAAAGAACATTTGAAATAAAAAAAAAATATGCATACTTCTTTCAACCACACACCAAAAAACAAATTATACAAGTCATTTTTTAAAAGAAAATTGTTGAGAAAATCAGATTTGTTATTTTTTATCCTTTATCAGATGGTGGTTATAGTCAAACAGAAGAAAGAAACTACGAATTTAGGTACCTCCACTCAACTGCCAAAAAAACCCCCAATAAAAACAGCATATCATGATGTTAAAAGGGCTCAAACTTAATAATAAAAAAATTTTATCTTCAAAATATTTATGCTATTATTAAGAGGAAAGATCAAATTTTGTTTATTATTTTAAAAAATTTTTTGAATCCTTCCTAACACGTTTGAAATTTTAATTAAAATTGAATGTTTTGTTTTCTGTCAGTGATTCACGCTATGTTTACATAAGGCGATTATTAAGAAAATGGAGTCATTTGAGTAAAATGATTTATGGGCAAGTAAATTTTCCCTCACTCTTGACCACTGGTCAAGTGATTTCTTTTTCAAATCTCAAAGGTAGCAGATAATTATGGACTTATTTTTATGTTGGGCCCATAACATACCTTGCTTGTGCAGACAGGCTCACCGGATGGCTCATTTTATACCACTTTAAGCCAGGGCAAGGAGTCACTTCCAGACTAATATCTACCCGTAGAGAGATCTTCCAGACTTACGGCACACCAGAGGGGCTTAGCACTGATGGGGGACTCCACTTTGTGGCTCACTCTTTTTATCAGTTCCTAGAAACCTGGGCTGTTAGGCATCATGTCACTGGTGGCCTGTTCTCAATTCAGTTGTCGGGCAGAGTTCACCGTCAAGACCGCAAAAAGACTTGTGAATGATTGCATGAGACCCCAAGGGTTCTTTGACAGTGATATGGCAGCATGAGCAATCTTCCTATATTAAAATACCCTACGGTGTTGGGTTATCTACCAGCACAACTTCTGCTTTACTGATGACTTAAGGACTTCATCCCATCACAATCACACTTGTACAAGCTACATCCAGAGTGACCCTGTTGGTGGGGGCTACAGAATACGTCAGCTGTCCTCCTGCAGAGGGTAAAAGTCTCTCAATGAGGGCACCTGTTGGCCATAGGTGGTGAACCGTAATGCCTGGGGATGGGATCCTGGTGGTTGAGGGTCTTGGAAGTCGGGGTCATGTACCTCCATTTCCCAACACACCACTTTGGCTCTTACCTGGGATAGACAGTTGGTCGGATAGGCCTGATCCAATCAATCAGCTGGTCATGTCAAGCCCCACAATATATAATCCATCCTGGGAAAACTATTGATGAATTAATGTCATATCTCTATGCCGCATATTCCCACTACAAATATCTGGCCCAAATATATGGTGGAAGGCGGTGGCTGAGGATCAATCAACATCGTAGGAACCAAGTCTCGACATGGCTGCATACCCCCTGACTTTTTACTAGTTAAATTATAGTGAAGGGAGGGAGAAACAGGTGCTCGTGACCTCCACGAGGTTGAGTATATCATCCCTGTAGCCCTGTTGATGCCAGGGCGAATGGGTTTCCTCCCTGGCACTTCCCAACATAATGGGCTCCGAGGTGGGTGAGGAGCAGGGATGGTGAAAAATCAGGAAATTGAATATGAGTTTAAAAATATCAAATAAAAAAAAGAATTTTAGAAGTATCCAATAGCGAAAATGAAGAGAAACAAGAAAACAATCCAAACTATCCATCTTAAATGGTAATGGAACCAATGGAAGAAAAACTCATTACAAGACTATCCCCATTCAAAATAGAAAAGATATTATCTGAAAATATCAGGCCAAAATCAGTAAAAAAAACTAAATAATGGTACATTACTGATAGAAGTAAGCAATAAGAAACAATCTGATGAAATATTAAAATGGAAATACTTCGATAATATGAAAATAATTAGAGTAGATAGACTAAACTATCGCCCGGTTCACACTCCACCCACGTCTATTGAACAGGTGAAGAGGCTCATCCCTTGTTCCTTGTTTAGGATGTGGTTTCCGGCTTTCTCTTTTCCAATCTTTTCACTCTTTTTTTTTTTTTCTTCAACTGGAGTAGATAGACTAAACTATCACCCGGTTCACACTCCACCCACATCTATTGAACAGGTGAAGAGGCTCATCCTTTGTTCCTTGTTTAGGATGTGGTTTCTGGCTTTCTCATTTCCAATCTTTTCACTCCTACGTAGTCCCCTGTGCTTCAGTGGTGTTACCACCTTGCTCGGGGTGATATGATTAAAAAAAAAATAAATAAATAAAAGTCTACCCTCGCAAAACACTAAACTTTAGCATAGGAGTAATTAGAAGCTCTGAATTGTCCTTGTGTACAATAGAAGAATTAAAATACAACCTCAAGAACCAAAACGTGACAGATGTGCAAAGAATCCAAATAAGGAAAAAAACAGAAATCATGAAAACAAACACATACATTCTGACTTTCAATATATCCAAAATTCCAGAGAATGTTAAAATAGGATATGAAAGAATAAATATTGAGCCATACATTCCAAATCCGCTAAGATGCTATAACTGCTAGAGGTTTGGACATCATCAAGACAGGTGTACACACCCTCCAGTATGCGTAAGATGTGGGGAAAATGAAAAACATATTGATTGTGGAAAAGAACCCAACTGCATAAATTGCCAAGGAAAACACTGCGCAAATGCAAAAGACTGTGACATATGAAAAAAGAAAAAGAAATTTTAAAAATGAAATACACAAAAAACATAAGCTTCCCAGAAGCCAGAAAGATAGCAGAAAATAACAAATATGCAGAAATGACAAAAAGAAATCCGATACCAATAAACCAATGTGCCATGCATACGAAACAAATGGAATAAACATCAAATTAGAAGATGTAACAAAACTATTTAACGAAATGAAAAACTTACTGGAGGATTTCAGGAAAAACACGAATCGGATGAGATTGGAAAATAAAAATTACACAAAGAACAAAAACACAATCAAACAACAAAATCAACAAAAAACTCAACCTAAAACCAATATAAAACCTCAAATTGCTCCATCAACGAAAGAAACGGTCAGAACTTGTAAAACATACCCAAAAAGATGCATATGTAGGAAAAATAATAAAAACTACAACTGATAAACGAGAACAAAAATCCCAAAAAGGAAAAAACAGATCGATTAGCATCAAGAACAAGAAATCCAATACAAAATAGACTCAAGACAATGGACATAGAAGATCAAAGATCAGACACATATGATTAAGAAAATTCTACAGGAATATTGGAAATATGAAGAACAAAAATTTCACAAATGTGACGAATGTATTTACCAACAAAACTTTTTTGAATGAAAAATATTACCAACAAAACTTTATTTTTTTGAATGAAAAATATTACCAACAAAACTTTATTTTTTTGAATGAAAAATATTACCAACAAAACTTTTTTGTGAATGAAAAATATTACCAACTTTTTTTGAATTAAAAATATTACCAACAAAACTCATGCCCCTTACACTGTGAGACTCTTTATGATGGACTGCGTTGATTTTTCATTTGTACAGGAAAAGTACTATAATACAAAAACAATGACTGACCCATAAATGACCAAAATGGTTGATGGGTCGTTAAACTAAAACCAAACCAAACCATACATCCGGAGTGGATAGCTGCAGCCAGGAGACATGAGATAGCACTATACTGTCTATACCCTATACGTATTTCGTGAAGGTGACAGTTTTTGTGCAGGACTCAAATAGCCGTCAATTGAACATAATTGGCTGTGTAATTGAGATGCTTTCTAACTGACAATGTCAGATATGACAGAATAACCTTATGAAACTATAGATTCCTCAAAAGGTTTGAAGCACTTGCAATTACAGCCCCTATTCCATGTATGTTGCCTGTGCCCCCTAAATCATCTATTAGGGATATCTCGCACTTCCCACCTGTAGAATTCCCTTCCGCATGATTGCTTCCCAGACGGCTACAACCTCCAGGAGTTTAAATGTAAGGTCAATAGACACCTCCTAACACACTAACTTGCTCCCATTCTTTCAAACACTCTTTCCATCTGCTCAACCCTCATCCTCGGTATCCTTACCCATCTATCACCTTCCTTCTGACATCTCCAATATCTAACCACTCCTCTTTACCTTCCCCTATGTAGCCCCATGCACAATAGTGGCAGTGGAATGCCTTGCTTGGGGTGAAATGATAAAAAAAAAAATTCATCCAATGGCAGGCCAGCAAATGGACTGGCCCACTCTGATAGTGAACTGGCTTTTGCACTATTGAATAATGCCCTAATCTCTTGGTGATTAGCTCAGTTCATCTCTGTTGCTACTTGACACTGTGCTACTTATCCATCATATAACATCCTTTGCTCTACTCCACACCATTTTTTGTGGGTCTGGCCATTAGACTCAGATTTCAAAGTCAGGACCAAGTGTCAGCAAGCCACAACCTGCCATGTTGTGATTTTTGATCTTGGAAAGTGGCCATGCCTTGACTGACTCAATAGGACCTGATGAGAGTGCAGGAAGCAAAGTGGGGTTTTATTAGTCGCTGGATCAGCAGCAAAAAGAAAACAATGGTGAAAGGATTGAAGCAAAGACTAATGTTGTCTCACAAAGTCAGATCTTTATATACATGCAGTATTAGCATTGAGGAGAGATAGAAGATAAATCAAAAACAGGTGAGATCGATGTCCACAGTGGTTTGATTCTATAGTTTGCTTGATTAATTCTGCAACTGACTGGGACTTTGTGCTTTTCTGATGCTTTGTCTACTGGGCTTTTGCTTGCTTCCAAGGATTTCTGTTCTCATGCCTCCAGCCACTTTGAGTATTCCCAGAGCTTTCGAAATCAATTTGCCCAACCTCTTGTTGCTTTCAGAAATGCTTTCCCTCAGTCTCTACTTTAAGCCACGACTCCTCTACTCTCGTCTGGTCTTGTTTGTCTTCTCTTCTTTTCTGTGTGCGTTCTTTTCCTTGTGTCTTCTTCTCTCTCCCTTCCTTCCCTTCTCTCTACTTTCTGTGCTCGGGTTGCCTGAGTGTGTCTGCCTGAGGTTTTCTTCTTCTGTTTTACTTCTCTGCTCAACTTTTCCACTCTAATTTTCTCTGCTCTGTAAATCTGATTATATAGATGTTGATTGGGTAGTTGGTCCCTTGTTCTCTTTCCCTCTCATACACCTGCATGGGGCGAAGTTCAATGGGACAGCCAGTTGCAGTCCTTGTCATTATCTGGGACCTTCAATTCTTCCTTTTCTCTGGCTAGCTCTTCCCTGACCACACATGCAGAATCGTGGGTGGTCAGTGCCATGATGTCTGACCTTGCCACTGTCCGTACAACAAGAAAAGATTCCTAGTTTTGTTCTGTAGAAACTTCAAAAAAAATATTGAAAAAGAAAAGATAACTTACCTTTCATTCCCTGCCGTGACTTTTCATTTTTTTTGTCTAGTTCTTAACTGAGATATTTTTCAAATCTTAATTCACAATCATTTTCAATTATTCTGTTAATTCCACCAAGCCAATTATATCCTCGTTTAGTCCCTAAATCAGTCCTACATCTCCTCAGCTTGTAACCTTATAAAATTAGCTGTTGTTCTAATTATGCTGACCACTCTGTCACAATTGTGATAAAATAAAAGCTGGACTAGGTTATACATTCAGATACATTGAGTGTCAGTCAGATTTGTAGCTAAGCATCCCTGAGAAGGTACAGTAAAATAAGATAGCTGTTAGGACTGAGAAACTTGAGAGCTGAGTTCAAATTCCAGTTGAGTTCATTATATTCACTTATTCACTTATGCACAAATACCCTTGGGAAAAATATTAATTTGTTTCTTCCCTCCAGTTATGGGTTAAATAATAGGACAGATTGGGTTTTATAGCCTTGGCTGGCAACCAGTCTACCGCAGAAAGCGATGACAACCTACTGCGGGATAATCTTCTAAATAATAGGACAGACTGGGTTCTATAGCTTTGGCTGGCAACCAGTCTACCGTAGAAAGCAACGACAACCTACTGCAGGATAATCTTCTGCCCAGTCAATCATGTCTCTTTCAAGACATGATCCCCCAAAGCGTGTATCACGTATGGCACTTAACTGACTGAAATGCTAATACCCTCAGGAAAGGTATGCATCCATCTCTTCTTTCTTTGGGTAAAATAGCAGGACAGAGTTAGTCTTATAGCCTTGGGTGGCAATTAGTCAAGGAGAATGAAAACTCTGAATAAACCAGCCTAGAGAGGATTGGGATATGTCAGGTTAGCTTGCCCAAGGCACACGAGTGGTGAAAGACAATGCACAAGCAGATTATTTATTAAGTGTTCTGCAATTATAGAACCAGAAGTATTAACAAGTGTATGAAAATTTTCAATACGCTTTTGATGGATCTTATCTGGTCATGTCTGATCAATTCTAGTCTCCAACCTATGATTAGTTCTTCCAATATATTCAGCATTACACTGACATTTGTAATTATAAATGCCTGAATTAGCATCATGTAGAAGATACTTATGAATGGATTTCTGCATACGCAGGGAAGTGAAAAAGAACTGTGAAGATAATGAAAATAACTATCAGATCTTCCAGTGGAAAAAAAAAAATCTGTTCTATACACAGCTGACACTATTTTCTTTCTACATAAAGTAGTGAAATGATAGGAATGAGATTAGCCATGATTGGCCAACTACTTATTACTGTAAATCAGCTGCCAGTGCCATCTACCTACACAATCTTCAAACTGACTATTAAGAGAGACAATTCAAATGCAAAAATTCAGGCAAATATTAATATATATCAACTTTCAGTGATAACAACTGAATCCCTGTACCAAACTTCAAAAATGTTAGAATGGAATTACTACAACCAGTATTTAGCCACATACAATTTTATGTAAGTTTATTCTGTGAGTATTGTATTCAAAGTGTTAAAGTGAATTCAGAGGCAGGAAAAAGAAACACTTGTAATTTTTTATTTTGTTGAGAATTAAGACTAGAAACAATAGCAATAATTCCTTATAGTTTATAGATTTTAGATTAAGTAAATTTTATAGTTATTAAACTAACACTTAAACATTCCATATATATATATAAGTTTATCCACTGTTTGTAAATTCTGTATATTAAAGGATTTTACAAAATATTCTACCATTTTTGATGGAATGAGTCAACTAATTTTTCTTTTCATTAATGAAAACTGCAGAGAAAAATGTGCTGACAAAATCATCCATACACTAAGATACAGTGATCACTATTTCTGATTGAGTATTATTTTATGATATTCCATCAGTTCATTTGGTTATAGAGGGATCACATTTCTCCCCATTAAGGAATATATTTGACTTATGAAGAAAATCACCTTGAAAAACAAAATAAATTCAATAGTATTTTCTTAGTTAATGCATTAAATTTCAGATTTTTATCAAACTCTTTCTCTTGATTAAGAATATTCCAGATTTTGTGAATATTCAAATATTTTTTGTATATTTTTAAAATACTATTATTATAATTAACCAATTAAGTAAAATATATGCTAAATAGTAAAATAAGATCAGAGGGTAGAGGTGGGTGAGTTATTTTAACTCACTTTATTTTTTTTATTTAGCACATATCTGGCATTTGATTGGTTAATTGAGACATACCCACAAGTACATTTTTATTTCTGACCTTATGCCCGCCACTTTAACAGTTGGGAAAAAAGGTAACAAATTGTTTTTAAATTTCTATAAGAATCATTTTTATCACCAGTTACCAACCATCACCTGATAAAGTACAATTTGAAGTGCTGAAACATGAAAACGTTTGTGTAGCAATGTAAAATGTTTTCATAATAATCACTCATAATAAATATATTATAATAATATATTGCTTTACTTTGTATTGAGCATTGTTAAAAAGTAAATGCTATGAACTGTGAGATTTTACTTGATTTGTTCTTACTCTTATTTTCAAAATACTGTTATTAAAGTCTCTATTTTTGTTAATATTTTACACTTGACTGAGAACATTGGACCCACCAGGGAAAAAGGAAATCCTGGTTGGCACTCTTGTAGATGGAATAGCATGCAGAAGTTGGAGGTACAGAGGGTGTGTTGGCCCTAGGTATTCATATTAGGAAGGCATCCAATCAGACTGAAATAAAAATTTAGTTTATATTTAATCTGAGTAAAGTGTTTATTTCATGTTTCATCTGTTTTTACATATTTAAAATATTTTTTTCTCACATTTCTTAGTAGTAGGACCTATAGCACCCCATTCTCTTGAATCTTGGGGGCATACAATCAAGTAGTTGATCTCTGATATCTCCAAACATATGCATGTCACTGTGTAGATGGGTAGATCCAACTGTATTTCTGAAAGTGTTGATTGATGAGTAAGTCTTCTAATTCCATAAAGCAACTTTTAGACCAGATAGAATAATATGAAATTGTTAATGGTATGAAAACAAAGTATATTTACTTATTTCCTAAATTACCATTGCCCTGATGGCTGAGGCTGTAGAATATGCCTCCTGCATCTCTGTGGACGAGTAAGACCTCCATCCCTCAATTAGGCCCCTGTAAGACAAAAATACTACAAGGAAAACATGAAAAATCAATTTGAAAATATTCAAACTGTCAGCATATTATAAAAATAGGTTTATATCAAAATGTAGTATCTACATTAAATCATCTACAAACTATAAAACACATTTATCCTGAAAATATAAAATTACTAGTAGTATAGCCCAGTGTTGCTTGGGTGGAATGAAAGCTTTAAAACTAATCCATGGTCCTGGAGCTCAGACTCTTTGGATGTTGGCATGAAAGACTAAAAAGCAGTAGTTGTTTCCAGTTAAAGCGAAACCGTAGACTGAAAGAAAAATGAATGGATATAAGTCAAATTTTGATTTCCTGGTATAATAAGTTTAGATATACAAAGTATGTGTCATTGAAGGCATAAAATTGTATTCAAAATATTTAGATTTGGGGATTAAATAATCCATAAAGTTTGATATGCCATGAAAATAAAACCCAGTCAATCAAAATTACCAAGATTATTTGATAAGGTCCCTCAATTCTATAATTTTGTTTTAGCATTCTTACCATTTATTGTTCTACAAATTTCTGTATATCTAAGCCACAATTTCATTTTGTCCATAAAGGAAATTTGTTTTATTATTGAATCCGTTATACAAAACAAAATCGGTTTTGATATTGGATGTTAAGTAATTTTATATCTATACTAGCAGTATAGCCCAGCATTGCTGGGGTGTAATGAAAGCTTTAAAACTAATCCATGGTCCTAGAGCTCAGACTCTTTGGACATTGGCGTGAAAGACTAAAAAGCAATAATTGTTTCCAGTTAAAGCAAAATCGTAGACTGAAAGGAAAATGAATGGATGTAAGTCAAATTTTGAAGTTTGGTGAGAATCGGATAAAAATTATGGATTTGTATAAAGGACATACAGACAGATAAACAGACACACACACAAACATCTTGCCTTTTATAGATATATATTATTGATTTTCTGCACTATTATAAGAACTGCAACCTTGAAACTTCTGAATATCGTTTCTTATGTCTTTGACTATGAGTATCAAATCTGATTAAAATCGGACCACTCCTTCTATAACCTGATTTTTCCGATTTTCGATACTTATCAGGGGTACCTCGACACAAAACCTAGCTAAGAACACTTGCAGATGGTTATAGTACAACTGTGTAAATTTTCAAGAAAATTGGTCCAGCCGTTTCGGAGTCTATAGGTAATGGACACACACACACACACACACACAAAGTTCCATTTATAAATAAGTTTAGATGGAGATATATATATATATATATATATATATATATATATATAGTAGTGACTACTCATATCTGAGTATGCCTGTTTTTTTGTACAGACAGTCAATCTCTGTTGAAAATGCCTTCTCATGATAGACAAAAAAAGTCATTGGACTTGACTGATTCATATTGGTGATGTCACTGCCTTAGTTTTGATTTATTGAATTCAATTTCAAACAAAATATAACAACACAATAATCAATCAATATTTGAAATATTTTTGATTATATTTTCTTCACTTTATTTTTTCACACATGAAATTGACTGAAGTGAGTCAGAAACTTTGACACAATTTTGATTTTGGATATTATTTTACATTTGCAAGAGTATGGATTGGGGAAGATGAGTCATGAGTTAGAAAAGAATGGATACATTCAATAAATATAGAATGTCTGTCTTATTTAATCTCTGTTTATATACACACATGAAGAATGTGATAAATAAATTGCCTAAATTATGCAAAAATAAAAATAATCTGGCATCTCATTTTAACAGATATATTTAAAAAAATACACTGACATAGTTTGAACTGATAAAGAGTAAGTTTATTCAATAAGATTGCTATTAGCTTCAACCACTCTCTCCATACAACTTAGGAATATCTTGCACCTCTTCTGGAGAGTCTCTCTGTTTAAGTTAGTCAATGCTGCCATAATCCTTGCCTTCAATTCATCTTTGGTGTTTTACAAGGAGTTTTTTTGGCACACTCACTCAGCTGCGCCCAACATATAATCAAGGTATGTGGTCAGATGTAAGGGGTTATGTGGTCACAGAAATTGTCTGACAGACATGACTGGGTTCTCCTGCTTGTGTTATATGGTGCAGAGTCCTGTTGGCAGACATGGGATCTTCCAGTAGCTACCTTCTTGTCTCAGGGTAGCACTACCTTCTCAAGGCACTAGATTTAGGCCTCCCTATTGCGTCTGAGACCCTGTGAGAAGATGAATGGAGGCATACTGTTGCTATCACTAGTGATCACCCAAACACCTTTGTAATTACCATTGGACTCTTCCAACTCTTTCCAAATCTTCTGCAACGTTCTCAGATTGATACCCAAACACTATGAAATGTTCATATTAGAGCTTCTGTCATGAATGACAAGCAGTACAGCATGCCATTTCCAAATTTCTGGAGTGAATTTCATCACGGTGGTCTTTTCCACACAGATGGTGCCCAACTGACCCTAGTATGCTGTGCAGTCATCAAAAACAAACAAAAAAATAAAAAATGGCATCAATATATTTATTGCACTTTACGTTTGTGTGTGTGTGTGTGTATATATATATATATATATATATATATATATATTATAAATTATAGTTAAGAACATGTGCAAATTATGATCTACTGTACATTTTGTTTTGACATTGAAAGGACAATGTCTCATCAGGTAGTGTGAAGGGAGATGGAAAATTCTTTTCCTTATATTGGGAAATTTTGTGTGAGTGGTAAGTGGGGTGGAGGAAATGAGAAATTAGAAAATATATATATATATATATATATATATATATATATATATATATATATATATATAAATGTAAATGTAAACTTGTCGTTATACTCATTTCGAAAAAACCTCTGAGTACATACGCAGAAGGAAAAAATGGTGATTAAAAAAGAATGAGCTAAGCACTTGAACAAGTAGAGCAAGCAAAGTAAATAACTGAAGATCCAATTTGGTGAAACCTTTGTAGGTTTGTTGGCTCTTTAGGTTAGTTATTTACTTTATATATATATATATATATATATATATATATATAATAGCAGTTTGCTCATTTATAAGTATGCCTATCTGCTATGATACCTAGTCGCTTGTTGAATCACATCTTGTTTTTGGTGAATATCCACAGAGCCCACCTGTGGTTTATATTACAACTATTGCATAATAACTAGTAACTTTGTTCTAGCATTAGGTTAGCTATATATATATATATATATATATATATATATATATATATATTATAAATTGTAGTTAAGAACATGTACAAAATATAATTTACTGTACATTTTGTTTCGACATTGAAAGGACGATGTCTCATCAGGTAGTGTGAAGGGAGATGGAAAATTCTTTTCCTTTTTTTGGTAAATTTTGTGTGAGTGGTAAGTGGGGTGGAGGAAATGAGAAATTAGAATATATATATATATATATATATATATATATATATATGTATAAAATAGCTGTTCATTTACAAGTATGCCTATCTGCTACGATACCTAGCCAATCCCTGTTGCAGCTATTTGTTGAAGCTTTGTGTTTTTGCTGAATATCCACAGAGCCCACCTGTGGTTGATATTGCAACTATTGCTTTGTTCTAGCATTAGCATTGACAAATGATTTCTTCTGCCCAATTTCACTGATAAAGCTTGAATCAACCCATGGGATGGTTTTCATGAACATTACAAAGGTTCTTCATGCTGGGATCACTGTTTCACACTGATTGCATCAAGTAATCATTTTCTGGACAAATTGACCATGGTGAAATTCAAATCCAGTACTTATAGCTGGATGCTGAATGTTCTAACCACTCTGCCATGCACCTATACAAGCAGTAGCAGCTGGCCAGAGTCCAGTGCTGGACAAAGTACATTCCAGATGTTTTTCTGATCTAATTACAAACATTTCTGTCTCATCTCTTCATCTTGTTTTTTTTTCTTTGATGTTGGCTATCCATTGGTTACCAACCAAGCAACAATTTTCTATGTACTGTGAATTATCGACCTCCATTTTTGTCATTTAATCACCACTGTCATATCTCTTATTAACTGGAGTTGTTAAATAAATCAACCTAATCTAACTTAAGTCTGTTATTATTTTATCTTTACTATTCTGCAAATTTTGGACTCTTTATTTTTTTTAAATATTATGTATTTTCTGATTTTATAACTTGCTAGCTAGATACTAGGGGGTGCTGAAAAGCATGGGGCTGACCCAATTTCCATAATCTGAATAAGTAATTAAACATATCTCTGGGAATTTTGCAGTTACCCCACAAAAAAAAAAAAATGGCTAACAACTTTTTGAGCCAGGTCTAAAAATTTGTCTTCATGAATCAAGATATGTATATCCTCAACTTTACTCAACTTGTAACTGTTTGACACAAGGCTATAAAGATGGGGAACTTTATGAGGGTAAAATACACTCTAGTAGCATTTATCTATGGACTTATTGACTGCTATTCCATAATTTTTGTTTTAGCAAGTGCTTCAGTTCACAATGGAAAATACAATTTTTCATGGCTCAGTGATTCATTTAGTAAAAATGTATTATTAAAGGCTGTTAACTCAAAATCTAACTATAATCAGGTAATTATCACGAAAACATCCAAATTGCGTTATAACAGGTTTTGAGCAGATGAATTAATGGTCAGTCAGTTAAGTGCCATACATAATACATGCTTGGGTGATCATGTCTCAAAAGAGACATGACTGACTAGGCAGAAGATGATCCCGCAGTAGGTTGCCATTGCTTTCTGCAGTAGACTGGTTGCCAGCCAAGGCTATAGACCCCAATCTGCTTTATTATTTAACCCATAACGGGAGGGAAGAGACAAATTAATACCTTTCCAAGGGTATTTGTGTGTAAGTGAATGCATAGGAATTCAACTGGAATTTGAACTTGGCTCCTTGATTTGTCGTTTTGAGTCGATATCCACAAAATGGTACCATGCCATAATCATATTAAAATTACATGCGAGAATTTATGCAGCAGTCATTGTCGATGGACAGCTAGTCATGCTAAGAGCTAAAATAGTTTGTGTGTAATTTGTTTTTATACATGACCTGTAGGCATGAATGAAAGTTCCCCCCCCCCCCCCAGGACAAACGTATTGAACCTGAAACTTCTTTTGCTACTTTGCCTCTTTTATATTATTTACGTTCTAATATCCTCATCCTCGTTGATATCACATTTTAAGCATAGTGTCCGCCAACATTCTTCAAGTGTTTGTTAATTCATGTAACCTTTAACATTTTTCTACTTTTTGTCTTTCTATATGGATTATCCACTTCCATTTTTGTGATTCTCCACTTCCATCCATCATCCTCCTTTATCCCTAATCTCTGGGAATTATCCTTAGCGTTCTCCTAAACTGGTTGATATAAGTAAGAGCATACATATGTAAAACTTGCTCCAATATTTCATGATGGTTCAATTAAGGAGCCATCAAGAAAACCTCATCCAAGCCATGGTGGCATGGAAATAGACATTAAATGATGATGATGATGATGATGATGATGATACCGCTTTTCAGCATATATCAACGTGTTTTTTATATCTATTTTTGTTCAACGCTTTTGAATTAATTCTAATACATCATTTTGTTTCATATTCATAGCCTTTCTTTAATCTCTTGTCTTAAGTAGATTTTTTTTCTGGACATCTAGTTCTGCATCTTCTGTTTTATAATCTGTGTTGAAATGTTATGATCAAATATTATACTTGTTTGTTTTTATTTTGAAACCAATATTGATACTATTTAAGTCAATTAACATATAATTCATCTGATGGTTCTGATATATGCAAGAATTTAATCAGTAGTCAAGGTGGGTGAACAGCTAGAATAATGCCGAATATTAAGCTTGTAAATTGTTTTTATAGTCTACCAACAGGTACAAAGAAGCAATGAAATAAAAACTATAAAGAATGAAGAAGCTATAAAAATTAAAAAGTCTCTTGCGACTGAGCAAATTTTTACATTATTTAAATTTGAACTGTTGTCTTCATTTTTGCTATCATTGCTAATGTTTCAGCTGTTGTACACTTTGGGCTTCTTCAGGTATCTGATCTGGTAACCTTTTAGTGAATTTCAAACAGAACCTTTTATTTAATTTACAAAGGTAGGTTGTCCTTGTTCTGCTGTTAATGTTCAGAGATATCTCATCTTGATCCTCCTGAAGAAAACAAAATGAGCTACTGTTAATGACTTTTAAAGGCCAGTCTATTCAAAGATGGTGATGCTGAGTAATTGCTTGAATTGGAATGGTATTGTTTATTACAAGCTTATTTTGCAAAATGTGATATTGAATTCAGACAAGTCTTCTTTTTTGTACTGTGTCCCTTCAGGTTGTAGGTGATTATGACCCTCCACATCTTCCTGCCCTTGTAGCTCTTAATAAGTTTTGTGTTTGTTATTTCTCCCAAATACTGTTCTGCAATCCATTTACTAAAGCTCATCAAGTGTGTTATGTGCTGCTTTCCTCTGTCTATCTTTCTCTCAATCTGTTGCATGAGTATCAGGTTTTTCAAGCCCTCCTTTTTCATTATGTGCCCAAGAAACCTCAATTGTCTCTTCCTGATGTTATTTATAAGTTTCCCTTTTGTTTCCATTTCCCCAAAATCTTGTTATTGCTCACATGTTTGGTCCATGGTATCCTCAGAATCTTTCTGTAGAACCACATTTGAGTCTCTTCTTTGAGGAGATTGTCCAATATTTTTGCTATACAGGAAGACATTAAAAGCAGCCATTGATGTGAAGTGTACAGAATTGGAAGTGTATTATCTTTCATCAGGATAAAGTCAAGTTTTGTTTCTTTGTAGACTGACCAGAAATTGCTGAAGCTTAGGTGAGATCTTCTACTACACCTGCTATACTCACCTGACATTGCCTTTTTGAGTTACTACTTATTTTTGTCCCGGCAACATTCTCTCAATGAGAAGAAGATTGATTCTTTGGAAACTAGTGAAAACCACTTAGATTAGTTCATCATCTAGAAAGATAAATTTTGGATGAATAGAATCATGATGCTGCTTCAAAGGCAATGGTCATGGAATAAAATGACCCATGTGGTTGTATAAATCAAACTACAAATATGCAAATACTGTCTTTGAAATTCACCTACAAAAATGCTTTCATCTTTTGGTCTGATTTTTATTAGTATTTCTTTCATCTTGCTTTTTATTAGTACATTTTATTTTTCTTATTATACTAGTAGCATTAGTCTAACAGAGGAAGGAAAGTGTGTTATGGAGATTGGTATAGTTATGGATGCATTCCAGAAGATGTTTAGGGTATTAAGTGATAGGAAAAGTTTGCTGGAAACAAAGAGTACTGGATTATGTGATGTTTTTTTTTTTCAAATAGTAGCAAATGCTGAACAATCTCAATAAAAGATGAAAGAAAGACTTGAAGCAATCAAAATGTGGTTCTACAGAAGGATGTTAAGGATACCATGTACTGAACAAGTGAGCAACGATGAGGTTTTGAAGAGGATAGAGATGAGAAGGAAATTGATATTTAACATTAGAAAAAGACAGCTGAAGTTTTTGGGACATGTAATGAGGAAGGTGGGCTTGGAGAACCTGACACTCATTGGATGGATAGAGGGGAAAAGAGACAAGGGAAAGTAACATGAAATACTTGATAGACTTGATCAGATAGATGGTGGAGCAGGGATTGAGTGGGATAACAAGAGAAGGAGTATTAAGTGCAACATGGAAAAGGGGGATATGGAAGGTTAGGGTCACCTACGTCCTGAAGGGACATGGCACATAGAAGATATGCATTTCTTAAATGAAGAAGTCTCAATTATTCATTTTTACTTGTATATTTTTATCTTAAGACATAAATAGTCCAAACAACTTGAAAGTCTGATATTTTTTAAATGCTTAAAGATTAAAAAAAACGGGGGAAAAAAAATGTTTCTTCATTTTTAAATGAAGCATTCTAAATCTTCCTTTTTTGTTTTGCAGGTAAGTTTTGACTAAATTCTGAGTGAAAATGAAAGAATGGTCATGGTGACTTCCAAAGAAATTATTCTACAGTTATATATCGGTATTTCCAAATCAGTTACCAAGGTATTTCAAATGTTTTTTCTTATACTTTTATTTCTGAAAGCATTTATTTGAAAAAAAAAAAAAGATGCTTGCTCTGTATTGCATACCAAACTTTATTCTCATCAAATGAGGACAGATATTCATCAGTATCTCAGAAAAGACAACAGTATTTTAAGATGTAATGATAAATTTTGCCATTGTCCTCTGTAATGACCAGCATGGCTCAATCATCCTGTCTTCTACTTACAATTGGCAAGGGACAATTGTATTAACTGAGAAGATATGTGATTTTTTTTCCCCTCCTCTATTCCATAAAGATAAAAAATGTACTTTTCTGTCTTGGAGTTAATTCAGATATTGTTCATCATGGGAAAACTTTCTCCAAGTATTTTTATTTTTAATTAGAAACAAGAGAATTCATAAAATAGGAAACTGATATGAAAAGTGCTGATTGCTTATTTTGACTGTGCCCTCATTTTTTATTGGTTTATAGTCAAACCAACAGATGGTGGTATAATAAAGTAAAGTGAAGAGTAGTGGCTTTGTAAAGCCACAGTAACAACCATAATCATTTCTAGAGTTTTCATTTTCCTTCAGCTCATTTTTTCTATGCAACCGCTATCTCCTACATCCCTAAATTCCATTCACTTTTTATCCTTTCTGAGGTATCACCTGTACCCTGCTTTTTTTCTCTCATTGTAAGCCCCTGCACACCAGTGGCAGTTATGCCATGTTTGGGTTGAAATGGTTGCATGTGTGTCATATATATATATATATATAAATTAAAATTCGCCTGAAGACACCACTCATGGTAGAAACCTAGGTAGCGTAATAACTGGTTTGAAAATGAAAAATATTCAAAAGTTCTACAATATAATTGTATTGAACACTTCTTAATACAAATGTGCACTAGTCTAACCCTATTATGACCAAAAACTAAGTATTAAACAATCAATATATATATATATATATATATATATATATATATATATATATATATATAAATGTTTGGTTAAATAATATGAACAAGTTTTTAATTTTTTATCTAATTTCTCAAATTTTCAAATTGTGTTTTGTGTTATTAGTAACTTTGCCAAAGTTCATATTTATTTTTATTTTTTATTTTCTTTTTGAGTACTTTTTAATGTTGCTACATTTGTTTCCACAGATAGTTTTGTGTATATTATCAGAGCTGTTTAACTCCGGCATTCTCATCTTTGATGGACTAATTTCAAGTCACTCAAGATGTTGTTGTGTAAACTGTACAACTAACATTTTCGTGTGTATTTTTTTCACCTTTTATAATGCACTTCAGTACACTGCTCCATATAGAGAAAGATATACTATTTAATATTGACTGCATTTTTTTTATTACAACAGCCTCCAAAGTTTAGAGTCTTTCTTAGCCTTGTCTTATAGTCGTATATAAGATTTTGGTGTTATCTACTGAAATTTGACTTTTATTAGTACTCTTTTGCTTATTTGTCAAATGTTCATCTATATATGCATGAATTGCACTAAATTTTGACAAATGACACATTATATATAAGAAAATGAAAGCTCTACTTTGTATGTGCAGTGATAGAATACTTTTATAAACTATTGTAATAACAAAATTGCAAAATATATATATATGATAGAATAAAGTAAAAGAACATGTAGAAAATGTATTCACTTTTGATTCCCTTTTGTTAAAAGCTTCTTCAGAGACCGAGAGAAAAATGAAAAGTTACGAAGAGATGATATACTGGTATATTGTGATTTGGGGTTCTTATTGGTTAGATATGTGTCATGTGTATGAAAGCAATAGATAATTATTTTAAAATATATGTGCATGTAATATTTTCTATGTGTATGTATAGATGTATGTATGCATGTTAATACATGTGTTACCATCTCACACACTCATGCCTCATCACACACTTTTACCATCCAAAAGATTAATTACTCATATTTAAAAATTATCCCTCATTTTCTTGACATGTGTATTAATATGTATACATGTTAAATTGAAATACATCCCAGCTCTACATTTAAAATAGAAAACTTAAAAATTGTACAGCTACATGTGGAAATTGAAATTAAAATATGGAAAAGACCCAAACGTAACATGGAGTATAGTGAAAACAGCCAAGCCTTACAACGGTGGCAAAATATGTAGACTGTGCCAGGAAGAATAGTTTGTGATTATGTTATTCCCAAACAAAAATGAATTATTGAATGAAAGAGCAGAAATTTTGACTAAGTGTAACCATAACATAAAGTACCTGTTAGGTTCATACATCCATGGATGAAAACGTTATAATTTCTTCTAATTTTAAAATTGCGCATTCAAAAACTCCTTGTTATGTGAGCATTCAAAAATATCACCATTACTTCTGAAAAAAACATTAAAAAAAGAAAACAATAAAGTCAGTCATTGCAAATCACCTGAAGACACCACATGGTAGAAACCTAGGTCATGTAATAACTTGTTTACAAATGAAGAATATTCAAAAGTTCTACAATATAATTTTATTGAACACTTTTTAATACAACTGTGTACTGGTCTAATTTTATTATGATCAAAAATTAAGTAATTATACAATCAGTATATATATTCACTTATCTTTTCCATTTTTTTTTTCTTCTTTTTCATTTTTTTCTCAATTGGAGGAGATAGACTAAACTATCGCCCGGTTCACACTCCACCTACATCTATTGTACAGGTGTAGAGGCTCATCTCTTGTTTCCTGTTTTCTCTTTTCCAATCTTCTCACTCTTACGTAGCCTCCTGTAATTAAACAATCAGTATATATATTCACTTATCATTTCCTTTTTTTTTTTTTCTTCTTTTTCATTTTTTTTCTCAATTGGAGTAGATAGACTAAACTATCACCCGGTTCACACTCCACCCACGTCTATTGTACAGGTGTAGAGGCTCATCCCTTGTTCCCTGTTTAGGATGTGGTTTCCGGCTTTCTCTTTTCCAATCTTTTCACTCTTATGTAGCCCCCTGCACATCAGTGGCGTTACCGTCTTGCTCAGAGTGATATGATTAAAAAAAAAAAAAAATATATATATATATATATATAAAATGAAACACACTGACAAATACTTAGATATTTTCAATGCAATGTTGATGCTCTGCCTTATCTATGTGAAGGGTTTGCATAAATTAACTTATTTAATCTGACTTGTATGCATACATGCACTGCATGTTGAGATGGAAAAAAAATTCTCTTAACAGGTTTTATTGAAACCACCGACTGTGTCACCCGAATCCAGTAAAATGAAAATATATATATATATATATATATATATATATATATATATATATATATAAACAGTTTTAAGGTATGCTATATTTATAGTTTAAAGTGCTCTATATCAAGGGTATATCATGTGTAAATATATAAATTGACACTGGGGTCAGCACTCGGCAGTGAATCTGTTTTAGGCTAAAACAGAATTTTTATGTCATGTGCCTGAAGATTGCATTTAAGCATGAAACAGTGTCATCACGAGTTAACATCTGTGTGTGTCTGTTAAAGCTTTAAAAATGGGTATTTGAAAAGTGTGTGTGTGTGTGTATATATATATATCTCAAAAACAATATTAGGGAAAAATGTGTAATGAAATGGGAAAAAGTTTTTTGTGATGTTTCATCCTTTAGGACTTCATCAGCCTAAATTTTTTATGTTGGTACAAATACATATGCACACAAATGAAGGATGCTGAGAATTTAAATTGCATTTTTCTATTCTTATTATAAAAAGAATCACAAGGAAATCGGCTAGATTTTAAAATATTTTCAGCAACCCTTGTTCGTGTACATTCGTAGACATACCAACATAACAAATTTAGTCTGAAGTCCTAAAGGACAAAATGTGTCACAAGAAAACTTTTTTCACTTTGTCTTGCATTTTTCCTTCACTTATATAAGTATAATACACCACAAGAATGGGTGAGTGTGAAAATTCCCTTAGCTTGAACATCTAGTCAGACTTCTGGAATTAGTTCAGTCTGAGAAATTTTCAAGCTGTGTGTGTGTGTGTGTGTGTGTGTGTGTGTGTAAGAGAGATATGGTGGTGGACAAAAATGTATATATCAAGGCTGCAATTTGGTTTTGAGCAATGTCATTGTTGGATCTGTCCTCAAATAGTTTGACCAATGCCACCACTTCATTGGAATAAAGTTGTTTCATGTAAAGTAAAAAAAAAGAATTCTGAAAGATTAAAATTGCAGTGTCCCTTCTTTTTGCATATGTATAGTTATATCAGTGTGAACATCACTTTACTCTGATTGAGTATTAAAGGTGAAAACACAATATTCAATTGGCTAGTTTCATCACCTAAAAATGTACTGAGGAATTGATATCTCCAGGACAAAAATAATTACTCAGTGGTACTTATCAATTTCCAAGGCAATATCAGATAGAATCTCTGAGATAAGAGTAAATTAATTTTCCATTTGTTTTTTGGTGGTAGGAGCTATTACAATTTAATATAAGTTAAAACTTAATAGTTTATAATATATTATCCTATTCCTGAGCATTGTACCAAAATATATATATTTGAACTTGACCCCTCACCTAGGACACCACAGTCATATCATTGTTCTTAATTTTATCTTATTTTATTTTCTTTCCATTTGTTATCTGTATTTTTTTACATGCAATGTAAAAACTGTAATTTTATTTACTATTGTTTTTTAATTTTTTTTTTCATCTATAGGTGGATATAGGTTTGCCTATCACCCAGTTCACACTCCTCCTCAGTTGTTGTTTTTTTCCATATTAGTAGATAGGTTCACCTATTGTCCAGTTTACACTCTTCTCGGTCTTTTGAACATGAGTAAAGGGTTATCTTTTGTTTCCCTGAAGAAATTAATTTCCAGTTCTTTCTAAAATCTTTTTCATTTATCACTCCCAGTAGCTGCTTGCATCTTAGTGGCATTATTGCTTTAATTGAGGTGAACTGATTAGAAAAAATGGTAGTATCAGGTAGTAACATAGAAGACTTTTGAATTTTAATGCATTTTTTCAACTCTTGTGGCATGCCAGTGACAAGAACTTAGCTAAATCATCTGGAGATGGGACAGATGTGCATGTTTTCAAAAGCCTTTAGTGTGTAGAATAAACACATTTAGAATAAATCATTCTCTTATTAGAATTCTATGTAATGGTGACTTGCATATGTAAGGGTCTTGAATAAGTTCTTGCTGATTTTTCATAAGTTATGTTTTATTCAGAAAAATTAGTATGAAACATGTTTTATTTATAAAAATTAGGAAGAAAGTATTGTCCATCGCTAGCCACTACTTTTCCCATTTTTCTGGTTGCATTTTGAATTCTATGTCAGAAACACTACATGCCTTTTGAGACTAATCACAAGTTGACCCATTTGACATTTTCATAAGAATGAAAGTGCTGCTTGCTAGGCTATGTGCCATTGATTAGAACAAGTGATAACTGGATGGGGCAATGTATGGCTAACATTGTGGGTGGGATAGGACATCTCATTTAAGCATTTGCAAGTAGGTTTTCACCTGTTTTGCAACATGTGGCCTAGTATTGTCATATTGCTAAATCACTTTGTCTTGTCTCTACTGATATAGTGATCTTTTTTTTTTTTCAATGCCTGGCTCAAATATATCAATTGAAGTTGATAGCAATCTTCTGTAATGATTTTGGTCAGTTTGAGCAGCTCATAATAAACTACACTCAGCTAATCCTACCAGATGCAGAGGAGAATCTTTGAACCATGGATATTTGACTTTGCCACCAATGTTGACACATGACCACGCTTACCTTCAATCTTCTATACTTAAGGTCATTGTAGTGTATCCCCTTTCCATTGTTAGTCATGATACAATGCAAAAAAACCTTTCCTTTTTTGTTGTCAAAGCAGCTGTTCACATGTGGCAAGATGCCATTTGATGTCTCTTTGCTTCAACTTGTACAGCATCCAATGTCCTTATTTTTGAATCCTTCCTAATGCTTTCTAAACATTTTGAAACTGCTTTGTGATTATAATTATTCTGCAAGTTCAGCTTGTGCCTGACATGTGTCTTCATGAAGTAATGCCTCCAATTCTCCATCTTCAAACTTTTTCAATGCGCCAAAACATTCTTTATATTTAACATCAAAATCATTATTTTTGAAGTATCTGGAACAATCTCTGCATGTTGTTTCCAACAGAGCATGGTTGCTGTAAGTCTTAATAAGAATTCTGTGTGCTTCAGCTGCAAATTTTTTTAATAAAGTACTGCAAATACATTTTCTTTAGCACAAAATTTTACATGTTTAACACTATGAAAAACAAAATTGTTTACACTTTAGTGAAATGACATACATTTAATTTCAAGCTTGTTTATAGTATTTATAGATGCGTTACCATCTAAAACTACATGCATATAGTTCTGGGAATGCCATCTGTTGGAGAACAGAAAGAACTTGTTCAAGGTTTTAATATACAAGTTGGGATCAATTGCAGACAAAATATAGATCAGAAGCCAACAAAATAAGATTAAGAACAAATAAGAAATGTTTATCAATCTATTTCACTTTATTAAACCTTCATCAGAGAATGAGACATGAAAAAATGAAATTCTGGACTGGTTAATCATGTTTCACGTGCATTCAATTTGTTCAATAAACGTTAGTATAATTGAAACTGTGAAGAGATGATTCATCTCTCTTTGAATTCAGGATGCCATAAATTATTTAAAAATTTGCAAATCTGCCCTCTTGGAAACTGGGATCACTTTCTAGTATCTATTGATATTTCATTCCAATCTTCTATTAAACAGGAAACTCTTAATCATAAGACCTGTTTTTGTTACCAGCATGCTGATTAGGACTTATTTTGTGACTTTCTTCAAAATGTTCCTTGTACTGATATTTTAACTTTCAAATTGAGAAATGTGTTACTGGGTTTTCCCACTGAGTCAGATCTGAGATAGATGCTTTCACTCATTCTTAGAAATACTAGATGAAGCCTACATTTTCTCCTTGGTTCACACCAGCATGCTCTGCTGCTATAGCCTACAGGGATCTCTTTCTCTTGCTATACTAGTGTGACAGCTCCAATTACAAAAGATGCATACTTGTGACTGCACATAATAAATGTAAACAAGTCATTGAAGGAGATAATTTTTTGCTGAGAGAATGTGTCACAGTATTTCATCTAAGAACTTTGGATCACATGATTACTGGCAATTATGTAATAGTGTATTAAGTAAGAGGAAGTTTTCTATTCCTTCTATTTTTCAACCAATTTGAGGTTTTTTTTTGGTTTTTTTTTAATCATATCGCCCCAAGCAAGGCGATAACGCCACTGATGTGCAGAGGGCTACGTAAGGGTAAAAAGAATGGAAAAGAGAAAGCCGGAAACCAAATCCTAGGTAGTGACATCTGCTGATAAAGCAGAATGTTTCACCGATAAATTTTCCTTAAACTCTACTCTTCACATTAGGTGAATCCTTGCTTGACTTTACACTTTGAACTAAATTTCTGAGTGATATGCATATAATTCCTTCTCTATGGTTTCTCTATTATGGATCCCCAAAAAGCAGGTGGACTTGAATGCATCCTTATAATAATAATTAATTGTGCTCCCAAACTGACTCTTTTTCTCTCAAAATTGTATAATAAATGCCTCACTGCCTCATGCTTTCTTGCTTTTTGGAAATCCTCATTTGTTATTCCAGTCTTTAAGAAACCATCTAAACCTTCCAATTATCAGCCTGTTAGCCTTCTAGCTCTTTCTGGTAAACTACTAGAGACACAATGATGAATTATTTAAGCATCTTACACTGCAGGGCCTTCTTTCAGATAAGCAATATGGCTTTTATTTCTCCAGGTCAACTGCCGATGTATTAACAATTATTGTGGAATATTTCTATCAAGATTTAGGTAAGAATGGTGAAGCTCATTCTGTTTGGATATCTCAAAAGCATTTGACAGATTTGGTGTACTAGTCTTCTTTATGACTTGAAAAGTTATGGTGTGTCTGGATAAATTTTTGAACTGATTCAGTCTCATGTAAATGTGAGATAACCAGAACAGTCACTTTTCTAGATCCCTTTGTACTAATGTAGTTGTTCCTGTCACGGCTGTATCCTTGGCCCTGCTTTGCTTTTAATTTTCATCAGCACTCAACTTTATATTGATGACATAACCATTTACTTCTGTCTTGATAGTAAATCTGATCAGATTGATAAATTCAAATTGCAGGCAGATGTCAAAAACAACCTTCAGTTTGCTATTAACTAGGTCAGAGAATGGCTTGTTAATTTTAACACCTTCAAAACTAAATTACTTTCTATTAATCATTTGAGAGATTTTTTTCCTAGCTTCTTTCAGAATGGCTGATGCTAACCTCCAGAAGCGTAACTCATTGTGTTTTCTCGGGTTAACGTTCTCAGCTAACATGAAGTGGAAAGATTATATTGAATCCATTGCTAGGTCAGCTGCTAAGAAAGTTGTGCTAGAATTTTTTTTTCTCTCCAGGACCAGTCTTAATATCTATAAGTCTACGATTCATCTATGTTTAGAATATTAGTGCTACATGTAGTCCAGTGCTCCTACAATATATATAGAGATCCTTGATAAAATCCAAAGAAGAATCAGCAATATTATTTGTCCTGATCTTGTCTCAATTACTGTCACTTTCCCACCATCATAAAGTTGCTTCCCCGTGTCATTTCTGTAAATACTTTCATGTTAATTGTTTGTATGAGATCTTGCTATGGTACCTAGACATTATTAAAATAAGTGCAGTACTAGATTGGAAACAAGGTCTCATCAGTTGACAGTTGAATCGCGTAGATATAACCATAAATTTTATGCGAACAATTTCTTTTCTTATGCTTCTTACTTGTGGAACCCACTTCCAGCTTCATGCTTTTTAAATGCAATGTCAGTTGCTATCTACTGTCCTCCTGATTCTTCTTCAATACACACTCTTTTGTATGGTTTTTGTTTTCTAATTCTTCCACATATAGTAACACCTTGTCTCTTCATGACTTTACTGCCTTGCCTGGGTTGAAGTTCATTTAAAAAAGAAAAGTTGAATACATGTGAAACCTGATTAACCAATGAAAATCAAACACAAAAGTAAAAATACCAGAATGTCTTTCTTTTTCTCTTTATTTCATTCTTTGATGAAGTTTTTTTAATAACTGAAACATGTTAGATTGATAAATGTTTTTTTGTTCTTTATGCGTATATATATATATATAACCAAATATCCTATGTTTTTGTTGACATCTTATACCATAATTCAGTGTCCTCTTTCATATTTTGCATGCATAATCTCAGAATATGTTCACATGAAATAACACAATTTATATTTTGTTCCTTACAAATAAGATGACAAAAAATTATCACAAACCCTTTTTTTAATAAAGGGAGTCATAATGAGTACAATGGGTAATGCATTTCACAGAGAGGTAAAGAGAAAGAAATAATACATTAATTTAATAACTTTGCAAAAATAGTTAATGTTATCATTGTATTGAGGCCTCGTAATTTAAAAAGAATGTGTGAAATCTAAATGGAAGTCTTATATCATTTGATACAAAGTAAATAAAAAATGAATGTACACATTGTCATTTTTTTGAAAATATATTTTATGCTTATAGGTGTAGTTAGCTGGATTTGTAAAATAATTAAAATGGCTGAGATTTATGGCTTCAGATAAAAAATGGAATAAAGTGTGAATCTTGCATGAATGTTGTTCAAAATGATACAATATATTTTTTAATATTATGACATTCTGGTTTATTTTATAATGAACAAAAAAATAACTTATTTGACATTATTTTTCTTTCGTGTTAACTTGTAATAATAATATTCAAAATTGTTTTCTTCTTCTTCTATGTGCCCTGTCCCTTCAGGACGTAGGCGATCATGGCTCTCCACGTCTCCCTATTCCTTGTGGCTCTTAGTATGTTTGCTCCTGTTGCTCCTGGCAACCCCCATTTCGTCATCCACCTGATCAGTCCCTGCAAATATGTTATCCGCTGCCTTCCTCTGTCTCTCCTTCCTTCTATCTGTCCAGTCAGTATCAGGTTCTCCAGGCTCTCCTTCCTCATTGCATGTCCCAGGAACTTCAGTTGTCTCTTCCTGATGCTCAGCATCAATTTCCTTTTTGTTGCCATTCTTTCTAACACCTCGTCGATGCTTGTATGCTCAGTCCACGATATCCGTAGCATCCTTCTGTAGAACCACATTTCGGCCGCTTCCAGTTTTGTCCTCATTTTCGATGATATTGTCCAGCATTCACAGCCGTATTGAAGAACTGACATCATGTAGCAGTCTAGAACTCTTTTCTTCGTTTCTATTGAGATATTCCTGTGTTAATATTTTGCTCATCTTCCGGAATGCGTCCTTTGCCATGCCAATTCATCTTTGGATCTCCGTGTCGCACTTTCCATCTCCTGTTAGAACACTTCCTAGGTACTTATTTGATTCTGTTATCCTCCAAATGTACTTGTTTGATTCTGTTATCCTCCAAATGTAAGTTTATTTGAATACATTTTTTATCTCACCCAAAATCTTGTTGTGGTGGCCAATTTTTCTGAATTTGATATTCACTAAAGAAAAATGTGATGGTTTCTATTAAGAAAAATTTTATTTTTTGTTATGCCTTTTACTTTTACTTTAATTTCATGATAAGACACTGCACTGTTCTATATATTTTTATTATTCAGTTTTATATTTAGAAAACTACCAAGCATTTCCTGAATTTCTTAGCATCTAAATCCAATATAATCTCAAGAATTCACTGTAATGTGTAGAAGTTGCTTTAAGAAAAATGTTAATGATCTTCACTTAGTCTAGGAATTAGTTTAATTAGTGGATTTAATGATATTTCAACCATTACGTCCTTTAATGTTGAACATGTTTAACAGGCCAAAAATAATAATGAATTTTTAAAATGATAGAAGTCTGCTTTTAACTTTGGTTTAAAATATATATATATATATATATATATATATATATATATATATATATATATAGACGAATGTCTGGCATTCACTTTGGTTGAAAAAGGTAGACAGAAGTTTGACTTTTTCTTTGGCCGAAAAAAGTAGACTGAAGTCTTTTTTACACTAGAGATAAAATGGTAAATATAATTTGTTTGTACTGGAGTAAAAAACCAAAAAAAAAACAAATAGAAAATTAAAATAAAATATTAAAATGAAGTTAACTCAACTAATTTCAGAGATTAGAATTACCGATTTAGTTTTCATTCTCAAGCTGAATACTTTTTCTTTTATCCACCCTCTTGTGAGACAGTCAGTCAGTTAAGTGCCATACGTGGTACACGCTTGGGCGATCATGTCTCGAAAGAGACATGACTGACTGGGCAGAAGATTATCCCGCAGTAGGTTGCCATTGCTTTCTGCGGTAGACTGGTTGCCGACCAAGGCTATAGAACCCAATCTGTCCTGTTATTTAACCCATAACTGGAAGGAATAAACGGATTCATACCTTTCCCAAGGGTATTTGTGCGTAAGTGAATGCAAGGAATTCAACTGGAATTCGAACTCAGCTCTCCAATTTCTCATTCCGAGCCGATATCCACTGCGCCACCATGCACATCCTGACAGTGAGACAGTAGAGCCACTAAAAAAACAAGGAGGTTACTGTGAGAGAATTAAAAAACAGAAGAGTAATCAGGAAGACAGTAGATAAAAATTGACATCGCATTGAAATTTCTGAAGATCAAAGTTGGCTAGAATGCATGAAGCTGGAAGTGGATTCCACAAGCAAGAAGGGCAAGAAAAGAAACTGTTAGCATAGAACTTATGGTTACATTTAGCCAATTCAGCTGTAAACCAATGAGACTTTATTGCTAATCTAATACTGCATTTAAGTTATAAAGTATTAATAGAAAAGGCACAGGGATGTAACTTTATGATTGTGGGAAAGTGACTGATTCTGAGATGCCAGGTCATGATAAATAATATTACTGATTCTTCTTTGGATTTTATCAAGAATTTTTAAATAAAAACAGGAACACCACTTCAGATGTGGTGGCACTATTTGAAGCATGGGCGAATGGTAGATATATATATATATTTATAGATATATAAAATAGTCTTCAAAGAAAAATAGTCTAGCACAACATATTGAAGCAATTTTCTTAGCAGCTGACCAAGCAATGAAGTCAATGTAGTTTTTCCATTTTCTATTTGCAGAGAACATTATCCCAAGAAGGCACAATGAGTCACTGTCCTAGAGTTTAGCATCAGCCATACTAATAGAAGGCAGAAAGGAAGGGGTCTCAGATGATGAATAGTGAGCAATTTTGTTTTCAAGGCATTAAAATTAAGTCATCTTTTGTCCCAGTTAAAATGCTGTAGATTTTGGCAACATTGACATATTCAGGAAAGACAGAATAATCAAAATCCTGTATTGACAGCAAACTGCCTGCATATGAACCAGAAATGAGTTCAGCAGATATACAAAGATAAAAGAGGTATGAGACAAAGATGTGTCTTCTCACTAGATCTATTCAACTTATACAGCAAGACAATTCTGAGAGTGCTAGAAATCCTGCCAGGATTTGTATTTGACAGCTGCAATCTGAACAATATAAAACACTGCAGATGATGCAGTACTGATAGCAGGCACAGAATGGAAACTATAAACCCTTCTACAGGAAATAATAAAGAAAGTAGAAAGAAAGAACTATATATAAACTACAAGATAAATGCATGATAATCAGTAAAAAGAAGAGCCCAAAATGCCTACTACAAGTCGGGAGTACTAAAAACAAGCAGGTACAGAAATTTAGATACCTGGGAAGTGTTCTAACAGAGGACAGAAAGTGTGACAATGAGATCCAAAGACGTATTGGCATAGCCGAGGATGCATTTCAGAAGCTGAATAGAGTATAATGAGACAAGAAAATATCACTTGAAACAAAGAGTACTGGATTGTTATGTGATGCCTGTCCTTGAATATCTCCTCTTTGATGAGATTGTCCAGATTGTGAAGAAAATACTTGAAGTAACCAAAGGTGCAATGGATATCGACTCGGAACGACAAATCGGGGTACCGAGTTCAAATTCCAGTTGAATTCCTTGCATTCACTTATGCACAAATACCCCTGGGAAAGGTATTGATCCATCTCCAGTTATGGGTTAAATAATAGGATAGATTGGGTTCTATAGCTTTGGCTTGCAACCAGTCTACCGCAGGAAGCAATGACAACCTACTGCAAGATAATCTCCTGCCCAGTCAGTCATGTCTCTTTCGAGACATGATTGCCAAAAGCGTGTATCACGTATGGCACTTAACTGACTGAACCAAAATATTGTTCTACAGAATGATGCTGAGGATATCATGGACAGAACATTTGAGCAACGATGAGGTTTTGGAGAGGATAGAAATGAAAAAGGAAACTGATACTTAACATCAGGAAAAGACAGCTCAAGTTTCTGGGACATGTAGTGAGGAAGGAAGGCTTGGAGAATTTGATGCTCACAGGACAGGGAAGGAGAAACAAGGGAAAGTAACACATGACATACTTAATGGCAGAGTGGGGGTTGAGTGGTATAACAGGAGTAGGAGTGTTTTGAGCTACAAGGGATAGGGAGATATGGAAGGCCATAATTGCTTACATCTTGAAGGAACATGGCACATAGGTTTTTTTTGAGGTTTTTTTCTCAATCAGCTGCCACTTTGACCTTATCAATCTGATTAGACTTACATGAGAGAAATGGTTCTGTCATCAACAACATTAGATATCAAGTTGAGAGCTGATGCCATCAGGAAGTTCTTTGATGAAAATTAAGAACAAAATAAGACCAAAGATTGGGCCCTGGGGATCACCTTCATTGGTACAAAAGGATATAGATGAGTGGCCATTCAGGATAACATTGAGTTAGCAGTTAGATAACTTGATTTGGAAACACCATAACTTTTAACTTGGAGATAACCAGAATTGCAAAGTCTGTCAAATGCTTTTGAGAGATCTAAGCCTAAACCTCACCATTCTTATCTAAAGCTTGATATATTTTTTCTGCAATAATCATCAATACATCAACAGTTAACTTAGAGAAACAAAAGCTGTATTGTTTGTCTGAAAAAAGGCCCAGCAATATGAGATGGCTAACCACTTCAGTGTTGATTAGTGCTTCTAGAAGTTTACCAAAAAGAGAAGGCTGATAGAAGGTTTGGATAATTATCTGAGTTCTTAAAAACTGGAACAATAGATGAGGAGGATTTTCAGCAAGCAGGAAAGCAAGAAGCAGTGAGGCACTTATTACACAGTTTAGTAAAAACAGGAGTCAGTTTGGGAACACACTTCTTAAGGGATACCATCAAGTCCACATGCTTTGCAGTGATCCAGATTAGAGATAATAGAAGGAACCATAGGAGAAGTTATATCGCCCGGTTCACACTCCACCCACATCTATTGAACAGATGAAGAAGCTCATCCCTTGTTTCCTGGTTAGGATGTGGTTTCCGGCTTTCTCTTTTCCAATCTTTTTACTCTTACATAGCACCCTGCGCATCAGTGGCGGTATTGCCTTGCTTGGGGTGATATGATTAAAAAAAATATATATATATCACTCAACAGTGGTTTGGTTCTAAATGGAAAGTTAGGCAAGGGTACTCTTGATGAGTCAAGAGTAGAGTTTAAGAAAAATCTCCAAGCAAAACATTCAGCTTTTTCAGATATTTTGAAGAGAGGAAGAATAGAAAATTTAGTCTATAATACACTATAACAGAGCTGTCAGTAATTACAAAAACCAAATTTGTGAGATGCAATACTCAACAAAGAGAGGTTTAGCTCCTTTGAGGACACGTTTACATTTATCATATGCAGCCTTGAATAGGCATCTGTTGTGATGGGAGCTGTCATGCCTGTATCATAACAATACTGGGAACAATAAAGGAAAAAAGAGAGCTAACACAGTGTAATAATGTAAGTTGAAAGCACATGAAAGAGTTGTTTAGAGACTTCAGTGACAATTTTCTTGCTATTGGAAGATTATCCCATATATAAACACAGGCCATTTATATGAAAGCTAGAATCTATTTGGAAAAGAGGAAAATAGCCTGGAACAGAGAATTCACTGGTAGCAATAGAAGAATTTAAATTGGTTTTACAATATGCAAAGATATCTGATGACTGTTTCAAGAGAAAGGATTTTGCACTGAAGAAGGATACGATGAATATTGGAATAAGAAAGGTTAAGTTGTGGAGAGGTGTTTTTTTTTTAATTATTTTTTACTGGTCTTATCCTATTTGTAACCTATTTCAAGGTCACAAATGTTGAGCACTCTGTAAGGATCAAACTTAATACAACAACAAAAAAGTGTCTAAGGTCTATTAAAGCGATTGCTTTTATTTACTCACCCTTTTATAAATCTACATAAAACTACATTTTGCATGTGTCCTCATCTTACTTCAGTAGAACAAGCAACCTAGAAAGGGATTAAATGCTAATTTTTGTTTTATCTGGATAGTTATCGTGATAATGCAAATCAATGTTAGAGAGATTAAAATTAATACTGCTGAAGGCTACATCACTGTAATTCCGGTTTGAATTAAGTGTTTATTCAAATAGGAATCTATTAATATAAAGCTAACGATTGTTTCATTATACATGTCTTATAGCTTGCCAAATGGCTAAACCCTAGGAATTACATATTAGTCCATAATTTAATGAATTCATTTATCGAGTGGTCAACCTGCACTTCTTTCATCGTAATTTCAATTCCTCTGCATTGAAACTCCAAAACTGACTTTTTTGTTAGTAAACAATATAGCTGCAAATTAGTAACTGCCATTGTCACTGTCAGTTCTCTGCCTTCAGGCAGAGCATTAACCCAGTTGTGGCTCTGCCAAAGAGTAGTCATGACTGGGGAACAATAGATAGATATTTTTTCTGGGCTATATGGCCCTGGAAGACCCACATTAAAAAGGCCTTGTGCCACATTTTGCCTTAAATGGGAAGGTGACTAAATACTGTAAGCAATATGATTGTGTGATTAAAAAGTTAGAGCATTAGTGTTTTAATGAAAAGTCTCAGTGATTGATTAGTCAGATCACCAAAAAGTTAAAATAATTAAATCATTATGGTCTACAAAGAAAGAAGTGGTGAACCATATCCTAAACGAGAAACAATGGATAATACTCTACTCCTGTTCAATAAATATGGAAGCAGTGTGAGCCAAGTGATAGGTGAGCCAATCTAGTCCTATTAGCCTTTTCACAGCTCAGGAGACTGGCTAATTTTATCAAGATACCAACTCTAGGAAGGTTGCCAAGTATGACTGCAGACTTCACTCAGGTCAAGGAGGGATTCTTTTTTCTATGCCATGTCATTTCAGGATGTAGGCAATCAAAGACGTCCACTTGACTCTGTTTCTTATCACTCTCAATATTTTTTTCTCTTGGGCCCAAACCCTGCTCTGCCATCCATTCGCTCAGACCTATAGAGTAGGTCTTACACTCCTTTCCCCTGTCTCTCCTTCCCTCTATGTGTCTTGTGGTTATTTAATTCTTCAGACCCTCTTTCCTTATTACGTGTCCCAGGAATCTCTTCTATCTCTACCTGATGTTAAGTATGATGAGTTTTCTTCTTGTTTGCATCCTCTCCAACACCTCATCATTGTACATGTGCTTCATTTCTGGTATCATCAGCATCTTTCTCTAAAACCACATTTCTGCTGTCAGAAGCTTCTCCTTCATCCTTGAGATTGTCCAATATTCACTTCCATGCAGAATGACAGATATCAGATAACAATCTAGCACTCTTTTCTTTGTTTCCAATGAGATTTTCCTGTCTCTCAGCTTCTGGTTAGCTTCTGAAATGTGTCTTTGGCCATGCTAATGCGTCTTTGGATGTCGCATTTTTTATTTTTTTATTTTTTATTTTTTATTTTTATTTTTTTTTAATCATATCACCCCGGGCAAGGCGGTAAGGCCACTGGTGTGCAGGGGGCTATGTAAGAGTGAAAAGATTGGAAAAGAGAAAGCTGGAAACCACATCCTGAACAGGGAACAAGGGATGAGCCTCTACACCTGTTCAATAGACGTGGGTGGAGTGTGAACCGGGTGATAGTTCAGTCTATCTACTCCAATTGAAAAAAATAAATAAGGAAAAGTGCCCTCTGTCAAAATACTTCCCAGGTATTTGAGTTTTTTTTACTCACTTTATTTTAGTTTCTCCGACTTGTAGTTGGCATTTTGGGCTCTTCTTTTTGCTGATGACCATACAGTCAGTTTTCTTGAAGATTATGCTCAGTCCTTTCCTCTCACTTTCTGTTGCTACCTTCTGTAGAAGTTTCTGCATTTTCCTTTCTGTGTCTGCTATCGGCACCATGTCATCCGCATATCTTATATTGTTGAGATTATGGCCACCAATGAAGAATCCTGCAATTATTCCTCTCATAATTGCTTTGCTGTACAGATTGAATAGGTCTGGTGAGAAAACAAATCCTTATTTTATGCCTCTTTCTATTTTTGTATACCTACTGAGTTCACTTCCTTTTTTTACACAAGCAGTTTGCTGCCAATATAGATTCTTGATTAACCTAATGTTTTTTTCTGAAAATGTTGCGTTTGTCGAGCATCTTTATCAAGTCTTTGTGAAGTACTTTGTTGAATGATTTTGTGTAGTCTATAAAGCACAGATAAAGGTCCTACTGCATTTGTATTACTCTTTCAGATAGCATTCTAAGCATGAATATTGTATTTCTTCTTTCCGGTAAACAAAGTCACATCTTGTCCTATTTCTGAGCTGATTCTGCTGCGTGCTCTGTTTATCAGAATCTAGATTATGAGTTTTGTTATGTGGCTCATTAAACTGATTATTTGGTAGAGTTCACATCTAAACTGAAGCATATTCGTCTCTTCTCTAAGTATGTCTGTATCCATGGCATTTTAAAATTTTCACCCACGTGGTCTTTTGAATATTTTCTTTCTTTCCCTTTTTTATTTATTTTTCTTTTTTGAAAAATACCACTAACTCTGTGTCTGAGTTGCCAATTTAAAAAAAATAAATTAATTATTGAAGATAATTTTTTTATTAATTAAAATTACGTTTGGCAATATCCTGAATAGAATTGTATTCACCTCTTCTATCGGCATGTTTGTAAGGAAAGATTTCTGGATGATTAATATCAGGTGGAATTGAGAATAAGAAGCAGAGTAAAGGTTAAGTGTGCATACTTGGTAAGGTTGGTTAATGTACTGATGGTATCTCAGAAATTTGTCTATATTTCTGAGATGAGGTAGTATTTACACTATATTATAGTGTAAACATCATACAAATGGCAACAATATAAATATATATAATATATATAATATATAAAATATATAAATATATATAATATATATATTTATATATAAATAAATATAATATATAAATATATATAATATATATATTTATATATATATATATATATATAATATATATAATATATAAACATCATACAAATGGCAACAAAGATGAGGACTATTGTCCTCATCTTTGTTGCCATTTGTATGATGTTTCGGCTGTTGTACACTATGGCTTTCTTCTATTAAGAATTTCAGGCCTTCTATTAAGAATATACTGACACCCTCCTGCAGAGGGTAAAAGTCCCTCAATGGGGCCACCTGCTGGCTGTAGGTGGTGACCTGTATCATCTTGGGATGTGATGCTGGTGGTTGAGCAAGTCATGACCCGGGAGCTAAGAGGTATGACCTAGCAACATACCACTTAGGCCCTTACCTGGGCTAGACAGGCAATCAAAGAGGCCAGATCCGATCAATCGACTGGTCACAACAAACCCTAATTCAGAAGACATAGATCACAAATAATATTCCCTAGATTTCTGAATTTAGAAGGCTGTGGCTGTAGGGTCAATTGGTTTGAAGGAAAAGAGCTGTGATATGGCTGTACTACCCTATTTGTTTTTCTATTTCTTGGGTGACAAAACAAAAAAAAGATCAGATGTTTGCGGATCCCTTCAAATATGAGTATACCACTCTTGTATCTCTGTCTTATGAGGGCGAATGAATTTCTCCTCTTGTATTTCCCATTAAATTGGACTCTGATGGAGAGCAGGAACGATGAAATCTTACAAACAAGTAAATGGCAAACAAATCAACCAAGAGATTGCATACAGAATCAGACTCAAATTTTGTAAAAAAAGAAAACTTTCCAAGATTTATTATGTATCACAAAACAAGAATCAAAACCTCTCAACACAAAATCACAATCAGGGACTAAAACATAAATAAAAAATAAACAAGAAAACCTTGAACCAGTGGATTTAGATGTTGGTTAGTTCCAGTGACTTTAGTGACCTAAAGTGTTGTAAGTTCAATACCAGGCTACAGCAGTGGGGATTGAATAATTTAGTCTCATTACTACCAAAGATATGAGAATGATGTACCCCAGGGATCATCATAAAAGATTTGGTTCAAAATTTCTGAAGAAGGCTGGAGTGTACAATTTCTGATAGGTCATACAAATAACAACAGAGATGACAGTAGTTGAAATAATGTAAATGGGATTGATTGTGTTCAGCTTGGACTATTCCCTATTAGAATACTGGTGTAACCAGATCAGGCTATCCAAAATCAATGACTTCCTGATAAAAATACACTAAATATTGAAGTTTTTTTGTTCATTTGTTTTCGACTTAAACTTAAGTTTTGTTTTGTAAAGACAATATTAAAACAACCACCATTCACACAAATACATAAAAATATATTGCCAAAAACAACAAATTCCCCACAATGGGGCCAATTGTTTATTGTGAGTGGTGACCCGTGATGCCTGAGAATGGGGTCTCGGTGACTGAGTGACTTCCGGTCTGGCATAAAAACGGAATTTTTCACGTCACTTCGGTCCCTACTTTGGATAGACAGGTAGATGAAATAGTCACACAATGGTAAGGCCTAGTTGGGATGTTAGATAATGGTTCTGACATGGCTGCAAATACTTACACCATACTATATTTGGGTTAGAGATGGTGGGTGAATGTAGGTGCTTGCATTCACTTTTCATCACAACTATACTGTCTGTATACTCTTGGGAAAGGTATGAATCCATCTCTTCTCCCTCCAGCTATGAGTTAAATAACAGATTGAGTTATATAGCCTTAGGTGGCAACCAGTCTACCACAGAAAGAAATGGCAGCTTACTGTGGGAAAATTTTCTGCCTAGTCAGTCATGTTTCTTTCAAGACATGATTGCCCAAACATTTATCGTGTATGGCACTTAACTGACTGAAGGTTCAGTCATTTGGCAAGTCATAAAACATGTATAAGCAAACAATCATTAGCTTTATATTAATAGATTGCTATTTGAATAAACACTGTTTATTCAAACCTGGATTACAGTGATGTAGACTTCAGCAGTATTAACTTTAATCTCTTATATTGATTTGCATTATCGTAATAACTACACAGATAAAACAAAAATTAGAATTTAACCCCTTTATAGGTTGTTTTGTTCGACTGATGTAAGATGAGGACACATGCAGAGTTTCTTATGTGAAGTTATGAAAGCATAAGGAAATATGATCAACCCCTTTAATAAATAAGCCATAGATACCTTTTGTTGATGTAGTGAGTTTGATTCTAATGGAGTGCCCAATATTTGTGAGCCTGTGTTAGGTGTAGTAAATTTTTAAATTGGCTAAGACAGTTGTGTATTTTTCATTCAGGTTAGTCATAAATATTATGATATCAGTAACTGATTTTCAGTCTTGTTTCACATCATCACAGTTTTCACAGTATGATAATTAGCAAGCTTAACTCAGATCAGCTTGATCCTAAATAGATGCCTCACTACTAGCCTTGTGCCAGACAAAGGTAAATTTAGTAAATAACTGAATTATTAATATTTTGAGTTGAATTTGAATATTGTTTTCAGTTTGTTTTATTTGGTGCATTGCAAGAATTTCAAGTAGAAATAATTTGTCTTCATAAGCTATGGATTTAATGGTTTAGCTATGTGTACACACACACACACACACACACACACTCTCTCTCTCTCTCTTTATATATATATATATATATATATATAATTCCATTCCTAAATTGCTTTATTTATATTAGGATATAGGACTGAGCAGATATGTATATTGCAAAAGTCATGAAAAGTTTTGTATTTAAAAGCAATATTCATGCTCTGCTCTGCTATCAGTCATTCTGAAGCTGTGAGGTCAAAGCATATCAGATTTAATCTAGGGGAACACAGGTTTGCATCCTGTCAGAGAGTGCATATTTTTCTAATATCTCAAATATTCAGTCTGGTAGATAAAAATAAATATACTGTTTAATAAATAAACAGAGTATCTACTCAAATATAGAGAGATCCACTAAAAATGTTGTTTAAGTAATGAAAATATATAACAATTTAGAGATTTTAAGTTCAAAGGAGGAGAAGCAGAAGAAAGCTGCAAATAGCCTACTTAATAAGTTTGAGTAAATTGATGGAATAACAAATGCTACAAAGACCAAAAGCAGTGCTAAAGGCAAAGGAATTGCTGAAGGCAATAAGACAGGAAGCTCTGCAGAGCCGTGATCACTCATGTGATACCTAGAAAGAACCTATTTGAAACATTTAAGTAGATTAATGGATGAGCAAGTACCAAAAAGTGGGGTATTAAAGAATTATTTAGTGCAATAAAACAGAGGTGGAGTAATGGATAGTGATTCAGATTGAGGAATTGGAGAGCCGAGTTTGAATTTTTTTAGCGTTCATTATATTCACTTATGGGCTAATACACTTGGGAAAGGTATGAATTCATCTCTTCTTCCAGCTATGAATAAATAACAGGACAGATTGGGTTCTATAGTTTTGGGTGGCAACAAGTCTAGCAGAAGGAAAAAATATCTGCATTTAAAACCACCTTGCTCAGAGGATAAAGGGGTTTGTGTAGGGTTAACACACTTACCTGTAAAAAAAAAAAAAAAAAATTACAGAAGCACCGATGACAAAGAACCAGCCTAGAATAGAGTGCAATGATAAGGGGTCATTAATGGCCTATTCTCCACTGAAGGAGTGATGAGCTTAGAGAAGGGAGCAGTAAAACCAGAAGCATGCTCACTCACATCTATCTTCTATCTATACATAAAATTCTGTGACTTCCGTTTGTCTGTCATACTCTCTGAAATATATATACATTGACTGATCAAAACCTAATTTTAGGAAGAAGTGTGAACAGGTAAGAGGATACAAAGTACAGTTGGTTTTACAAGGGTGCATAGCTTAGTACAATAGATTTTAAAGGTTTTGGAAGAATTAAGTTTTATTACTTAATATATAAAATAATCTTATTTTTAAAAATATATAAAAAAAACAATTTAATGATTAATATAACAAGTACTTATTTCATAAAAATGCAATATTATTTTTGCATATCTTGAAATTTTTATATACTAGAATTTTTTTAACTAACACTAAATATTGAACATCATGAGTACATAAATATTTTATTCTTTAAATATGGTCCAAAATTTTTAATATTCAGTTCATTTAAGAGGGTTCAAAATGTCTTCAGACTAAAGTACAAAATACTGTGAGGATTTCAACATGTCAGCATTTTGCAAAAAATTACAGTTGATATATATATATATATATATATAATTTATAATCAAACCTCAGTGCTTATGTCCTATCGAGTATAGTATTTGCAAAATTCATAATACCCATAGGGTACTAGATATTACGTACTGAGCTGATAAATGCTTTTGATTGCATATTTAGGATTAGAAAAGGAAAGCTTTTTGTAATAAAGATTTTTGCTTGCCTCACAACAATATGGCCCAAATTATAATATCACAGGAATCCACAAATGAATAATTTATAAAGGTATCATATGTTCTTGGATGCTGGAAGTTCATATTGTTCATTAAAAATGAACATGATGAATTATATAATAAAAAAAAAATGTCCATGTACACACATATGTGTTCATAGATACACACTCTAACATATGTAAAATTTTATATAGTAATGTTTTTCTTTTCTTAGAGGAATAATTATTTCTTTCTTTTTATCAGATATTTCCACAGAATCTTTTCTGAGAACTTATTTAAAGGAATGTATTAAATATTTTTGATGACAGGGAAGATAAAAATTTTGGATCATTTTCCAGATATTGCCTTAAAAGAAGCTGTTATTTCTTAATGTCTATTATTTATTTATTTTTTCCTCTTCTGGCAATGTAATTAGGTTTTGCATTAGTGAATGTCATTTTATTTTCAAAGTAGAAATGACTTTTCTGATTTGCAAATTATGATGAGACTTAAAAGGCATAGATGCAAATACATGGTTAGATTTATATACATTCTCTCTTTCTCTCTCTCTCCTGGATATGGACAGTCATGATTCTCAGTAATACATGCTTCTTCATGACCTCTCTTTGTGGCAGTTGTCTCATAATCTATTTGCTCAAACTTGGGTAGGTTATTCACTTTTCCCAAGGAATCTTATAAGTGTTAAATTTTCCAGTCATTCTTTCCTCATTATCTGTCTACAGGTTATTTATTGTTTGTAAAAATCTTATGGAACAACCAGCCAGTAATCAACTAGAATAGAAGTTGAGTCTAACTGATAAAAAAAAAACACCAGGGTAAATTGGTAGGTGGTTTAAATAATAACCTGGGAGATTCCATTCTGTTACAGGCAAGTCTATTCTGTAAGCATTGATTGGCTGATAATTTCAGTGTGTATATTGAGCTCCATAAATATTCAGCACAATATCCACACTCTTGAATAGTCACCTTCCTGCAGGGAGACAAAAGAAGACAGCCATGTTGAAAAGTAAGTTATTTGACTTTTACACTGTTTCTTTTTTAATTTTTAATTTTTTTTATAAGTATATGGTTTATCAATTCTTTTCTGCCATGACTATAATGATTGAACTGTCATCACTTTTTGGTGATCTGACTGATCAGTGAGTGTGACTTTTCATTATTAGTGTACTGAGTTGGCACTTTTCTGGCTGCTGCATCCAACTGGTAGTTAGGAGCCCAAATTTTTGGTAGCACTTGAAGAGGCTGCACTGATCAACAGTTGCATAATATCAGAGTTTTTGTAATGTAATGTTGTAGATAAAAAGCTGTCCCTTCATGTATTTCTGGTGAAAGATCCTATTATACTTTAGTCTGAGCCACCTTCTGGCTAGTTTATATTGCCACAAATGATTGAATAATGATAATTATTTTGATCATTGTTATCTTATGAAATATATTTTACATATAATCTTATGAAAAATACAATTAAAATGAACAAGAGTAAACCAGTAAGTAAAAAATCACCCACCCTCCTCAATTTTTCTCTAATATTCCTGGTATTGATTTAAATTTCTAACGTGTAGAATTTTTTCTCTTGGAATGGTCTTCAATGAATTGTCTGTGCCAAGCTCTCTTTCTCTTTGTCAAAAAGTCCTCCAGATGATTCTTTCAACTTTATTTATTTCACTCTGTTAGCTATCTTTTTTTCTTATCCCTCTTTTTCTTTTTGGTACTGTAACATGGATGTGCATTGTTATGCAGTGGATATCGAATATGAGAAATCGGATAGCCAAGTTCGAATTTCAGTTGATGTTGTTGCATTTGCTTATGCGCAAATCTCCTTGGGAAAGATATTAGTCCATCACTTCTCCTTCCAGCTATGGGGTAAATAGCAGGATAGATTCGGTTTTATAGCCTTGGTTGGCAAACAGTCTACTGCAGAAAGTAATGGCAACATACTTTTAGAAAACCTCTGCCCAGTCAGTCATTTCTCTTTTGAGACATGATTGCCAAAGTGTGTATCATGTATGGCAATTAACTGACTGAATTATATGATTAAATTTCTGACAATGGCGCTCTCTCTCTCTCTCTCTACATTTATCTGCAACATTATTATCTACACTATTCAGACTGTTGTCCACATCTTTGTTGCTATATTCATGACGTTTTGGTTGTTGTATACTCTGACTTTCAAGTGACTGGAATTTTGAACTGAACTTTTTATTTTGATTGGTAGATTGTTCTAGTTCTATGTGTCATACCTATTCCAGATGTTTCAGTATCAGCTATCTTCTCTTTAACTAAACACTGCATTGATTTTACAGTAAAAGGGTGAGACCTTGTTGCTTGTCTAGTAGCTTGAGTAAATTCATGCAGAGGGGGCACCAAGGAGCAAAACTCATCGGAGCAGAATCTGTGAAAGTATCTGTAGAAGAGACAGATTGAAGCCACATCTCTTTAAGAGAGAGACTGGAGTCGAGCTGCCTGGTTGGAATTAACTACATTGCAGATTCTTTTTTGGATTTTGTCAAAAACTCCAAGATGAATAGCAGGGACACCTGACCAGATATGACAGCAATATTTTATGCATGGTCAAATGGTAGATTTGTTTGTGTGCATGATGGATTCAGAAGAGAAAAACATTCTGGCCCAACACAGAGACCTGACTTTCCTGGCAGTAGATTTAGCTATTAAGTCAATGAAGTCATTACACTCAAAGTCAACTGAGAGTGAGGCCAAGGTGATGCAGTGCATTGCTTTCAGGGAGACTAGCACAATCCATGCTAATGGCAGATAGGAAAGATTGTTTATGGTTGGTAAAGGATAGCATCTTTGTTTTGGAAGCATTAAAATTTACAAGCCATTTCTTACCCCAGTCTACTACTGACTTGAGGTCCTATTCTAGAGTAGCAGCAAGGTTTGTTTTGTCAGCATTGGCAGATTTCTTAATGAGGCAAGAGTAAATGGTGGAGTCATCAGCATAGACACCTACTTAGGATCTGATTACCTCAGGGAGATTATTGATGAAAATTAGAAAAAGTGTAGGACCTAGGTTAGAGCTTTTAGGGACACCCACATTTGTATGATAGGATATGGTAGCATGTCCATTCAATATGACTTTCATTATGCAATTTGACAGGAATGATTTAAGTCTAACAAGCATTCAGATATATCATAGCCTTGTAGCTTGTGCAGAAGGCCAATGTGCCACATTGTCAAATGCTTTAGAAATATCCAGGGCAACATTTCAAACTTCACCATTCTTTGGTTTTAAAAAGCTACAGAAAATTATTTGATGGCCAAATTTTGATGCTATGAATTCATATGAATTATTTTGTCAAAAGATTCTAGAAACTTTTGCATATATTTTTTGTTACAGTTATATTTCAATTTACACTTTGTTGTTTGGACTTGTATCCTCATCTTTGTTGCTATATTAACAAATAATTACAATACCTCATCACAAATACTGACAGTTACATCTTGAAATTCTGAGAAATATTATGACTATTTTTTTTCTGGAATAATGATAGAATAATCATTTATGAAGAATTCTTTGCAAATTTCTCATCTCAAATTCTGTTACATGATTGATTTAACAAAGAATATTTATTGGTTTCAAAACTTTGACATATTAACTGACTGTAAATTAATTACACTTTTTTTATCTTTGATGTTACAGAATCCATCCTTTTTCTTTTTTTTATTATTCACCCCTTAGAAAACTTTGACACAGTAGCTAGTTGTTAAATTATAACAGTTACACAAATTTTGGTACACAGTAATAGTAGTACAAGACAAAGAAGAAGTCAATTAATTTGAAATGGGCTTGCAAGCTTATAAAGAAAAATAGTTCTCAAAATGTCATGAGCTTGCAGCTGGCCAAAGTAAAATTACTAACTTGTACCAAAAAAAAGAAAATGGTGTTCTATTTGACATGTGTGTGTGTGTGTGTATATATATATATATATATATACACACACACACACACACACACACACACAGAGGATTGATGTAGAGAAATTTGTCATTTAACTGAGCAGTGTCATGCCAGTTACAAAGTTTTGTGAAAGCACCTCTATAATATCTTCACTCCACAGGGCTTTTTTTTCAATCTGCAGTTAAGTGACAAACTTCACATCAATTCTATTAACACTCTATCCTGATAATGAGCACTTTGACAAAAAAAAAACTGCTTGTCAAAGCATCTTTTTATCCCTAGACCTTTAAAAAACCACAATCTTTGTCAATAAGCATCATCATAACTTTACGCACACACACACACACATATACACATATGGTGATCTAATATGGGTAGACAGAATAAGTTTGTGTATCGGTTTTCTTGTTATAAATATTTCCAACAAGATGAAGCCCTTCTACATTATTCTTCTGTATCTCAATAATCCATTTTCTGAGAAAATTGATTGGCCAGCACATTCACCTAACTTGACCTGAATGGATTTGTTCTTTTGGATAGTACTCAAGGACAAAAATTATAGTAAAAAACCAAGAAGTGATTTGAAAAATTATATAACAGATACATTTCAAGAAATTCATACACATACAGACTTGTGCAAAAAATAGTTGTTGATGAGTGAGTAGTAGAATTCAAAGCTGTGTAAATTGTAATTTACAAGATTTCAAGAACCTATGCTAAAATTTAAGCACATTTGTAATATTATACACAATATTTGTCAGTGTAATAATTAGGAAATATAACTGTACATGTTACATCAAATATTATTTATTGTCTACATACAGTGTGTATGGGATGTGCATTGGGGTGTGGTGGATATCGGCTTGGAACGAGAAATTGGGGAGCCGAGTACGAATTCCATTTGAATTGGCTGCTTTCACTTACGCACAAATACCCTTGGGAAAAGTATTATTCCATCTTTTCCCTCCAGTTATGGGTTAAATAACAGGACAGATTGGGTTCTATAGCCTTGACTGGCAACCAGTCTACCGCAGAAAGCAATGGCAACCTACTGCTGAATAATCTTCTGCCCAGTCAGTCATGTCTCTTTCGAGACATGATCATCCAAAGCGTGTATCATGTATGGCATTTAACTGACTGACTGACTGTGTGTATGTATGTATATATATATATATATATATATATATTTATGTTTCATTTCTGACCATCCCATATATATATATATATATATATATATATACACACATATGGGATGATCAGAAATGAAACAATTTGCATTGTTACTGACCTGATTTATAGAATAATTTTTGTTTTTTTTCACAAAAATAGCCTGTAACAGGGCAGTATTTTGGCCAATTAGATAAGTTGCTATTTTTTTCTATATAGTCTCCCTAATCTCATAATTAAAATCAGACATGGCAACTTGGTGCAGGACTTCTAATTCTAGCACATTTTTATCCTAGAACAGTCACTTCTTCAGAGGACTCATTTTTGTCTTGAGTGTTTTCATCTGAAGAATCATTGAAAATCCATATGCTTTAAAATAGTCAGAGGATTTGCTCAATGTATTGCCTGTATTGCCCTCTGATATGAAGTAAAGAATGAGAAGTTGGTATATGAAACAAACTTGCGGCAAGTGTTTTTGGAAGTGTAATAATGGCATTTCTTTTCGTTGCTCTCAGAGTGGTGTAATACACATTGTCTCTTGTGAAATATATACCTTAATTTGCGATTTAAATCTGTCATTTTCAAACTTCAAATTTATAAGATTAAAGCAAATTTTACTGAATGAGTAATTAGTATATTTATATATATGTATAAAAACTGTAGGCTTTTATTTAGACTTTGTCAAGGTTGAGTCTAGGTGTAACAGCATTTTATTGTTAGTGCCATGTTAAGTATGGTGCTTTCTTGTATTGAAAATGCTTTTTTTTAAAAATCTGAACAAATTACTCTGCCAATCTGTAAATCAAAGGTTACATATAAAAAGTTTTCCAAGTTAAAACTAGGGTCTCTTTTTTAGGCTGGTGCATCCTTGACACAGAAGAATATGGTAGTTATAGCAGAACAGTTTGCCAAAGTGCTCAATCACTTCTTGATCAATCATCAAAGCATACCAATGGTGAGACACCATGCAACAGGAGAGTGTTTTGGCCAGTGAGATAAGTTACTAAGTTTTCTGTACAATATACTCTGATGTCATAATTATGTATAGAACTTTTAAATTTTATACAAAAACTGCATTTGCAAAATGTAAAAAATTTAACTCCTTACCATTTCTAAATCCTTGTGCTAAACATAAAACCAAATTAAGAATAAAAGAACACCTTTCTCTTCTCCAAGAGGTTAAAATAGGTGCAAATAACAATAGAAAACTCAACAACTGCATAAAATTTTAAAGGAAAAACATTTAATACACAAAGGCAAAAAAGGGTAAAATACAAAATTTGCATTAAAATTTCCTTTTGTGCATCGGGCAGAATAAAAAATTTCAGATTGTTCAAAAAGTATTCCCATCCAAAAAAGGGTTAGTTTTTTAGGGGGAGACAAGAATTCAATGGCAAAAAGATTTTGACCTTTTAAAAATGAAAACAATTTTGACAAAAAAAAAAAAATTGCACACAAGGCAGAAGATACGAAAGTACACTCACCTATTTTTTTCAACTGAATACAGAATGGATATCAACTCGGAGAAATCGAAGAGCCAGTTTAGAATTTCAGTTGAATTTGTTGCATTAACTTATGTGCAAATACTTTTGGTAAAGGTATGAATCTATCTCTTTTTCCTCCAGCTGTGGGTTGAATAGATAGACAAATTGAGTTCTGTAGCCTTGGTTGACAATTAGTCTACTGCAGAAAGAAATGATAACCCACTGCGGTAAAAGTCTTTTGCTTAATCAGTCATGGTCCGAAAGTAACATGATTGCCCAAGCGTGTATCTTGTATGGCATTTGATATTGACTGAATACAGAATGGGAATGTCTCAGCACAAAGGGGTTTCCTGTTTTCCACAGGTTGTTGACCCAACAGCTTTTTAAAGTTCTGTGCGAGAAGGTTAAAATAGAGTGTTTATTTCATTCAAATTCTTTGCAAGAAGCCAAAAGAATTTTTTGTCTTTGGCTTGAATCTGCCTATATCTGTTAGTGCTACTTTCTTTCTTTCCTTTCAATTTTTATGACTCCTTTGGCTGGACTAATCCTTTGGCCTTAAAGTGTGACCTCTTGTGCTTCCTTATCAATGATTAGTTGCTTTCTGGAGCCATCCACTAACAGCAGTCCTTTTATTCAACAAAAGAGGGTTATACTGGCCCCATCCAGGTTTTCACATCTCTCATTGGCCAGTAAATATGAAAACTTATTTTAACATAAAGTTAAAGAATGAATTTGCAACAACTTGAAGAAACAATTTTGGCAGTTCTTTAACTGCTAATTCTAAATTAGATTTTACACAACTGTAACAATTCCTTTACAACCCTTCTGGCTTTGAAAATACACTTTTCTGAATGTGTTAAAAAAGACGTAGACGGTTAAGCATTTATTTACTACACTAAAAAAGTTGTAAAATATAATTAAAAAAAAAATTTTTTTTTATACATGATCAGATATGGTAACTTAGTACTGGTCTTCCAATTTTAGTACTTTATTACTGAGGGACAGTTACTTCTTCAGAGAACTCCTTTTCTGTTGTTGTCATGTGCATCTAGCTCAGGTCCAGAGTTGTTTCCATCTGAAGGGTCATTGAATGTACTGAATTTAAACATGCACAGAGGATGTGTTCAAAGTATTACCTGTGTTGCTTTTTGTGAAATAAAGAAAGAAAGATAGACTTTCAAGGTAGACATCACAGCAGGTGTTCCTGGAAATGTAATAATGGAGATTGTTTTTGTTGCATAAGAGAATTTCAGAATCTCTAGAATCAATTGAAAATACAGCATTCTTAGAGATTGTTACCACTGCCAGATAACACCTGCCTACATTTTCAGTTTGTGTTGTGTTTATTGTCTTGCATTGCTTCAATAGTCAATATCAAGAAAAAAGTTATGTGCGTAAATGTCTTCCTCATCTCTAACAGTAATATTAGCCATTTCCTTGTGTAGAAAAGTAGCCATTGTGACTCGAGTTAATTTTCTGCATGCTATGGCTATCAGAGTGGGATTAAAGTGTAGCACCTGTTCTTGTCATATCTAATGGTAATATTTGTCATTTCTTGAAAAGGAAACATTTGGCATTTATTGGTCAAACAACCAGGGTTACTCTAGTTACTTTTCTACACTTCCTCAGTTGCGTGGGGGTTAAGTGTTTACTTTCACACTGTATATTTGGGGAAAGGCATGAATCCATCTCTCTGTTTCATAGATACCATTTAAATAGCAGGGCAGACTGTGCCCTAAACCTCGGATGGCAACTAATCAAAGAAAACTTTTGAAATTCAATCTATAGAGAAGGCAACAGAAGAACTATATCACTATCTTTTCTAAAAATATATATAATAATTCAGACAGTAAAAGTGAATCCTGCTAACCTACATCCTGAAAGGATATCATTTAAAACTTTATATATATATATATACATATATATATACATACACACAAACATACAAGGTGTGATGGTTAAATTGTAACCATTTTATATATTTTTAATTTCATATGTGTGTTGTTTGTTTTTTTATTTTGTCGACTGCACAGTATAGTAGAGTCAGTTGGGCACCATCTGTGAGAAAAAGAGCATTATGACAAAACTCACTCTTCCAGTAATTTGGAAATAGTATACCGTACTGCTTGGCATTTGCACTGGAACCTCTAATATAAACATATCAGTGTGTTTGGGTGTCTATCTGAGGACAGTGCAGAGGACTCGGAAAGAGTTGGATGAGTGTAATGGTGATTACGAAAGTGTTTGGAATGATCACTAGCAATTTTACCTTACTTTTCTATTTGTTTAGGAAAGCTTGTTTCCTTCACTCACTATTTTTCCAGAGAAACCATATCTGCTCAGTTTTTTCTGGTTTTTTTTTGTTTTGTTTTGTTTGAAAACAGCAATTTCTAAAACTAACGAATGCATTTTTAGTCTGACATTTTATTACATTTTTGGCTAATCTATTATCAAGGATATTTTTTTTTAGCTGAATATGTAGATATATATGTATTATTATTAATGTTTCTACTACACACATAATTACAAGTAGCACAAAACAAAATGATAGGAACGTGCAGAAAAAATTTGCTCAGCTTCAAAAAGGCCAATGCCATTGACTTCATGCTACAACTAAAAGTTGTGGTAGACTCATTTCATCATTTATAAAAGAAAATGTTTGACTGAATAGCCTAGATGTATTGGCTACTGAATGCTTATAAAATCAGTAGCAGTGAACAAGGAGGTAGAAGCCAATTAAGAAGAAAAGTGGATTCGTAGCTATTTAGACTTAGGGTTCTGTAAATTTTGGACAGTTTGTTACAGGGGTTAAATTAGATGTTAGGACTGGTGGGTTGTCTCGACTAGGTGTTATTGATTTATTGCTGATCTCTCATAAAATTGATATTTTATATCTTATCCTGCTGTAAAGTTTGTTTTGATTTTAATTAAACATTTTTTTTTTTGCTTGTACTCATTTCCTAGAAATAAATTTACAGCCTTTTTCTTTTTTAAAACTTAAATAAAATTTGTAGATGCTAATGTTTCAGGGAAATAAATGGAAAATGAAATTTTCTGATTTGTTCTGAAAATTAATGGCTGCAATGAAAAGAAATGATTTAGCATTGTAGATTGTAAAACATTAAGGCCAAGAAAACAAAGTTAGTTAATCTTCTAAGTTTATAGTGTCAACAAAAAGGGGCATCAGATTTTTTTTTTTAATCATATCACCCCGAGCAAGGCGGTAACGCCACTGATGTGCAGGGGGCTACATAGGAGTGAAAAGATTGGAAAAGAGAAAGCTGGAAACCACATCCTAAACAGGGAACAAGGGATGAGCCTCTTCACCTGTTCAATAGACGTGTGTGAAGTGTGAACCGGGCGATAGTTTAGTCTATCTACTCCAAAGTTTGTTTTTTTTCATTTGTTTCTACTAGCATGTCTTATATGTTGACCAACTTAATGGTTCTTGTTTAATGGAAATAACTAATTTGCATATTTAGTATTAAAATTTAAAAAGTTGTTTTGTTGATGGTTTTTATAATGAAATTTAGTCATTCAAATAAAGTCATCGCTGAAAATAACTACTTAACCATTTAGATTTCAGCTTTAGAATTAAAAAATAACCAATATATAAATGGAAGCAATCAGTGTTGATATTTTTTTTAAAGTACATTCTGAAAATGTCATAAATGCGTAATCCTCCATTGTGTTTATTTACACACACTCACACATATATATTGAGAAGAAAACTTAACACAAATTTTTTTCTTAATATATTTGCTTTGGATAATATCCATTGATCTCTCTATTTCTACCTAATATTGATAATTTATATTAATAATACCTTTTGGACTATCCTCTCTGTCTTCACAGGTTGCCATTCTCTCTTATATATTTCCATCTTGTCATGCTCTTGCTGCGTGTTTACTCTTTAACAGTGTCTTATTTTATTTTTATTTTTGCAATAATTATGTTGTCAAGTAGTGAAGAATATATATATATAGTCTGTATTATAATAAAGACCGTTGTGTGTGTGTGTGTGTATGTATATATATATATATCCCTCATATAATGCTTAAAGGTTTTGATTTTTTTATGACTTAGTGTAAGATATCAGGATATATGTTGCCGTAATTTTAAAAGATATTTTGCTGTTATTTTTGATGGCAAGAGGTCCACTCCCCTTATATACTGTAATAGTGTAAGATGTTATATATATATATATATATATATATATATATATATATATATATATATATATAATAAATAGCTGCCAACATGTTTAAATAAGCAAATGATTTGCAAATACAATTTATGGCATATGCAAATCTTTCCAAGAAATAAAGAACTTCTTTAGCCCAGCAGCTTATGGAATGAGTCCAAGCAATGTGAACTTTCATTGCTTGTCTTTAATTAAGAATATATGTAGAAAAGAAAAATATTTTATATATAAAAATATTTTGATTTGAATAACAATAAAGTGTTACTTTTAAATTATATATGAAAATGAATACAGTTTCATGTTTTAAAATTTAGTATTTTTTTTATATTCAAATATAATTAAAAATACAGTTTGATTGAAAGTTTTTAAAGTAAATGTGGTCATTCTTGGGAGTTTTTAATGGTGCTTAGTTTAGAGAGTGCTCTTTATACTGATCTGATCTTGTTTTTGTATTTTTCATTTGCAACAATATTGCTTGTTCTTATATGAATTGGGAAATCTCTTTTAATACTGTATTAGAGACTGTCTGGTTGTAAGTAAAAGAAAAATCTCAAGATTCCAACTTCAAATTGTAGAACTTAAAATCAAGTACAGAAGTTGAGATATCTAGGACGTGTTTTAATTGGTGACAAACAATGCCACCAAAATCCAAATAGCAAAAAGTCTTCCAAAAGCTAAGTTAACTTTACTAATAGAAAAAAAAAAATTCCATTAGTAGCAAAGAAAAGGGTATTGAACTATGCTATATCAATTCTCCTATATGACAGTGGAGGCTGGACAATTATCTCACAGTTGAACAGGGGATTTTAAGCAACAGTACCACAAAAAGAGCTTGTAAGTAACACAGAACTTTAAAGGAACATGGATACAAAAATGTAAAAAGTAGTTGAAGTTTGTAGGACACAATGAGAAAATAAGACTTGGAAAATTTAATACTCACAGGACACAAGACAAGAGGGATAGAGAAACAGTAACCAATTTTATGAGCTTGTGTAAATATATGACAGAACAGAGTATCAGGGATAGTAAAAGATAAGCATTGCTAAGATAGAAAATTGTGGAGAGCCATGATTGCCCACATATTGAAAGAACATAGCATATTGATGATTTGTTGGAATCATAATACAGTATGTAACTTTTTAGACATAAAGCATGAAATTATTATTTGTTTTCAATCCTTTTCAAAGAAGTGAATCTTTTTGAAGAAACCAAATAAATAAAGCAAAACAAATGAAGAAAAAAGACATTTTATAGAAGCTGGTATTAAAAATAGCACAGTTTATTGACACAAGTCCCCAAAAATACACCACAAATAACCATGACCATAATGATGTTTTTAACTTCATCCAAAGGAAATCAACTTCTTTCTTCTCACTTATGTTGCTTTGTTCATACACGAATTCAAGACATTTATAGACAACCTATTTTGGAAGAAAATACAAATTAGAATAGAAATAAAGATATTAACTTGGAGATTCACAAGATAGTTCTTTGCTATTCTTCCTTCACTTCACTAAATTTGAGACTACTTAATGAGTTTCCAGCTTCTTAGATGGAAACCTGCTGATTATTATTAACTTTCAACATGCATTTCTTTCATCCTAATTTCAACTCCTTTTAATTGAAACTCCAAAACTGCCTTTCTCTGTTATTAAACAATATGATTGTGTGATCAAAAAGTTAGAAAATTAGTGTTTTAACCATGATGGTTAGAACGTTGATGCTGTACCTGCTTAGCCACACATCTGGGTTTAAATCTCACCATAACTGATTTATGATGATGATTATGATAGTGGCCTGGGGAGATGAGTGCAATATGTAGCACCATTGGAAGTTGTCTGAAAAACCACATGATAGTTTAAATCAATATGAAATTAGGTAGATACAATTATTTGAAAGCTGTTGATGGTTGTGCTAGCATGAAGTGACAAGTCTTCATGATGGAGGGATTGAGTGTATTGGCATTGTTTGTTCAACATAATTTTGTATAAATTACAGGTTGGTTCTATGGATGTTGAAATAGAAATTTTCCTGGACAACAGGGGTTAGCAATCCAGCCTACCAAAGTGGCATACTTGGAAATGAGAAGCTACCTGACATTTACTTTTACTCTCTCTCTCTCTCTCTCTCTCTCTCTCTATATATATATATATATATATATATATATATAATAAGGTATTTCCATGAAATCACTGAAAAAACAGCATAGTATGAAGAAAATAGGTCCCAAGCTTAATAAAAACAAACTTTTTCCATCAAAATGTTGTTATTAAGAGGAAAGATCAAATTTAAATTATTTTAAAAAAATTTTTAATCCTTTCTAATATGTTTGAAATTTTGGTAAAAATTTAGTTTTCATTAGCAGGGAGCTAAATCATTATGTGAGTTTACAATGAAAGACATAATATTACAGAACTGACTTTTTTCCAGTGACAAACACATTAATTTGAAAATTCTTGCAAAATTCAAATAATTGTTATGTGAATAAGACCTGAAAGTTTATTGAAACTTTCAGGTCTTATTCACATAAGAATAAAATCATTTTTAAAATCATTATTTTTAAAAATATTGGTAAAAATAATTTTTTTTTACATCTGTTGCCCTCCACCTCCTAACATGTAAATTCATGAATTTTCAAATAATTAAATTTTGTAGGCAAAAATGGTTTAATAAGTTAAAGGCAGGACTCATTTGGGAATGTAAATCATGTATTATTTTTTAAAACCATACAGCCTCTTCTACTGAAAATCTGCTCTGAATAGTAAAATAAAAAAATGCAATAAAACTATGACATTATTTAATTAGATAAGCTTTTAATTGCTTCAATAAATAAATATCAGGCATTATAGTCTGGAGAACAAAATTTTTGATTAAAAATGAAATTTTAAGAGTTGTTATCATTTCTGTTTTTTTTTTAATGATAATAATTTATAAAGTTTCAAAAATATTTCCAAAATTTATAGACGTTAGGCTGGTAGTTTATAAATTGAAGACTATATTTACTAATTGAAAATTAATAAGTTTAATACAAATCATTTAGCCATCGTATTTTTAAAATAATTTGCAATTCTTTTTTTCTCTTTGTGTATTTGAAGTTCTTTCTATTTTTGTATGTTAATATTTATGCATATATTAAAAGGTCATGTGTTTCAGGGTTTCTTCCCCTTACTGGAAAAAACTTATGTCACTTGTGATCGCCATACATTTATCTTATCTTGCATCTGTCAACAAATTTCCATTATGGTGAAAACGCGAGAAAGATCAACTCTGTGTTTAAAAATAATTTAATTCTAAATTTCAAGCCACAAATAAGTAATACTTGTGTAAATCAGATTAGTTTAACCTTAAATTTGCTAATTTTCCAAAAATAATGTGTCACAGATATATATATTTTATTTTTGCAAGATTTTCAAAACTGTGAATTAACTTTTGTTTACAAATGTGTTGATCACTCAAAAATGACCAAAAAATTAAACAAAAATTCTTAAAATTATAGACTACAATCAGTATAATTTATGTTTGAGATACACCAGAGTATTTTGCTTACTGAAAATAGTAAATTTAATCATTTAGCTTTCAATTAAAACTAAAATAAAATTTCAATTTAAAAGTTACCGAAAATGAGTGGAGGTACCTTATATATATATATATATATATATATATATATATATATATATGTGTGTGTATATCAGTGTATGCTATGTATTTAGAGATGCTTGATATAATTTTTTAAAATCTGCAATTTTATTGGTCCTGACTTGTCTCCAGTCACTTTTCTACTGCCATAATTTAGCTTACTTGTGCCTTTTTAAAACAACTGTTTCCTCTTTGGTACCTCAACTTTATGAATCTAAGTACAGTACTAGATTGGTATGTGAATTTTGGTATATTCACTTTTGTACAAATACCCTTGGAAAAGGTAGGAATTGATCTCTTCTCTCTCAACTATGGCTGGAATAGCAGTACAGACTGAGTTTTATAGCTATGGTTGGTAAGCAGCCTATTGCAGAAAGAAACTGCAAACTGCCATAGAAAAGTATTCTGCCCAGTCAGTCATGAATTGAATGAAATATGATCACCCAAGTGTGTATTAAATGTGTCATTTAACTGACTGTCTAGATTCACAGCATGTTCTCATTATTTTACAGGTGAAATTGTCAGATGTAACCATAAGTTCTAAGTTTCTTCTCTTGTATTTTTTGCTTGCAAAACTCTCTTCTGGCCTCTGGCTTGCAGAACTCTTCTGGCCTCTGGCTTGCGGAAGTCTCTTCTGGCCTCCGACTTGCGGAAGTCTCTTCGGCCTCCGACTTGCGGAAGTCTCTTCTGGCCTCCGACTTGCGGAAGTCTCTTCTGGTTTCTCCCTTTTCAGTCAACTTCGATCTTCAAAAATTTAAATGCAATGTCAAACATTATCTTTTGATCTAATTCCTGTTCTTTATTGTTCCCTGTCCTTAATGTTTTAATTATCATTCTTTCTCACTCTGTAACACCTTATGTCTTAGTGGATTTATTGTCTTACTTGCTGGTAAAATGATTACACACACAGACCCAGTTCAAAGGTCTTGTGCTCTCTCCCTATTTTGATATGAGGTCCTACTCTACAATATTTCAATTTTCATGTGGTAGTATTCATATAAAATACAAATTTTTATTGTAACTTAATTATGTACAATCATGGAATCTATGCAATATAAGTGAACAATTCAACTAGAAAAACTGAAAAGAAATATAATGTATCAAAATACAAATTAGAAACATGTCATAATAAATCATTCCATCTTAAATATATCAATGTTTTGTGGCAATTTTTAACATCAGGTTGGGATTTTCTTTTTGTTAAAAAGTTGAATAATTTTAACACATTCAACATTATGAATAAAAAAAAATAGTGAAATTCATTTGGTTTTTTTCAAAGTTTAGTGTGAGCAGAACAAATTCATGGATGATGTCACAATCCAAAAATCCTTTAGTAGTCATTTTGACATATATAAATGGAGACAGAAAAAAAAGAAAATGTTAAAATAGCATGGGTCACAGTGCTGCTCATGACCCTACCAATCAGGCTTTTCTCTGGTTGAGGGTAGCATGCACCAGCCCTATACACCCATCCACCTGGCAGTATCAAACTTTATCAGGGTAAGTTTTTAAGGCAAATAGTATTTCTTATTATTGTTCTCAATAGAAAAAGATAGAACATTATGGACCAGGCTTGCCTCCCAGAGAGTAAAACACTACGCCTCCTTGGTCTCAAACTTTCAGCGGACCTCAAGTAGAATGACTATATCGAATCTATTGCTAAATCCGCTGCTATGAAAGTTGGTTCTCTGTGCAGGGCCCGGAAGTTTTTTCCGTCTGAATCTATCCTGCACATTTATAAATCTACCATCCGCCTGTGCATTGAATACTGTTGCCATATTTGGTCGGGTGCCCCTGCTATTCTCCTTGGGCTTCTCGACAAGTTACAGCGGAGGATTTGTAATGTGATTGATACCGACTGAGCAGACCACCTGCAGTCTCTCTCTCACCGGTGCGATGTAGCTTCCCTGTGTCTCATCTATAAATACTTTCACGGCTTCTGCTGCGATGAACTTAGATCACTGGTGCCCCTTAGGTTCAAATTTGCACGAGATACTAGATTAGCAACTAGATCCCACCCTTTTACAGTGAAACCGATAAAATGCAGCCGCAAATTCTACTCCAACAGTTTCTTTTCTCGCACTTCATGACTGTGGAATTCCCTTCCACATGACTGCTTCCCTGACGGCTACAATCTCCAGGAGTTTAAATGTAAAGTCAATAGATACCTCCTAACAAACTAACTTGCTTCCATTCTTTCAAACACTCTTCCCACCCACCCATCTATCTATCACCCGCCTTCTGACATTTCCTATATCTAACCACTCTTTCTATTTACCTTCCCCTATGTAGCCCCAAGTGCAATAGTGGCAGTGGAATGCCTTGCTTGGGGTGAAATGATTTAAAAAAAATAAAAAAATAAATAAAATTAAGTGTTCACTTACATTGTCTCTACTCAGTTTCACAGAGATGATGTATACTCATTACATAAACTCAGTATCCTGATGAGTGAATGTAATCTCTATGAAACTCAGATGAGCAAACAACTGAATATTTAATCTGATATATTCACACACACAAAATAGCTAATTCCGATTTAAATTTGAGATTTTTTTTTATAGAGAAGAAAAGTCCATTCAGCAATAAGAAAAACAAGAATATGATCTTGCCTATTTATTGGTCACATAATCTCTCCTCTTTCATAATAATATTCCTTTTTTACTGTCACATAAGCTATTACTTTATATCAGGATGCAAACATGCTTTGTGTTACTATACAAAGGAATATTCTATTATGAAGAAAGGGTGATTAGGGTGTTAATAAACTGTTTTTAATTTTGTGTTAAATTCAGTCATTTTGACAGTGTTATTAATATTATACAATAATGTTTTTCATATACTATGTTCAAAAAAATAAATTTTTGAAAATCTTGTTGATTATATTTAATAACATATTCATGATTTATATTAACTAACATTATCATCCAACATACACTGACAGATAAGTGTTTCTACATAAACACACACATGCACTTTCACACACTTTACCATCCAAAATATTCCTCTCACATATATTTAAAAATTGTCAATTTCTTTAATAAACGTGTATTTAAATGTGTATGCACACATATTACCATCTAACATAAACATTAAACAGAGAAGTTTTACACAAACATACACTTTACCATCCAAAATATTTCACCCACATACATTTAAAAATAATCTATTGCTTTGATACATGTGACACATATCTGATCAATAAAAACTAACCCCAAATCACAACATACCAGTATAATATCTAATAATAATAGTATATAATAATATATATAATAATAATATATAATAATATATATAATATATATATTATAATATAATAATATATATATAATATATATAAATATATAATATATATATAATATATAATATAATAATATATATAATAGTATATAATAATATATAATAGTATATTAATAATAGTATAATATCTCTAATATAATTTTTTCATTTTTCTATCACTTTAATAAAAGTGAAACATGTCAGATTAAGATATGTTTCCTATTTGTTCTATTCCTTTATTCTATTATCTATCTATCTATCTCTCTCTCTATATATATATATATATATATATATATATATATATATAGAGTGTATCAAAATACTTTAACAATATTTGAGGGTGGGTTTCTCATCCCCCCCCCCCAAAAAAAAAGTTAAAATGTTTTCATCTTTTGTCTGTTCCTTTATTGATGTTCTTCATTTCTTTCACTTGCAACCATCCCTTGTATCCAAGTGGCTTTTATTACCTTGCTTGGGGTGAAATGATTAAAATATAACATAAGTGAAATATTGCCAGCTATAGTGAAATAGGCTTGTTGGTACTGTGCCAATGCTTTCAGCATATTTGCAATATTCATTGGCCTTGTACAATAGATCACACTAACATTAACAGTTTATATAATTTTAGAGCATTTCTATATGAGTGTGTATATATATATATATATATATATATGCGTGCTTGGCCAAGTGGTTAGAAAACTTGCTTTATAACTATGAAACCAAGGTTTGAATCTCTCTACGGTTGATTTGTCAGGAAAGTGATTCTTGATGTTATCAGTCTGGCAGAGGCAATCACAGTATGTGGCACCTTTGGAAAGTGCCTGAAAAGCATACCACGGGTTGACCCAAGCCTTGTGACCAAAACTGGGTAGATAACTCACTTTGAGGAGCCATCGATGTTTGGGCTAGCTCTAAGTCACAAGTCATTGTGACCAAGGGTTTGAGTATCCTGGCCTTGTTCAGATTGTTGATAATGCTAGATAAAGTACTCTCACCCAGAAACTGTAACTAAGGTCCACTCAGCTTAGTTAGAATATAAACCACAGGTGGGTTTCTGTGGGTGTTGAACAAACAAGTGTGCCTTTTGCAATGTGGATTAGCTAGCTGTCCCTGTAGACATGCATCCTTGGATACAAGTGGTCAGCCACACACACACAAATATATATATCTCATCAACAAGTACTATTAAGAAAAATGCAGAAAATTTTCTTTTTCAGTCTACATTTTATCTTATTTTAAATGATGTTCACTCTGTACAAGGCCCAAGAGCCACTCGAGGTAGTGGGGTTACAAAGCAAAGAAATAATGCTACCAAGACAAGTGAGAGAGAATGAAAAAGCTTTAGAAATTGTAAATTAAACAGGAAACACAGGATAAAAGATTGAAGAAGAGTGCGAACCTGATGATATGCAAACCTAGTTATTTCTATTGAGAAAAAAATTTGTAAATAGTATATAAAATTATATTTGTTATAGGTAGAAACATAAGATATATAGTTCTGAAGTAGATTTTAGAAGGAACTAGAACCTCAATCCTAAATTTTTACCCACTAGATATAATGTTTATAGTAATAAGAAATAATATTGTAACAAAAAATCATTCACTGTACAGTTATTGATATTTATGTATATATCAGTTATTTATTTAGTTATTTACTAAGCTTTATTTTACTTAGCCCATATGTTACTTATAGTATCTGCTATTTCTAAGTGATTCAGATAAGTGCCATACATGAAACATGCTTGGGCAATCATGTCTCTTTTGAGACATGACTGACTGAGCAGAAGATTATCCCACAGTAGGTTGCCATTGCTTTCTGCAGTAGATTGGTTGCCAGCCAATGCTATAGAACCCAATCTGTCCTGCTATTTAACCCATAACTGGAGGGAAGAGATGGATTAATACCTTTCCCAAGGGTATTTGTGCATCAGTGAATGCAATGGATTCAACTGGAATTTGAACTCGGCTCCCCGATTTCTCATTTGTAAGTGATTACCCATTTAAATAACAAACAAGTTTATATCTGCCTAACTTTGCTAATCTGAAAAGAACTGGGACTGTCAGCATAACTTGGCTGTAAGCATTTTTAAGTACCATTTGAATATATAATTTAATACAAGTTCTCAGATTAAGAATGTCTTACAGACAACTCATTCTTAAGATTGTCTGTTATGTACCATATCCCTTTATGACATGGGCAACCATGGCTCTCCAAAACTAATAACTTGTGGCCTTCAACCAGTTTTTCTGTCTTTGTTGAAGATTGTTCCATCATCCATTCACACAAGCTTGTTAGGTAGGTGGCTTGCAGCCTTCTCTCTTGCCTTCAATATGCCCTGTAAGGGTTAAGTTTTCCAATCTCTTCTTCCTAATTATGTATTCAAAGAATTTCAGTTTTTTTTTTCTTAGTGTTAAACAGCTAAGAGCTACACAAGATAGGAATTTGTAGAGAGCCATGATCATGTATGTCATGAAGAGATGTGGCTCAGAAGATGATCATACTTACCATCTGTTTGCAGTTATCGTTAACCATTTGTACCCATTTTCTTACTACCTTGTCTAGCAGATCCTGTAGTTTTCTTTCACTATCAGCCACCAACAGAGTTGGACCCTAAAAACAAGTTCTGAATAAATAGGTAGAAACTTGGTTAAATGCACACACTGCTTTTTTAGTCACATTGTGTAATTTCAGTGATTCTTTGAGAATGAGAAAATTTTTTATTTCAGAATTTGAACAAATTTTTGTAATCATGAACTATAAGGAGAACTACAACCTGTAAGTGCTTTTCTTGAAATATTAAAAATGTTGAAGGCAAACATTATTTACCAGACCAGATATTTAATGTTAATGAAACTCTTATTTTAAAGAAAAAAATGGGGCTTGTATTTCAAAAAAGGAAAAGTGCACTAGTACATTGTAGTAATATTCAGAATTCAGTCATTAAAAGAGCTAGTGTGTAAAGATTTTAACCCCAAAATTTCAGATAGAGTATATCTGTAAAAAAAACTATTCAAACAAAAAGTAAAAAAGTAAAAGATATTTTTAGCTGACACGTTTAATCCTCTGAGTGACTTTATGAAGGCAAAGGCATTTTCCTTCATAAACTTCCTCTGAGATGAAATGTGTCAGCTAAGTTTTCATTTTGTCTTTATATATATTTATATATAGTTTGTCAAAAGTAAAAAAAAATTTTTTATTGATTTTTATTTAAGATGGCTTAAGATTAACAATGGCTTATGCATTCAGAAATGATTAAATCAAACTGAGATGGCTAGAACACCATGATCCCCAGACCTAACACCACCAGGATCTTTTGAGTGGGAGTGTACTGAAAAATGTTGTTTACAGGTTCAAATCTAAAACAGTTCCTGAATTAAAACATTAATTTTCTTAAATTAATGTAGAAATGTATGAAATGGTTTTTAGTTGTGTTGCTTGACTGGATTCGGCATTGTATTGAACATGAAGTGGAGCTCTTGAACATGTTAAATAGTTGATTATTCATAAAAAAAATCATGTTTAGATGTAACAATACTTTTTAAATATCATTAAACTGTACTAATTTATTTTTGTTAAAAAAAATTAAATGAAACGGGCATCATTCTTGCCTCACTGTTAATATATATATATATATATATATATATATATATATATATATATAAATAAAATCTATGCAAGAGCCAACAAACCTACCTAGGTTTTATCCTTTGGCTCATCAGGGCCAATTTACCCTGATGAGCCGAAGGGTGAAACCTAGGTTGGTTTGTTGGCTCTTGCATAGATTTTCTGTCTTTGTTGTTCTACTTTCGTATTGAGCTGAGCGCTTTAGTGTTAGGGTTTTCGTCTTGGTGATTTTTTTCTTTCCTACAAGTATTTGACTTTTTGTTCATGTACTTCCTTTGTTTCTTTTTTTACTTCCCCTCCTTTTCCCTCCGAGTTCGTCACCGGTGGGTGATTCAAAATGATCTAAATTATAGTATAACTATTACTAGTATTAGCAGAATTATTTCTGTTACTATTAATATTGTTATAATTACTATAGTTAAAATAATAACTATAGTAATTATATGAAAGAGGAAGGGCTGGATCCTGAAATTAGCTGGAAACTGATAGGTGCTGTCTATGTTTACTGGAAAAAATTTCAATATTAAAATACCCCCACCAACACTGGCTACTGGATCTTAGGAGGGAATTCATCAGTAAGTGCAGCCACAAGGCAAATTTTTCGAATACTTAAATTTAGAATTTAAATCCCCTTTGAATATGATATTAGAATATAAATTAAAAGGATTCAATTTAAGTTTTAATCTTAATTTTACCCTAACGTTAACCATAAAAAGTATTTTAACCCCCCTACCTTCCTATCCCAAGCTCCTTTAATTGCCTATCTTTAGAAAATATGGATTCTTTTACTAAACCTCTTTTTCCTTGGTTAACACATATATGTATGTATGTATATATATATTTTTTTTCTCTAATAATATTTAAACTGATAACTTCCTGTAATTGGCATTTATCTCGCTTCTACCTAAAAGGTTTAATCAAACTTAAATAAAAAGTTTTAAAATCTTATATTGAAACCCATTCCTTCTCGCCTAAATACACCTCTTCAAACAGCCCAAAATCTTAAACTTAAAAAAGTAATTTAACTCATTTAGTTGTCTATCTTTATAAAATATGAAATCCTATTCCTCCCCTTCCTAAATATACCATTTCAACACCCTGTAACCCGTGACTACCAGCTCTGTCCTTTTCTACTTTGTGACCGTTGTTAACCTAAAACCCCTCCACACTCTACCCCAGGGCCTTGCCATTTAGAAAAACAATGTTGCTGACTGAATGTAGAATCTCTATTAGAGATCCTATGTCGAAATGTACATCCGATGATTTTGAATTTTGAAATTTTATCTAATTTATATATATATATATATATATATATGTATATATATATATATATATATATATATATATATACATAGATATATACATATACATATATATATACACATACATACATATATATATATATATATATATATATATATATACACATACATAGATATATATAACGTATACCTGTATAGATAGGAAGACACATATAGGTAAAGAAAAGACAATATTCCCCTTTCTGCTCTAAACTCAGTAATAATAGAAGTAATCTTTAACTGACCATCAATAGGCAAGGAAAGTAGAAGACATGTTTGCCCATGGGTTAAAAAGCAAATACTCTTTTTTTCTTGGAAGAGATGCTTGCCCAAGGGTTAGCAAAAAAAAAAGACTTTTTTCTTGGAAGGCAGTCTACGTGACAAGAAAGAAAAAGAATGAAAAAGCAGAGATGAAAATGAAGTTGAATGAATCACACAGCCATGCTAAAAGATAACAACTTGAATCTCTGCTTCACTAACTTTGACTTGTACTTTAAGAAATGATTTCTTATGAAAATTATCAAAATTTTCACATGAAGCATGAAGATAGTTCTATTTACACAGAAATATGGTTTCATTTATTTGTTTCTGAAATACACAAGTAAGAATATTATTTTCTTTCTAGTATTCATAAGTGAGGATTATGAATATATTTTTGTCAATTAAGGCAGATGTCTTCTTAAACATATATGAACTTTTATATGTATTGCATACACTGCATGCCCACAGGAAATTCTCCTTCTCCACTGTCGAATGTTGCTTGTTAAAATTTTAAAATATATTAAAACTCATTCTTGTTACAAAAACTATGAGTTGTTCATTCATTTTATCATATCTAATCTTGTATTTCCTCATAGTTGTCAACATCAAAATAGAATTAATAGAACCTGAGTCAATCTGGACAACAATTTTATTTTAAATGTTACAAGTCAAGACCTTGTCTGGGTACCTAATAAAATTGGGATTTGTCCCTTTGTATGTACATAACAAAAGTCTTAGTTCATTTTGGATTCAAAATAAAATTAGGGGCTGGTTCAGTTATTGTTACTATATATATATATATATATGAGTATTTTGTTTTTAATTTTATTTATCTGGCCTGAATATTAGAGAACAGGGCACTATAAAGAATCTGTTGTGATCTGTATTGTCTCTAGATCCACACGCTACTACATAAAATGACATCAATGAAAAGGGTTATTTCTTTTTGATATTCATTTTATTTAGAGTGACAGCTAGGATTCTAAGAACCAGTCAGTCAGTTAAGTGCCATACGTGATACACGCTTGGGCGATCATGTCTCGAAAGAGACATGACTGACTGGGCAGAAGATTATCCCGCAGTAGGTTGCCATTGCTTTCTGCGGTAGACTGGTTGCCTTCCAAGGCTATAGAACCCTGTCTGCCCTGTTATTTAACCCATAACTGGAAGGAATAGACGGATTAATACCTTTCCCAAGGGTATTTGCGCGTAAGTGAATGCAATGAATTCGGCTGGAATTCGAACTCGGCTCCCCGATTCCTCGTTCCGAGCCGATATGCACTACACCACAACGCACATCCAGTACTTGGACTGAAATCACAGGAATGCATGTCACATCAGTGTCCCTCTGCAAGTGGTCTTAGCCAGTCACAAACCTGGATATGGGAGGCATATCATACACCTGCATACGGGGTGGAGCTTTTCCAAATTTTTTGTTTAGCAGGGTATAAACTTCCCTACAAATTCCACTGTATCATGAAACAGACATAGGCAAAAATGTTTTAGTTTGATGACTTGGAATGGCTTTTCCATTCTCATGTGGCCATTATCGATCAGATACTAGATTTGACAATAACCTAAATGTGGGAGAAAGGCCTCTAATCAGGAAATTGGAAGTTTAGAGGAGCATGGAACCAGCTCTTAATTGCTGTTGTTCCCAGGTCAACCTTGATTTGAGGTGGTAGCACCTGTTAGGATTTCAGCTATGGGCAAATAGTTAATCCTTCAAACTTAAGTCATTTAAGAGAAAAAGAAAAAGTTAGGCTGGGTAAAAGTTTAGCTTGGGATGGCAACTTATCTAAGAAATGGAAATCTTTGATCTAAGAACCTGTACACCTACACTTTTAACCTTGGTAGGTAATCTTCCTAGAGATGATGTCTCAATAAAAGCATTGCGTTTCAGGTTTCATTAAATTGCTTGGTGTTAGTAAAGGCATACAGCTGTAAAACTAGCTCCAGTATTTCATGATGCTTCAATTATAGAGCTAGTAAAAACCCCTCTGATTCAACCCATGCTAGCATGAAAATAGACATTAAGCAATGACAGTGATGTACTGCATGAGAACATTCTTCTTAAGATATGATGGGATGTAAAGCCTAATTATTGGTTTGTTGTCTGATTGAGATAAATAATATGTAACTTTGTCTAACAGAATAATTTGTTTTTTTGTTCTTTTATTAGCTTTACCTTTTCGAATTCTAAGTTTGAGTTCTATAATATTTCTGACTCTTGCTTCCTAATTGTGAATCTATGTCAGGTAATGTGGGTCTTTCTCTTGAAGAGTAGTGTAAAATCTTCTCTGTAAGTAGCAAAATGTTGGCTTATTTGAATTAACCTCATATTTTCTGTCATCTAAGTCAACTTGCTTTATTGAATTATCTTGAAGCACATCTATCAAGCATGACAATAAGTCCGCATATGTTATTTCTACTTTGTAAGTACTCCATTTTACAGTTGTAGTCTACGATATTCAAAACTCACAACTCCGTTTTCTTGTTCTGAATGGGAGAGTTTAAAAGATACAATGATTTGTGTAGAGATTGAATTTTGCACTATGTAAGTAGTGGTGGTATTTTTGAAGGATGTAGTACATGGTGTATGCTTCCTTTATAATAACTGGGCATTTTCTGTGTATCACTCAGTTTGTGAGATTGGAAGTATACAGATTTTCCCATTTCTCTTATTTGTTCATCATATATCTGTTGCATTAAGCAGATTCTGATCACAAAGTCCAATACATCTATATAAAGGTTATATTCTTTGTTTGGATCTGGGTATGCTAGTGTCACAGATTTAGACATCATGCCTTTCAAGTGATCAAACAATTTCTGACATTCATCATCCCACCTAAAATGCGTACACTTCCTAGTTAATCTAATTAGCAGTGGAGAGTGACAAGAAGGGACTACAAATAAACTTTAAGAAAACTGAGTGCATGGTCTTCAGCAAAAGATACAACCCAAAATGCCAAATACAGGTGGGGGATAACAGAATCAAGCAAGTACAAAAATTTAAGTACCTTGGAAGTGTTCTTACAGAAGATGGAAAGTGCGACACAGAGATCCGAAGGCGAATTGGCATGGCAAAGGACACGTTCCAGAAGATGAGCAAAATACTAACACACAGGAAAATCTCAATAGAAACGAAGAAAAGAGTGCTAGCCTGCTACGTGATGTCAGTTCTTCAATATGGCAGTGAATGCTGGACAATATCATCGAAAATGAGGACAAAACTGGAAGCGGCCGAAATGTGGTTCTACAGAAGGATGCTGTGGATATCGTGGACTGAGCATGCAAGCAACGATGAGATGTTGGAAAGAATGGCAACAAAAAGGAAATTGATGCTGAGCATCAGGAAGAGACAACTGAAGTTCCTGGGACATGCAATGAGGAAGGAGAGCCTAGAGAACCTGATACTGACTGGTCAGATAGAAGGAAGGAGAGACCGAGGAAGGCAGCGGATAACATATTTGCAGGGTCTGATCAGGTGGATGACGGAATGGGGGTTACTAGGAGCAAACATACTAAGAGCTACAAGAGATAGGGAGACATGGAGAACCATGATCGCCTACGTCCTGAAGGGACAGGGCACATAGAAGAAGAAGCTAGAGAATCCTGGAATAAATTTTTGGCAGTAGAATTTACTGATGAAACCTTGAACCTGTTTAACAATGGTGGGAGTGGCTGTGGAGCATATAGCTATTACTTTATCACTATTTGGTTGAATCCTTGTGGTGCTGATTTTAAATCCTATGTCCTGTCTTTCTTACATTTATAATTTTAACTTGAAATTGAATTTCCTTATGATGCTTAAAATTATCTGTCTTGTTAATGATATTCAGTGGATTCAGAAAATACTAAAATATCATCCAAATAGAACAGAATCTGCTTTTCCTGTCCCTGTAAAACAGTGGACATTAATTCTTGAAATATGCTGGGTGTGTTTGCTAATCCAGATGGCTTAACATTAAAGTGGAATAAACCCCAATGACAAATGAATGCATTTTTTTCCTTATCTTCTCCATGTCACTCTACCTTCTAGTCTCTGAATTTCAAGTCTAATTTGGAAAAGTACCTAGTTGAGCTTAAAGATGTTAAGATATCATCAATAACCAAGAATGGGTGTGCATTGCTCTTAGCAATTTTATTTTGAGCCTTAAAATCTGTACAGCATCTCTTAACTACCGTCCTTCTTCTTCATGAGCACCACTAGAAAACCTCAAGGACTTCCAGACTTATCTATATTCCATGCTTCTAACATTTCCTGTCATTTAATGATTTTCTTTGTACATGTGATATGGGCGTGTTTTGATAGGCACATGTCTGTCAGTGTTGATACGCTTTTTAATTGTATCAGTCCTACCTAACTCTTTGTCATTCATAGCAAATTAATTTTTCTTTAGCATGTATTCTTCTTCTATGTGCCCTGTCCCTTCAGGACGTAGGCGATCATGGCCCTCCACATCTCCCTATCCCTTGTGGCCCTCAGCATGTTTGTTCCTGTTACTCCTGGTAACCCCCATTCCGTCATCCACTCGACCAGGCCCTGCAAATATGTTATCCGCTGCCTTCCTCGGTCTCTCTTTCCTTCTACCTGGCCAGTCAGTATCAGGTTCTCCAAACTCTCCTTCCTCATTGCATGTCCCAGGAACTTCAGTTGTCTCTTCCTGATGCTCGGTATTAATTTCCTTTTGGTTACCATTCTTTCCAACACCTCATCGTTGCTTGCATGTTCAGTCCACGATATCTGCAGCATCCTTCTGTAGAGCCACATTTCCGCTGCTTCCAGTTTTGTCCTCATTTTCGATGATATTGTCCAGCACTCACTACCGTATTGAAGAACTGTTATCACATAGCAATCCAACACTCTTTTCTTTGTTTCTAGTGAAATTTTCCTGTGTGTTAGTACTTTGCTCAGCTTCTGGAATGCACCCTTTGCCATGCCAATTTGCCTTCTGATCTCTGTGTTGCACTTTCCATCTCCTGTTAGAACACTTCCTAGATATTTAAATTTTTGCACCTGCTTTATTCTGGTATCTCCCACCTGCATTTGGCATTTTGGGTTGCACCTTTTGCTGATGACCATGCATTCAGTTTTCTTAAAGTTTATTTGTAGTCCTTTTTTGTCACTCTCCACTGCTACCTTCTGTAGGAGGTCCTGCAGTTTCCTTTCCGTGTCTGCAATCAGCACTGTATCATCTGCATACCTTATGATGTTCAAGTTGTGGCCTCCAATAGCAAATCCTGGCATGTCATCTAGGGTCCTCAAAATATTCTCGCTGTACAGGTTGAACAAATCCAGTGAAAAGACACATCCTTGTCTTACGCCTCTTTTTATCTTTGTAAATCTACTGAGATCGTTACCGGTCCGTATGCAGGCTGTTTGCTGCCAGTAGAGATTCTTAATTACTCTGATGTCTTTCCTGAAAATGTCTAGGCTGCCGAGCATCTCCATCAATTCTTTGTGTCGTATCTTGTCGAATGCCTTCGCATAGTCAATGAAACATAGGTATAAGTCTTTCTTCATTTGTATTGCCCTTTCGAAGAGCATCCTAATCATATGGCGTTCCTTGTTCCAGTGTCTTTAACGAACCTGCATAGTTCCTGCCCTATCTCTGGCCTGATTCTGCTTCTGGCTCTATTCATCAGGATTCTGACAATCAGTTTTGTGATGTGGCTCATTAAGCTGATAGTTCTGTGTAGTTCACACTTGTTTGCACCTGGTTTCTTCAGCAGTGCTATAAATATCGATTTGCATAGGTTATCTGGTATTATTCCACTGCTATAAATTTTGTTTATTATGTTGGTAATTTTTTCTATGCCATATTCTTCTAAGGCTATCAGCAGCTCTATGCCGTCTGGACCAGCTGCTTTGTTTCTGTTCATTTTGGCCATTGCAGCTTCCACTTCGGATTTTAGTATTTTCGGTCCATCCATCTCCTTGTGTATTCTCGGTTGTTCTCTCCTGTCGCAAAAAAGATCCTTTATATACTCTTCCCATTGCTGGAGTATTTCCTCTTTCTCCAATATGATTGTTCCATCCTTGGATTTTATGCATCCTGTTGAGGAACAGGTTTTTTGTCCTGTTAGTTCTCTTATCTCTTTATGCATCTCTGCTTTATTGGTCCTGCTCATTGTCTACTTTTGCGCATTTGTTGTTAAGCCATTCCTCTTTAGCTTGTCTGCATTTGTTCCTTATCTCCCTGTGAAGTTTCTTGTACTCTGCCCCATGTCTTGGCATTATTTTTTGTCTCCTTTGCATCATGTGGAGAATTTCTTCGGTCATCCACTCATTTTTTCTTCTGCGTCTGATTTCCTTTGGGGCTATGTTGTTCGCTGAGGTCACCATTGCTTCCTTTAGTGAATCCCATTTTGAGTGCCCTTTTCCAATTTGTTCTTCATATTTCTTTCTCACGCTGTCATTGTAGTCTTTCTATAGGGTGTGGTCATTCACAAGTGTGTCGTATTGCAGCCTTGGTGATGTGCTGGGTTTCTTTAGTCTTCAGAGTTTCACCCTTAGTTTGCAGATGACTGGGACGTGGTCGCTTCTGCAGTTGGCACCTGGATATGTTTTGCATTGGACCACTGCGTTCCTGAATCTCTTGTTTATAGTTATGTAGTCTATTTGGTTCTTTGTGTCTCCTCCTGGGCTTCTCCATGTCTCCTCCTGGGCTTCTCCATGTCCATAGTCGTTGTGGGTGCTCTTGAAACCAAGTGTTAGTAATTACCTGGTCATTGGCTGAGCACCATTGGACCTATTTTTCTCAAATTCTTCTGGCATGTTCACCTGTCCTAATTCTTCCTCTTCGATGGGATGTTGTACTTTTAACAGGGAGATGGTATTTTACTGTCCTTCTGCTTCAGCCTAGCTATTCAGTATCCTAGTCACAAAATGATTGGTTCGTATTATTGATAATGGGTAGTGGTATTCTGCATGTCATACCTACTGTTACTATCACACTTGCTACCAAAACACCATGTGGGTTACTAACAAATTTTAATTGTTCAATCTCATAAGAGTTTAACTTATCCTGTAATCTGACTTTTGCCATGTATGTGGGCATGAACTGGAGCTTTAACATTACTGGACAAGCTGTCCTACCTATAGATAAAATATGCCTGTCTTCTTCTAATGCTACATATTCATCTCCTAGATGTAGTATTCCTGTATCAAAATAAAGTCTAGTGCCATTTTACTGTAGCCAGTCTCGTCCCAATATTATATATCTATTTGAGCTTCTCACTAGATAAAAATTATCCAGTGTGGGTTGTAAACTATCCTATGGATAACTGATACTCCTGCTTTCATGTCTATCAGAGCCCTATATGAATATTTACCTAGCCTAACCTGAGTTGGATGAGCCCATATTATTGACTACATAATTCCTTTCTCCACTCGGTGGGCCCTTTTTGACCAGACATTCCCAGTTTCCCAAAAACTATTGCTTGCAACTTGAGGCCAAGGAGATATTTTTCCATGGTTCCCCAATCAAATAAATTTACGCGTGCAGCTACACTGGCATCAAGGTCCCACCCATTTATCGTTGGAATAATTAAATGTAACCGCCTCTTCCACTTGAACATTTTTTCTCCGACTTCTCTTCTGTGGAAATCACTTTCGTTTGTTTGCTTCCTTTATAGTTACAATCTCTAAAAATGTAAATACAGCATTAATTTGCATCCACCTGCTTGATTGACATCTTTTTCTTATTTCTTCGATATCCCTTGTACATTTTCTTCTTTCTCAACTAACCCTTTGTGCACCAGTGTCAGTACTTTGGTAAAATGATTATTTAAAAAAAATATGACTTTTACACTGCATTCGTAGCAAATAACTATGCTTTTGTGTCTATTAACCATCTCCTCATATCTGTAACTTCTTACCTGTCTATAACTATTTATATTTATTTTATATATATCAGGTGGAGCTTATTCTCTTTCTCTGTTATTCTTTTCTGTCCTGGGTTTACTACATTGGACCTTCTATCATGACAAACCTCCATGCGTTTGTGCACCTGTTACCTAAGCCTAATTCAACCCTAAGTCTCAACTTCTTAGTGTTTGTGCTTTTCCATATACAGCCTTTAATATCTCTGGTTTTTCTCTAAAGACTGCCATCATATCTACATTATCTAATCACTCCTTTAAAAAGTTCTTAATATGCGATGCTATGATTGGATCCCCTCTTTTCTACTTCCATGTAAACCCTCTCTGCTCATCCTAATAACCTATTCATGTATGATTGGGTTTCTTTATTTCTACCCTGTCTAATATTAGATAGCTGCCTAAAACTTATATAGAGGTCTTCTACTGCTTCACAGTACTCTGCTAGTGCTGACTTAAGTGCCTCCTAAGTCATCAGTGGACTTTTCAATATCAGCCTTTGGGTGTACCTCTCTATAGCACTCTGTTTGTTGGACTTCTGAGGAATCAACAAGCATAAAATAACACTCCAGCTCTCCTACTCATTTCCTAAACCCACCATTGCTTCTATCTAAAGTTTGTATCTAACTGATGTATTTGTGCATTCTCAGTGAGTTGCTAATATTTTTAACTTCTGAGGTAAAGCTCTGAATAAATTTGGCAAAATGCTCCATTCTGAGTGTTTAAAAAAAAAAAAAGAAACCAATGAGACAAAAAGTAATGGGCACTTACTTGCCTTACCAGTTATTTGTTGGAGTAGTATCAGGTTTGTAAAATGTATTTATGTGGGCATATGCATATTATGGCCCTATAAAGAATCTGGCATGAATATTCAAGAAATGCCAGAATGCATATTTTTCTTTAATAATTAGTACATGAAAATATATATTCTTTGATAAATAAACAGTCTACTCAATTATGGATATTCACAAATAATATATATATATATATATATATATATATATATATATATATAGATAGGTATGAGTTTGTAACCCTGGGTTTCATGCTCTTGCGATCATCAAACAAACTGATTAATTTTTTTAAAAATTGGTTATATGTAGGGCTGCATATATTCATGTATTTTTGTGGAAGTGGGGGAAAATCTGTCGTCATGTCAAACGCAGACATATATATATATATATACATTTGTATATCCATTGACGCATGCAAAGACACACACACACACACACACGCACTGGGGCTTGCATAAACATATATATGCGAATCGTGCGAGGTCAGCATATATATGTATATGTGTGCCGTTGCGCACATACCTATGCATTCGATTGGTGTATTTGAATCATGTAGCGATGTCAATGCGCGGACAGTTGTCGATTTCTTGTATGTATATATGTACGTATGATAGGGTCTGTGTGAAACTATGATAGGTAAAAATTGCTATTTTATTTCAGGCTGTATTGTTATTTTTTATTTTAAAGTCAGTTATTAGCTTGTTTTTTTTATTTTTTGTGGTTGTGTATATTTAAATGGTAGAAAGTAGTTTGTCTGACAATCGCAAGAGCGTGAAACCCAGGGTTACAAACTCACACCTATCTATATGAATATGTCAGCTCTATCACTGATATTGAGTGCTTTCAAATAAGTACCACGCATATATAATATATATAAATAATATATATAACAAATTGCATATATATATATATATATATACACTTTTCACACACACACACACACATATATAGGCACATGTCTGAGTGATTAGAACATTCACTTTCACGTGAAGCCCGGGTTCAAATCTCACCATAGTCGATTTGTCAGGAAGCTTGACTTCTTAATATTATCTCTCTGGAAGAGGTAGTCCCAGCATTCGGCACCTTTAGAAAGTGCCTGAAAACCATATGACAGGGTGACCCAAGCCTTGTAGCTGAAATTGGGTAGACTGCTTTGAGGAGTAAGTGATGGTTGTACTAGCTTGAAGTCACAAGTCATCGTGACAGGGTTTGAGAGTCCTGGCTTTGTTCAGGTTCTAGTTCATGCTAGATAACATGCTCTCTCCCAGAAATTGTAACTAAGGTCTGCTTAACATAGCTGCAATATAAACCACAGATAGGCTCTGTGGTTGTTGAACAAACACAAGTGTGCCTGAGCAGGCATCTACAATGGGGATTGGCTAGATGCCCTGGTAGACTGGTATCCTTGAATACGAGTGGCCAGCCATTATATATATATATATATATATATATATATATATATTAGTTAGTTTTTGGTCATAACTAAATTAGATCAGTACACAGTTGTATTAAACTGTTTAATATAATTATTTTGCAGAACTTTTGAAGATTTTTTTTATTTGGAAATGAGTTATTTCTGCAACCTAGGTTTCAAACTCTGGGTATCTTCAAGTGATTTACAATTGGTATTGCAGTTAAACCCATTTTAAACTGACTTTGTACCACATTTGATAGCAATTTTGCTACACTGGAAAAAAAATCATTCTTGAACAGATAATTCACTAAAGACATAAAAATAATAAAAAGAATCACTCTCGTTATATATCTAAACTTATTTATAAATGAAACTTTGTGTGTGTATCCGTTACCTATAGACTTCGAAACGGCTGAACCGATTTTCTTGAAAATTTACACAGATTTACTATAAGCGTCTACGAGTGTTCTAAGCTAGGTTTTGTGTTGAGGTACCTCCAATAAATATAGAAAATCAATAATCGAAAAAAATCAAGTTATAGAAGGAGTGGTCTGATTTTAATCAAATTTGATACACTCATAGACAAAGACATAAACGATATTCAGAAGTTTCAAGGTTGTAGTTCTTACAATAATGCAGAAAATCGATAATATATATATATATATATATATATATATATATATATATATATATATATATATATATAAAAGGCAAGATGTTTGTGGGTCTGTTTATCTGCCTGTATGTCTGTATTTTTTCAGCCCTTTGATTTTAGTTTTTGCTTCGGGTTTGGCTCTAAGTAGGTATAATTGTAGTTCTTAGTCTCAGCTATGATACCATTTACTCAGAGGACTTATTTAGCCTTCAAAATTCAGTTTACGACGAAAGAACTTATTTGATATCCATACAAGGAAATCAAAATTTGACTTACATCCATTCATTTTTCTTTCAGTCTACAGTTTCGCTTTAACTGGAAACAACTATTGCTTTTTAGTCTTTCGTGCCAATGTCCAAAGAGTCTGAGCTCCAGGACCATGGATTAGTTTTAAAGCTTTCATTACACCTGAGCAATGTCAGGCTATACTGCTAGTATATATATATAATTTGAAAATTAGTTATTTCTTCGACCTAGGTTTTAACCGTTTGGTATCTTTAGGCAATTTACAATTGGTTGAAACCTGGGTTGCAGAAATCTCTCATATATATATGAAAAGAGTGTGATTCTTTTTTATATTTTCCTGTTTTTAGTGAATTATCTGTTCAAGAATCATGTAGTTTCTCAGCTTACCAGCATTGCTATCAAATGTGGCACAAAGTCAATTGAAAGTGAATTTAACTGTAATATTCAAGGATGAAAGAAGTTTGTGGTCAGATGTATTTTAGGAGTAAGATTATGAAAAGGATTGTAGAAAAAAAATTCAAAATATGAAAGAAATGCACTATCCAATACATTTTTGTGATGCTAACAAAAGTTTTTCTATTGACAATTATTTTTTATTCAGGAAGAGTTCAAAGCTTTTTCCTATTCAATACACATTTTGGTTTCACTCAATCATTTTAAGATTTCCCATGGTCAGAAATAAATGTAGGGCTCTTTTATTTCCACTAATGACTGCATCAGAAAACCTTTCTTGTATGACGAGTTAAAGTGCCACATGTGCATTGTGGTACAGTGGATATCGGCTCGGAACAAGAAACCGGGGAGCCGAGTTCGACATTCCAGTTGAATCCATTGTATTCACTTACGCGCAAATACCCTTGGGAAAGGTATTAATCCATCTCTTCTTTCCAGTTATGGGTTAAATAACAGGACAGACTGGGTTCTATAGCCTTGGTCGGCAACCAGTCTACCGCAGAAAGCAATGGCAACCTACTGCGGGATAATCTTCTGCCCAGTCAGTCATGTCTCTTTCGAGACATGATCGCCCAAGTGTGTATCACCTATGGCACTTAACTGACTGATACTTCTAGTGTAACTTGCATGCAGTCATGAATTTTTAACCAAGTCACATAATTGTGGGGTCACTATAAAAATTACATGAATTGAAATGTGAAGGCCGCCATTTTGATGAGATATTTTAGTCTAATGTGGCAGTCATGCCATATGTAAGATAACTTTTGGATTGGGACCTGGGAAAAAAAAACTTATGTAAAGTGAGTTGCTAACCTGTCAATACTGAGTAAATTTATATCATAGTAAGCAAATTAAAAGTAGTCAGAATATGATAGTTTATGGTACAAGATGAATATCATTTTGAAGTAATGTCTGATAATAAAGAAATCCAGTCTTTTATTCAAAGAATTTTTGGCAATGCTTAACCTTTGTGCCACAAAAAGAGTGTGTGGCAAAAGGATGGTTATTCCTTTAACTTTGTTATAATTGTATACTCATTTGACTCCCTCAACTTTTATTTACAAGATTATAAAAATGTGAAGTTCAATGCAATGTTTATTAAAAATATTTTGTATTACTGAATTTTCAGTGTCTGGTAATAATTCTGAAATTGTGAAGTGGTCACTGATCTTAAACAGTTTAAATTTAAATCTTTGTTTATTTTTAATCACCTTTATTCATTATCCAGTCCTGTATGAAGTTAGTTAAATCTAGATATTGTAAGAATAAATAAAAGATTAATAAACATTGATAATCTTCTGTTCACATTTTTTAATTAACCTTATCTTTTTCTGAGTTAATGTTATTTACATCATTTACATGTAGACTATTTTCCTCATCTTCATTGTTATTCAACAAGCAATAATAATGAGGAAAATAATTTGCATATAAATAATGTAAATACATTCACCATATTTCTTAACTGGCGAAATAGATATTATAGAACTACTCCCTTTCATTTATAATAATCCAGATTTATAATTCATGATCTTTTGACTTGTATTGAATGTTCACCTCATTGGATTGACACTCAAACATTAACTGTAATTACTGGAAAATTAGTAGCCAAAGTTTTTATCAATAAATGGATTACAAGATACTTCTTGTTATAATAAAGGAAGTCAATTTGAAATCGTTGTTTTCATAAATTAAGACCAACTACTTACTAAGAATTTTGAAGAACCATGTTACAATTTGATCTTGATGATTTTTTTAATAAATTCTTTCATCCAAGCAACATGATAGTACTACTAAAATACAAAGGATTACTGATGATGAAACAAAATGAGAAAACATTAATGAGGAGAAAGGATGAAAAAAGACATTGTGATTGACATTTCATTTAAATTTTTGAAGATTACAGTTGACAAGTAGCTGGAGGAGATTAGCACAGGTGAGAAATATGTGAAGAAAAAAACTATTAGCATATAAATTACAGTTGTATCTAGCTCTTTAACAGTAAAATGACGAGACCAACTTTCCTATAGGGAAACAGCTAACATCATTGCTGTAGCCATTAAAGCTTTAAAACACATACACATCTCACTCTAACTCTATATAATTTTTAGATGAACATTTTTGAAAGATGAAGAAATTTTAAACAATATAAAATAATCTTTGGAAAGAAAACTAGAAAAAAATAAAATGAATTACTTGACTGTTAGAAATTATAAAGAAATTGTTTGCTTACCAAAATAGATGGCATGTAATGATTTCAGTTGCATGCCAAAAATCTACTGAAAAGAAAATGAGAATCCACATAATCAAAATAGCAAGCTGTAGAGGAATAACCAGCAAAAATAAAGTTTAAAATATTATAAAATTGCAGATTTTAAGCAGATTATAATCTATTTTATATCTACAATTTTATGAGTGTAAAAAGAGGACTTCACCGACTTGTTGGTTTGAGTGAAGAATTTTCAAGTTTGTTTTGCCTTGAAATCAGTTAAGTCCAAGCCATTGTAACAGGTTATAGTCAGTCAACTTAATATCATTGCATCTACAGAAATCTCTACAGAGTAACTCTTTTTCCAAAATGAAAGAAGTGAAACATCGAAAGATAAAAGAAACTCAACATTAATTGAAACTAGATTGAATTACATCGTCATTTCAAGTTATATATTTATTTTCATGTTGGTGCAGTGGATATCGGCTCGGAATGAGAAACCGGGGAGCTGAGTTTGAATTCCAGTTTAATTCATTGCATTCACTTATGCGCAAATATCCTTGGGAAAGGTATTAATCTGTCTCTTCCTTCCAGTTATGGGTTAAATAACAGGACAGATTGGGTTCTATAGATTGGCTGGCAACTAGTCTACCACAGAAAGCAATGGCAACCTACTGCGGGATAATCTTCTGCCCAGTCAGTCATGTCTCTTTTGAGACATGATTGCCCAAGCATGTTTCACGTATGGCACTTAACTGACTGACTCTATAAGTGAGAACTTGATGAACTAGCAAAAATCATTCTTGAGCCTCTGTTTTGAATTGTGCAATCAATATAAAATCTCTCAATTCCCTGGTGTCTTGACAGACTTTTTTTATCGATTCAATTTGTATGATGTTGCACGTGACAACTGCCTGATTCCCCCTGTGAATAATATGACAAGTCACTGCTCCCATTGGACAGGTCTCTCCCCATCAGCTAATCTCTTGACTCAGGTTGTGTGTGTGTTTGTGTGTTACTCTTTTTAGTCAGCTGAAACATTTGTTGAGTGTATTAGGTTAAAAAAAACTATTCTCAAAACAATGGAAAAATACCTGTTAAAAAATATAAAATAAATCACATTTATTCACTTAAGATTATAAAGTTTGAATTAACCCTTTCCTTGTTGAGGTGTTGACTTAAGCTATGGCATGTCAGTTAAGATTCTTTATCAAAAGAACAAAACTTTTGTAACAGTGAAGTCAGTGTTTACAGAGGACACTAGTGTAGGGTCTTCAAACAAAAGTGGTTGCACAATTAATTTCATGCATGATTGGAAATGCTTAAGTTAGGATTTTCTAATTTTCCATAATTTTTTAGCTGATAATTTGCTGTGTGGGTCAAGGGTTAATTTCCCTGGACCCAACTGCTTGTGGGCCAAAATTGAATACTTTATATTAGGTTCCATTCAGAGAGTGACAAAAGTCTTGTTTGATAAATAATTTTTAGTTCTCAATGAATGAAATGCTAAATGTTACCTCAAATTTTCTAAGTTACTTCCATATCCAGATTTCATGCTTAGTTCTTTCTTAGCTTTATCTAATATAGCAGGAATTGTTATCCAAGAATCCACTTTAAGTTGTTCAGAAAATCTCAGCCAAAAAAGAATTGTTGAGGAATTTCCAAAAGTCTCTGTAGGAAAGATGTTAGATTATGGAAATTTTTGCTAAACCATGATTTGAAAAAATAACTACCAAATGTCTCTAGACATTTTTGAAACTTTAGTAAAAATAATCTTATCCTCTAATAGGTTTAGAACAACTGTTACTTTTCTAGAAAAAGCTTTCCTTACTAATTTCGGACCATATGTTTTTAAAGAAAAAATAGATAAGTGCTTATAATCAGTCACTTGTTTAAAAAAATACTATCCTCCTCCTGCCATTCTTGGTCAACCAGATTCCAGAGTACATTTTTCAAAAGGGTGTTCCCAGCACTTCCAGGAGCCATGTGTTTATCAGCCAAAATAAATAGGAACTGGTATAATCAATTAGAGGTATCGTGTCATATCCATCTATACTTGGTCATTGTCAGCCAAGCTTCCAGCATTGATCAAAACAATTCACATTTCTGGTTTCAGTCTGGGTTTTTGCAAAATTTTGTAGTTTTTGCTTGTTCAGATCTCAGCTTTAGGTGAAAAGATAATATTTCATAATAATAAACATCTTTCAACTTTTCCATCTAGGTAGCTCTAACTTACTTGTAAAATCTAAATTTATTTTCTAGGCTTTTCTCATCAAACTTATATGTTTTATCTTGTTACAAGCAATTATTGTAGATTTTACTTAATTGTCAAATATACTCAAGTATTGTCATAAAATTAACAAAAAGATACTGAATACAGTCATTACATACAAGTATAATTTTAGTTGAAAACTAACCCTAGATTGTATTTATTTGTTAGAGAATAAATACTAGTGATTCTTAATTCTGGGGCTCAATAATGTCTCATATCTCAAGATTAGAGTTGGAGATTAATAAATATGTGACCTGACATGTAATGTTTTCACTTTATAATGTCATGACTGACTTATACTATTAACATTGTTCTCTCACCTCCTTGGGTCAAGGCACTTTCAGATTCAGTCAGTTAAGTGCCATACGTGATACACGCTTGGGTGATCATGTCTCGAAAGAGACATGACTGACTGGGCAGGAGATTATCCCGCAGTAGGTTGCCATTGCTTTCTGTGCTAGATTGGTTGTCGACCAAGGCTATAGAACCCAATCTGTCCTGCTATTTAACCCATAACTGGAAGGAAGAGACGGATTAATACCTTTCCCATGGGTATTTGTGTGTAAGTGAATACAATGGATTCAACTGGAATTCGAACTCGTCTCCCCGTCTTCTCGTTCCGACCCGATATCCACTGCACCACATACTTAAACCAATACTTTTATTCACTGAGCTATGTAGAACTAGATCTATCTACTCCTGGGAACTAAATAAAGTGTCTGTTTCAAAATTCTAACATATATCACCTGATGAAGACCTGAGTGTACAATGACCGAAACATTACAATAAAAAGGAAGATAACAGTTCAAACAAAGACGGATGCAAGTTATGACTAATATAATTAGTTTCTGCCACTAAATTAAATGCATTGTAAATGAAGAATATCATGTTGAAAAATATTTGTGTAATAATTTCATCATGAAGCTATGAATAGCGATGAACAGGTGTACCTAAAGCACCTGTTGAGACCTCAACTTACCCAACATTTCAAGTACAATTAGTATATACAATTCATTACTGAAAATGCTAGAAAAATAGTCAGTTCCCTGTAATATTTCAGTCAGTACAATTTCTGCTAGACTCTAATTTTAAGAGAGCCAGATTTGGTAAAAAGTGGAATACTGCTGTCTTACATCGGCTGGAGCTTCTCGGGCTACACGGCCTTGTGAGTGATGAATTGTTTTCCACCTTATATCCTTTTTCACCACAGATGAATTGTTGCAAGCTTCTTACTACTTTATTATTGTTTTTATGAAAAATATTCAATGAGATACTAGACTAGCAACTAGGTCCCACCCTTTTACAGTGAAACCGATAAAATGTAACTGCAATTTCTACTCCAACAGCTTCTTTTCTCGTACTTCCCGCCTGTGGAATTCCCTTCCACATACTTGCTTCCCTGACAGCTACAATCTTCAGGAGTTTAAATGTAAGGTCAATAGACACCTCCTAACACACTAACTTGCACCCATTCCCTCAAACACTCTTCCTATGTACCTCCTTACTCGTTTATCACCCTCCTTCTAATATTTCCTATATTCAATTGCTCTGTCAGCATTTTCCCCTATGTAACGCCCTGCCTGCGCTATAGTGGCAGTGAAATGATTAAAAAAAAAAAAAACCATATACATTCCTTAGTACCATCAATTCTAACTTTTAAAGCTGAGACCCATCATACCATGCACATTGTAATGAGTCACTCTCATTCCTTTCTGATTCCATTGGTGAAATGCACATTTCCAATCTACCAAGTTCTTCCTTATGAAATGAACGATGCTTCCCCCATCATGTTGCTCTTAACCTGTTCAAATTTAGGTTTATCTGTTATTTTCCCTATTTATCCTTATAAATCATTCCGCTTACTTTTTACTGTTACTTTCCCTATATATCCTTAAAAATCATTCCCCTTACCTTTTACTGTTACTTTCCATATATATCCTTATAAATCATTCCCCATATGTCTTACTTTTACTTTCCCTACGTATCCTTATAAATCATTCCCCATACGTCTTACTTTTACTTTCTCTATATATCCTTCTAAATCATTCCCTGTACTTTTTACTGTTACTTTCCCTGTATATCCTTATAAATCATTCCCCATATGTCTTACTTTTACTTTCCCTATATATCCTTAAAAATCATTCCCCTTACCTTTTACTGTTACTTTCCCTATATATCCTTATAAATCATTCCCCATACTTTTTACTGTTACTTTCCCTATATATCCTTATAAATCATTCCCCATATGTCCTATTTTTACTTTCCCTATATATCCTTATAAATTATTCCCCTTACCTTTTACTGTTACTTTCCCTATATATCCTTATAAATCATTCCCCATATGTCTTACTTTTACTTTCCCTACGTATCCTTATAAATCATTCCCCATACGTCTTACTTTTACTTTCTCTATATATCCTTCTAAATCATTCCCCGTACTTTTTACTGTTACTTTCCCTATATATCCTTATAAATCATTCCCCACATGTCTTACTTTTACTTCCCTACGTATCCTTATAAATCATTCCCCATACGTCTTACTTTTACTTTCTCTATATATCCTTCTAAATCATTCCCTGTACTTTTTACTGTTACTTTCTCTATATATCCTTATAAATCATTCCACATACGTCTTACTTTTACTTTCTCTATATATCCTTCTAAATCATTCCCCGTACTTTTTACTGTTACTTTCCCTATATATCCTTATAAATCATTCCCCATATGTCTTACTTTTACTTTCCCTACGTATCCTTATAAATCATTCCCCATACGTCTTACTTTTACTTTCTCTATATATCCATCTAAATCATTCCCCGTACTTTTTACTGTTACTTTCCCTATATATTCTTATCAATCATTCCCCATATGTCTTACTTTTACTTTCTCTATATATCCTTCTAAATCATTCCCCGTACTTTTTACTGTTACTTTCCCTATATATCCTTATAAATCATTCCCCAAATGTCTTACTTTTACTTTCCCTACATATCCTTATAAATCATTCACCTTACTTTTTACTCAGTAACCTTCTATCTTGAGTGGCACTTGATTTTTTGTATAGGGTAAACATTATTCTTAAAAAAAAATTAAAAAATTATTTTTAACATTTGTGCAGTTCATTAGAAGGATTGAAATGATAAATTGAATCCAATATAGAGAATTGGTTTTAAAATCAGATTTATTAAAATTAATATGATATATAAAAATTCTATTCGCTACCAAATCTAAGTTTTTGTGCCAAACCGCTGCCACCGAAAAGGGTGCATTGGCCTTGACCAGACACTAAAACTTTGTAGGACTAGCAAGTCATAATAGGTGCAAAATAACAATACAAGACTCAACCACTGCATAAAATTTTAAAGAGAAATGATTTATTACACAAGTACAAAAAAGGTACAAATACAAGTTTGCACAAAAATTTGGTTTGTGCACCTATTAAGGCAAGGTAACAAATTTCTAATAAAAAGGATTATCATCAAAAAATGAAAAAAAAATCTTATGATTTCAGTTGAAAAAAGGAGAAGGATTTTGAAAATGAAAAAAGAAAGCAATACAGGAAGACAGAAACAAAAGTGCCACCACCTTTAAGAAAAAACGAAAACACCTATTTTTACTTGTCCCATGAGCATCTCTGAGACTTACAGTAATTTGAATTTACAGTTTGTGCTTGGGAAAATTTCTTTGAATTCTTTTCATTTTTCATTGTCCAACTGCAGGAGAAATTTCATTTGAACTTCAAAATTCTTTAGTCTCTCTGCTACTGGCTGATAACCTTGTGCTTTCATGATGCTAAATGCTTTTTTGCTCCTTGATGTTGATTTTTTTTTTGTTTTCTCTCTCTACTGATCTGAGTTTTTATTTATTTGAAAAGTTAAGCTTACAAAGCCCCCATTCAGGTTCTTACTAGGATTTGAGACCATGTTTTCCGTTAGTCAGTACATAAAAAAAAAAAATGATTTTCCATAACTTGAAATGGATCCTTCTGACTGCTGAGTTGAAAAAGATAAACAAGTGTAACAATTTTTTACACAAAATGTCTGACCTTCATAAAAATACACCATTTTCAAAAGAATGTCTGCTAAAAAAAACAGCCTTGATGATTAAAAATTTATTCAAGACTAACATTTTACAAGTAATAAAAATAAAATCAATATAAGAGAAAATGTAACCATTTACATAACTGTCAATATATCTACTTCTGAAGTAATGTTGAGTATAACTTGTACTATACCAGAGATATGTTCTTTGTTTTTAGTAAGGCACATTTATAATTTCATCTAAAACTATTGGAAACAATATATGTAGTCCCTACAGCCTTCCCTCTGTAAGCAGGTGGAGTGGCTTTTCAGTTGGAATATAATCTACCTTTAATATATATCTCTTGAATAATGTTCCAACATAGATTAATCTCTTTTGGTCTTCCCAGCTTTATATTTTTAACTTTACTGTATATATTTTAATTGTGGTCTCAGCCATTTATTCATCAATGAGAGCTATAAAGAGTTAGGAAGAATGACTGACTACGTTTTTCTTAGTTCACTTTTCCTGTTTGACATTACCTGCTTTATGGTAATCATTTTTTTCCTTTCCTCTTTCTTGCTTTTTGTTTCTTGATTGCTTTTAAAGCTAAATTAAAAAAAAAAACTTCACAAAAAAAAAAAAAAATTATTTGGAGATTTCATCTGTGAGGATTTTATTGCTCTCTAATCATCCATGAAAAAAAAAATCCCCTAGATTATTTTTAGTTAGACCACACCCAGGTTTGAAAAATCTGAAGGAAAAAATGTAGCTATTAGATTTTAATAAAATTTTCTGCACTTATGCATTTATAAATGGATTTATTTATGAAAAGGTTTTGTTAAAAATAATTTAAAGTTAGTCAAGCCCTCTTTAATTCATTTTATTATATCTTAGTTTTCATGTGTAAATGATAATTTATTTCTATAAGATATTGTTTGAAAATATATAAAAATCTACATTCTGTTTGTATTTGATATATAAAACAATAATGATACAATTGTTTGTAAGACCCAGAAAATAGTCTTTGAATCAATTTTTAAAAGAGGGTTTTATATGCAAAGAAACATGGAAAATCCCTTAAGAAATTATTCCAACTGAAATTTCTTTTGAAACTGTTGCTTGTTGTATCACTCTCACACACACACACACACACACACACACACACACACACACTATATATATATATATATATATATATATATAAACACACATCATGATCTTCCAAGACCTTTCCTTGATATCCTTGTTAATAATACATACATAATAGCACCATCCACATGCAAAAGAAGAATAAAAATAATGGAGGCATTACTAATAAGAAAGAGAAATTCCACACTTAATAACATCAATTATGAACATGGTAACAATGTGCTGACCATGTTTGGAACTTGACATGTACAAGACTCTATATGCATAAATTTTACATATGTTTAAGGAAAACAAGATTAGTTTTTGATAATGGCTAAAAGTATAGCCAAAAGCGCTCAAAAATACAATACCTTTGGCCTACTCTGATATAATTTGAATTCTGAAAAGAGAAAAAAATTATATGAACACATGAAAAATTATATAAAAAAACTTAATACCTTGTCAATCATTTTTAATGAAATCTGTATAAAAGAAAGATTGTTACTCAAATACACAAATATATATATATATAAACAAAATGTTGTCTTATCAGTGAAATTTCAATTGAAATCAAATAACATAAACTTAATGTGCTTTTTGTTGGAATTAAATTACTACAGTGATGGTTTGTTTAAATATCTTGAAACAAGACATGAGGGGAGAAAAAGAATTCATCTTGAATGAGTCAATGATTCTCCAAATAAAACAAATTTGTGTTCTCTTTGTCTACTTAAAGCTGGATGCTGTTTGTTGATCACAACAGATTCTAGGATATTAAGATATGTTTTTTGGGCTTTTTGCAGAACAGAGATCTCTTCTGAATAGCTATTCCCAGAAGTGTCTATAATTAACAAATATTCCCCAATGGCAGACTTATGTGTTTGTAAGTGCCTGTATGTCTACGGATAATGCCAGGCATATGTTGTGCAATTCTTACCTCTAACTGCTGGATAGTCTTGCCCACATCATCAGATGAACACTGACATTTATAATGATAAATAACTAAACTTTGTTGAAGGGTAGACAAAATTACTTTATGGACAAAGAGAATGTGCTTCTAGTGGAGAAGATGGTATATACTACAACAATTAAAGCAGTATAAAAGGTAACGAGATCTTACCAACACATAGTATTCTAATATAAACAGGACTTTTAGGAGGACCAAATGTTTTAATATCATTAAAATTAGTAATTTTCAACTTAATTTATTTAGAATAACTTCTTGGATAGCCATTTGCAAGGAAAAAGTCAATAATTTGCCTGATTTCAGTATCCAGTTTACATTCCGAGCATATCACAAATGCACAGTAAGTAAATGGGGGCAAAAGACTCCCAACCAAGATATAACCTTGTCAAAGTGGGTTTTCTGTATATGCTGGTGACAAAAGATGTGGATTTCTCCTTTTTTTTTTATTAACAGAAAAAGGAAAGACATTATTTTTTACCTCAATTACAAGTTTTAAAGATGGGTAGAGATTATTTAAATGTTGAAAAAAAGCTATTTACCTTGTTACGTAATGTAAAATTTGCAAAGGTATCATCAACATAACACATGTAACAGTATGGTTTTGGGAACATTATCAAACAATTGTTTTTCATGGAACCCTATGAAAATATAACTATTGATCTGTCGATACATAACATTATTGAAACTAAACAAGACAAACTTAGTAGCTATCTCCATCAGGTGAACAATAATCTTCTTAGGAAAAGATGAAGGTTTTAAAGTACCTTGTCAAAATCCAAAGAAGCATCTGCAATCTTATCGGTCCTGACTTAGCATCTCGACTTCAGTCACATTCACACCAATGTGATGTGGCTTCCCTCTGTCTTTTCTATGAATATCTTCATTGCAACTGCATTGATGAGATCTTTTCCTGGTGTCCTGTCTATGTATTTTAATGTGGTACTATATTAGCATCAAATTTCCACCATTTTACTATTGAAATAGTTAAATGTAACCACCACTTCTACTCCCACAGTTTCTTTCCTTGCACTTCCTGCCTGTGGAAATCCCTTACATTTTCCCGATAGTTACAATCTCCAAAAATTTAAATGCAATGTCAATTCCTATCTTCTTGAATCCCATTCATTGTTTATCCTTTCTTTAATACCCCTGTATCCAATCTTTCTCTTACTGTAACCCCCTGTGAACTAGTTGTGGTCCAAACTTACTTGGGGTGAAATGATTAAAAAAAAATAGTTGGCATAAATGTCAATAACTTCATCTGGCGGTACACTAATGAACGGACTAGAAATATCAAATGACACAAGATAATCAGTGTCAGTATAGCGCTGTAATTTATGTATATGTTATCGTAATTAAAAGGACTGTGGAATACAATAGTCTGAATAAAACTTCAGAAGAGGATCAAGAATTTCAATGGGCCATCTTGGATAAAACTAACCAGAGAGAAAATGGGGCTGAGTGGAGTATTCAATTTATGAAATTTTAGTAGACCATACATCCTAGGACATTAAGAAACCTACAGGTCAAATTCTATCATACACTTGCTCAGAAAGAAACATTCTTTTCAGACATTCAAGAAACCTCTCCACTCTCAATGTTTTCTTTTAAGATCTTATTAAAAGAAACCAGCCTTTCAGTAATTTAATTCTAGCAATTTGCTTCTGATGAAGCATTGGAATGAAAACAACTTAAGTTTTTATGCTGTTTGATTTTAATCAAAATTATACTTTTGTATTTGGTTTCAATCATTAAATTATGAGCACTATTTTAAGACCTCATATATCTGTAGGCACACACATAAGGTTGTTGCACATGAAATGACGCATTTTGGGTTGGTGTTGATCCTGTTGTGTAACAAAGTAACTTCCTTCACATTTAAAAAATCTTGACTTAATCCTCACTATTTTTCTTTGCAGTAGATAGACTAAACTATTGCCCGGTTCACACTCCACCCACGTCTATTGAACAAGTGAAGAGGCTCATTCCTTGTTCCCTGTTTAGGATGTGGTTTCCGGCTTTCTCTTTTCCAATCTTTTTACTATTTTCTTTTTTTTTTTTTTAATTGGAGTAGATAGACTAAACTATTGCCCGGTTCACACTCCACCCATGTCTATTAAACAGGTGAAGAGGCTCATCCCTTGTTCCCTGTTTAGGATGTGGTTTCCGGCTTTCTCTTTTTCAATCTTTTTACTCTTTCCTTTCTTCTTTTTCAATTGGAGTAGATAGACTAAACTATCGCCCGGTTCACACTCCACCCATGTCTATTGAACAGGTGAAGAGGCTCGTCCCTTGTTCCCTGTTTAGGATGTGGTTTCTGGCTTTTTCTTATTCCAATATTTTTACTTTTACGTAGCCCCTGCGCATCAGTGGCATTATTGCCTTGCTTGGGGTGATATGATTAAAAAAAAGAAGTTATTGTTACTCATAAGCCCAATGAAAAGGCTTTGAAATAATGTCAAGTAATCTTACTGTATAAGTACAAACTGGGGGAGGGGGATTTTTGCATCAAATCATTACATGCAATTCGAAATCGATACTCTTTAACAACAGTAAGAGAGCAGACCTGTGATGAGATGCAAATGAATCATCAATGAATCACCAAAACAATACCCAGCACATTTACTGCACCTTAAAAAGTTAATAGTAATTGTCTTTTCATTATTCCTTCTTGCTTCAAGGGAAAATAATAACAGCAACCTTGTACTGTGTATGCATGAAAAATTGAAAAAAAGAAACAAATTCTATACCTGTGAATAGGGATGGCCTAATTTTGTTGCATGACAACCCACGACCTCATACTTCTCAACCATCAGTCCCTATCTCCACATCTCATCTTGCACCATTACTGCATATAGGCGGTGCCAATCTCTATTTATTCTTTCTCTAATTTTCTAAGAATTTAAGCTCAACATACTCTGAGGACTGATATCCTATTGGGATGAATCCACTTTCAGAATGTTAGGTGAAAAGGCTTTTTCAGTCAATCTTTGTTCAGCTTATGTTCTGTGATGTCCAAATGCCAGGGACTTGTTCAGAGCCTATCCAGATGCCCCCCACACCTGCCAGCCAATCACAAGAATTGTCATGGGTGGGAAAGAAAAATGTTTTCTGTATCTTTAGTCCTAAAAATAAAAATTTATCTTTCCTCTGATTATGTGCTTTCTCAATTAACAAGGTTACACTGCCTTTTTGCCCATGGTCAATCCAAAATAGCATTTCATTTTTATTTTATCACTTGCATCAAAAGGAAACCAAATTAATGTCAAAAATAAAATTTTTCTTGTTGATTTTTACAGAGTTTAAAATGAACTGACCCCCCCCCCCCCCCGGCTAATCACCATCTTTGTAAAGACATTTTTCTTCTGTTTGGCCAATTCAAGCTAAGTGTGTTTTCCTGGTTTTTAGTCCAGATCTTTATTTTGCTGATCACCTAGTTTCTTTTATTAACAACACAGATTTCTATTTGACATCTTTGAGAATACATTAATAGTTTCTCTTCTCATCAGCAGAAAGTAGGAAAGGACAGTTTGTCTTTGTTTTGCACAATCTTAATGTATTCAGTTAAATGCTATACGTGAAACACGCTTGGGCGATCATGTCTCGAAAGAGGCATGTCTGACTGGGCAGAAAATTATCCCGCAGTAGGTTGCCATTGCTTTCTGTGGTAGACTGGTTGCCAGCCAAGGCTATAGAACCCAGTCTGTCCTGTTATTTAACCCATAACTGGAAAGAAGAGATGGATTAATACCTTTCCCAAGGGTATTTGGCGTAAGTGAATGCTTTGAATTCAGCTGGATTACTGATTCTTTTTGGAACTGTTCATGCATTCACTTACTTCTCTGACATGATTTCTTTTTTAGCACATTTCATTTTGAATTTTTTTAACTTTTCAATCTTTCTTCCTGCAAATTTCAACAATTATCATTTATTTACTTGACTCTTCTTTTCCTTCTTTCTTTGCTTTTATGTTTGATCCACCCCCAGAGATCCCAGTGTTACATATGAACACACTTAAACATGAACTATGCAGGGAAAAGAATGAAGCAGATATTCAGTCACCAAAGTGCCATACGTGATACACGCTTTAGGCAATCATGTCTCTTTAGAGACATGACTGACTGGGCAGAATATTATCCGGTAGTAGGTTGCCATTTCTTTCTGTGGTAGACTGGTTGCCATCCAAGGTTATAAAACCCAATTTGTCCTGTTATTTAACTTATAACTGGAGGGAAGAGATGGATTAATACCTTTCCCAAGGGTATTTGTGCATAAGTGAATGCAAGGAATTCAACTGTAATTTGAACTCGGCTCCCTGATTTGTCGTTCTGAGCTGATATCCACTGCACCACAATGAAGTGATTTATATTCATTTTGATCTCTTCTGTGTTCATATACACTTTCTGCCAAGTAATGTTTTTTTTTTTTTTATAAGCGTTTCAGCCCGAGCAAGGCATGTCACTGCCACTACTGCGCAGGGGGCTACGTAGGGTGGAGAAAGGCTGATTAAATATAGGAAATGACAGAGGGTGGGTGATAGGCGGGTAAGGATACCGAGAATGAGGGTTGGGTAGATGAGAGTGTTGTGAGAATAGTTGGGAGTGAGTGTGATAGGTGTCTATTGACCCTACATTTAAACACCTGGAGATTGTAACTGTCGGGAAAGCAGACTTGTGGAAGGGAGTTCCACAGGCAGGAAGCGCGAGAAAAGAAGCTGTTGGAGTAGAATTTACGGTTACATCTTATTTGTTTAACTGTAAAAGGGTGGGACCTAGTTGCTAATCTAGTATCTTGTGTAAATTCGTGCTTAGGCGGCACCAGTGATCTGAGCTCATCGGAGCAGAAGCGATGAAAGTACTTGTAGAAGAGGCACAGGGAAGCCACATCACGCCGGTGAGAGAGCGGCTGCAGCCGGTCTGCCAAGTCAGTATCAACCACGTTACAGATCCTCCTTTGTATTTTGTCAAGAAGCCCAAGGAGAGTAGCAGGGGCACCCGACAAGATATGGCAGCAATATTCAATACACGGGCGGATGGTAGATTTGTATATGTGCAGAATAGATTCAGGTGGGAAAAATTTCCGGGCCCTGCACAGGGAGCTGACTTTCATAGCAGCAGATTTGGCAATGGATTCAATATAGTCATTCCATTTGAGGTCCGCCGAGAGTGTAAGGCCAAGGAGGCGTAGTATTTTACTCTCTGGGAGGCTAGCCTGTCCCATGCTAATGGGAGGTAGATGCAATTGTCTATGGTGGTTAGTTGATAACAGCTTTGTTTTAGAGGCATTGTAATTTACCAACCATTTCCTACCCCAGGCCACTACGGATTGGAGGTCCTTTTCAAGTACGGCAGCGAGGTTCACTTTGTCGTCCAGACCTGGTTTCTGATCGATGCGAGAGTAGATTGTTGTGTCGTTGGCATACATGCCAACTTGGGATCTAATGGTGTCGGGGAGATCATTAATGTAGATCAGAAAGAGCATGGGACCTAGGATAGAACCTTGAGGGACGCCCGCGTTCGTATGGTAGTTTTGGGAGGCATGCCCATTTAATACCACCTTCAATGTGCGGTTAGAGAGGAAAGACTGGATGAGGTCAAACAGATGTCCAGTTATCCCATAGCTCCACAGTTTGCACAAGAGGCCAGCATGCCAGACCCTGTCGAATGCTTTGGAGATATCCAAGGCAACGGTTTGGGCTTCACCATTCTTGTCGAGTGCCCGGTATATGTACTCGGTAATGGTCGTTAGCATGTCAGCAGTAGACCTGGTGAAGCGAAACCCATACTGTTTGTCAGAGAGAAGCCCGTTGGCCATAAGATGCTGAATCACCTCGGCGTTGATAATGGCTTCGAAAACTTTGCCAAAGATTGGAAGGAGACTAATAGGACGGTAATTGGCGGGGTCTGAGGGTTCGTCAGAATTCTTAAATATAGGAACTACGCAGGAGGACTTCCAACAGGCAGGAAAGCAGATAGGCAGAGGTTATAGAGTTTAGAGAGGACAGAGGAGAGTTCTGGGGCACATTTCTTCAGTACTATGACTGGGATTCCGTCTCCGCCGCTCGCTTAGTGTGGGTCAAGTTGTGCAATTATCTTGGCGACCAGCGAGGGTGTAATGTGGATGTTATTTAGTTGAGCCTTAGTTCTGGGTGGGAAGTCTGGTGTAGGTATTCCTAACGAGTCCAGTGTCGAATTGGTTGAGAATCTACGGGCAAAGCATTCAGCCTTGTCGGCTGGGGAGGTGAGAACTTCAAATTCATTGATTGTGTGTTGTGGGACAGTGATTATCAGTTTGAAATGAGTAATTGAAGAGGTGAGTTTGAAATCCAGTTGAATTTATTGCATTAACTTCTGTACAAATACCTTTGGGAAAGGTATTAATCCATCCCGTTGTCTTCCAGCTATGGGTTAAATAGCAAGAAAGATTGAGTTCTATAGCATTGGCTGGCAACCAGTCCACTGTGGAAAGTAATGGCAACCAACTGTGAGAAAATCTTTTGCTCAGTCAGTCATGTCCCTTTGGAGACATGATCACCCAAGTGTGTATTGCATATGGTACTTATTGATGCTTCTGACAAACTAACTCAATATAGATCGACCAACAGCTATTTTCATTCTTTCACCATATCAAATATAATGACTGTTTCCTCTGCAGATAAAGCAATGGAGAAATTTTTTTTATTTCAATTGGAATAAATGTTGTTTCATGCAATCAATCAATGCAGAATCAACACATTTTCATGGAATTCACCTCAAAAGATGTTTTATTCTTTAAGAAGACATTAGATGAAATGAAAAATTAATCAAAACAAAATGAGATTGTTAGAGAAGCAGAAATCAACAGCAGAAGAATTTGATATATAGATGGATAAAAAAGTTAAAAAAAAAATAAACCAAGAAGAGAAATATGTTGAGATTCAGAAAGGCATAAAAAAAATGACATGCTGGTAAATCAATAAATTAACCTTATATAAAGGTATAGGCAGAAAGATAATATAATCTATCTATAATGACTATACATATGGTTATCTGAATCTATTGATGATTTATTGATCTCTTTTGATTTCTCTCCCTATTAAATTTTGTATTTATCTCTCAAATGCTTATATTTCCCTATCTCTTTCTTGCTTATCTAGCTTTTTGAAGATACTTTTTCAGATGAAGATAATCTTTTTGGAACAGAACTATGTAAACACATTTGGAAAAAGTCAAATACTTTACACAATTAAAAAAAATATATCAAGAACTAACACAGAACTAATTATTTTCAATTTGAATACATTTTCATGAATTTATGAAAGGTACTGATTGTTGACTTAAATTTATTTTGCTTTCAACTTTTTTTCTTTTTTTTTTTTTAACACAAGGTGATTTCTGGTACCTTTTCTCATTCAAAATAAAACCCAGTGAAGCTAAAAAAATATTTTATTTGTATTTTACACAAAATGTATATTTTACAAAAATTGAGAATAGTATCTGTGACCTGGAAAGTGAAACTCAAAATATATATTAGTATTTTTTGACGTAATTTGATCTATTCATAATAATCTATTGGTGTAATGTATCAACAATGTGTGTGTGTTTTTATATATATATATATATATATATATATATATATATATATATATATATAAATAAAAATTTGGCAGATCAGCTGATCATGCTACCTTGATTTGAACTTTCCAGAATTTTCATTTATTTTATATTAACTGATCATCCATCACATTTTCAAATGCATAACAGGAACTTGTAGAACGTATAACTGGAAGTTTAAAATATGGTTAGCAAAATGATATTGTAAACACTTTTATCCGGGTTTGTATGAGCTCAAAATATATTTTCTAAAGTGTTTACATTTGAACATTATTTTGGATCTTTCATTCAGCAACTTTTCTCTTCTGGAAATGATGCTATGGCTAACTTTTTTCTTGGCATAATCTGCAGACATCACCACTGCCGCAAGGTCTGGCTTTTTTTTTTTAATATACTCAAAGATACATCAGGATTTTTCCCATTTTTTTTCTTTTAATTTTCACACATGGTTGGCATGTTTGGTACAATTTTTAAGGTTTTCTAGCTTGAATGTTGACTTATAATTGAACCACCATTTTAAAAAATTCTTTTCAGTACATCCTACATATTTTTCTCTGTCCGTTTGTATCTTAGACTTCTGCTTCGTAAATAACTCCTTCAGTTTTACAAACGTCATCAAATGGACATTTGCTTTTGTCTGCATATTAGAACAGAAGAAAAACTAAACAAAAAACATACCCATATTAAATTTTCAGTAGTTTTTAAATAAACTCCTCTCTCTCTCTCTCTCTCTCTATATATATATATATATATATTGTTAAATATAACAGACAATGAATGTCTATTATATTTAATTAGGAGCTGTTCTAAAAAAATATATTGGTTTCAATTTCAGGTGAAAATAAAGCCAAAAATTGTCCAACATTTGGATATTTTTATTTTGCTGGTTCTAAGCTTTCGGCTCACATGAACCATCTTCAGAGAGGTTACATAGATGTTAACATAAAGACACCCAATATCAAAGATGATTTTATTTTGTGTTGACGCAAAACAGTGCTATGCAACAATAACAGTCACCGAATAGCAGACGCAGTTCGTAAATTTGTAACGTGGTTCTATGACGTTACTCCAGCATAAGAGACTGAGATGTTAACAGAACCATAAGTCTGCAATTACATTTTTTGTAAACAATATATTGCTGCACATTATTTTTTAACTTCTTGGTGTTTTGTCTCTATTTTTTTAAATTGCAGTTACAGCTGTAACTTAATTTAACTGTCTTTCTATTAAATATCTTGTGTAATTCTGAGTTTTTAAGAAAGTGTTTATTAATCAATTCAAAAAATATTTTCCCTATTTTGGACTTCTAACTTAAAAGGTGGGTTTGTACTAAATAATATTTCATTTCCTCACATTATTCTTCATTTATTAGAGATTTATATTCTTATTGAGGTTTATTTTTTGTGATTATTTTCATTTAAAGCTTTTTTGAATCTTTTTTCTTTCATTGAAAATTGTTTTATTAGAGAAATAGTTAGAAGCTCTACATGTTAAACATTTATTTTAAATATGTATTGAGCACTTTTGGATACAACTGTTTATTGGTTTAATTTGACTCTGACTAATAACTTGTTCAAAATCATACATATATATATATATATATATATATATATATATATATAATAAGTAGGAATACATCCCATCCTTCTCTTAACTTTAGGATTCTTTCAGCCAACATTGGTTAATTGACATCTGACAAAAGAAACTGGAAACAAACTGGAAGAAAAGGGCAAGGTTAAAACATGATTAAACAATAATTTCTTGTAAAAAGAATTTACAAATAAGAGAAAAGGCTCTAACAAAGTATAAAAGTGAAAAAAATGTTGCTCACAACCCCCTAAAATAATACAAAAGAACACATGAAGTTCTCTTTTTGTTTACAAAGACCTGGTCTGTGTAGTTTGATGAAAATAGCTTCAAATACACATAAATGGTTTTCAGACTGAGTTTTATGCAAAACTGAACAAGTTGTCTCTATATGCCTGGCACAGTCTGGACTGTCTAACAAGAGCTGGTCTATCATGGAGTCGTGCGCTGACAGTGAATTAGGTTGCTGGATCTTATATAAGTAGGAACATGTTGACTGGTTCAGGTTTCCAATCTTTTATTAATTTGTCCAACGTATTCAGTGTCACAGAAAGTGGAAAAGACCATTTTTAACAAAAGAAGGAAACAGATCTTGTCCCAATGACATGTAAGCTAACTTTAGTGAACTCTGAAGAAGTGCAAATGGACTCAATGTTAGCAAGGATTTTATTTTTTCTACCTAGCCATGGCACCTTAAGATAAATTGGAAATATATATATATATATATATATTTGTTGATTACGATGTCCTGTCAAACAATTTCCACTTTTTCATTCATTGACTGTCTATGAGCCTGTTGATGACACTTGAGTCCTGCTAGTGACTTGCACATCTTGGAGCAGAGTTGATACAAAACTATTGGCACTGGTTGAGACAACAGACATGGTGATGGCATTACTGTAAACTTTCATGTGAGGCTTCAGACATCAGCTGATTGGAAAACTCCAGAACCATGGGAACATGAAGAGTTCCAGTCCTAGGAATTAATCCTCAGCATAGGAGGGACAACAGGTGTAGCTGAATACTTTTATGCAATTTCATGTGATTAATCAGGCCTTACTTTGAAAGCAGTGTCCAGTTACACACTTCAGACTTACACATCTCCACAATTGGCTGGCAGAGGTTCCTGTTTTCTGCATATATATATATATATATATATATATATATATATATATATATTCATACACATATAATAACTTGTCACACATGAAATGGCACTTTATCGCAAATGAATAAAACACTTCTGAAATTTTAAATGAATATTTAATTGAAATAGGAACCATGTTGAATAACTTTTCTCTAATGTACCTCTAAATTCTTGATCCCATCTTTTAAACAAATTCTCATTTTTTCATGTGATAAATAGGTCAAATGCTTTGATTACATTCTTGTTTGAGAATGTTTTATTGCATATGAAAAGCTAAAAATTCTTCAATAAGTAATTATCTGTAAGAGATATCAAGTGAATATGGAGGATGAAGCAAAATTTCATAATTCAGGCTCTGCATCCTTTGAGAAGCCTGTGGCTGTGGATTGTTGTGGAGCAATATTGGGCCATCCCTATTCACAGATGATTCCTCTGACCACTTTCAAAAGGGGGCTGGATAACCCTAAATTTGGAAAACTACTCATGTAATCATAATTTCAGAATATGGAGTTTTAGTAAAAGATTGATGGTAAGGGTAGAAGAGAACTGAACTCACACCCTGGTCAACTCAACCTCTGCCAAATACAGGACTCCATATAAACTGGATGTTTGGACATCTTAGAGTGTTCCCACATTATTGCTCCTAGAATCCACATCTTTTGTTAAGATCTCTTTACCAAGACCTTGTGCTTACTCTGAAGACTAAAACTTTGAAATTATATTATTACTAACACAGGCTATAAATGCCAAAAAGGGGTCTTAGTTTCATTTAATTATATGGAAAGGTTAAAATTGCTGTATACAATAAACTATATATTCACTTTTTCCTCTTTTTTTTTTTGTTTGTTTTTTGAGTGACCTCTACAATTTTCATTGCAGACAACATACATATAGTCATCTGCATTTGAAAGCTTGAATTGTGTCTGGTATAATATCACTGATCAGTTAATAAATGCTAATGTAGAAATTTGCATTTGAAGCTAATGTGAGCCTATTTTTATGCAAAAAATTATTCAGTGTGAGCCAATGTTTGTACAGAATTGAAATTATTGGGGATATTACTTAAATCTATTGAATGAGGGTTCTGCACATTTGTTGTCTCATGCCTCACTAATTCTGTGGGTAATAGTAGTTAGAATAATTGCAGTGGGTCCGGTTGATCAAAACCTGGACTGCTTGTTGCTCAAGTGGTTGTTCTTATTTAGGTGCTCATCAGTCTTATTTTTAATTATAACATAATTCACTCCCAGTGTAATAAATTGATAATTAGTAATTTTTTGAGGTAAGAATGGTTTTTCCACAAGTGGGTCCTCATTAAAATACTCTGATAGATATGTAAAGAAAAACAGGGGATCTTGAAATTTGTATATACTGAAAAATATTCATGGTAACAGCACTTTTTTTTTTTTTAAATCATTCCAAGTAAAGCAGAAATGCCACTAGTATGTAGGAGGGGGTGACAGTGTGTGAAAGTAAGAGAAAAGACTACGTACTCGGAGTATTGAGGAAAGAAAACAACATCCAAACATATCACAAAAAAAAAGAAAACCAATTGGTTTTAGTACTAGTTAAGGTAATCTTTTTGAATTTTTCATCAGAATAACTTATTTGGGCAGTTGTATCAACTACTAATAGTTTATAAATTCAAAGTGTATAAAGAACACAAACAGTTGTGAAATCCCATCATGCAATAAAAGGAAAACATAATTATATCTCATTTCAAAGACAAAAGAAATCTTCAATGTTCATTAAATCATTGATTTCTTCACATGATTCATAATATCCAGTATGAATTCTGGTGTTGATGGTTTTGTGTTGTCAAGTAAAAAAAGAAGTGGACACTGACCTTTACTGACCTTTTATGATAAACGATTGAAAATGATGCCAAGATATTATTTTCATTCTAAAGTTTACAAATGTTGGATGATATATCCATTTAGATAGTTTAATTGATGGCTTGAAGTTTTTACCTGATTTCATATTTAGTTTGTAAATTTTCAGAGTTGCTGTAGTGTATAAAATGGAATTGGTAAGCTAAGTTAAATTCTGGCTTTGACAGTTTTCATTCAGTTTGAACTAATGCCTTTAGGAAAAGCATGAATCCATCTCTTCTTCCAGGTATGGGTTAAACAGCAAGAGAGATTAAGTTCTCTAGCCTTGATTGGCAAACAGTGAAAAAGAAAATCAACACTGAAATTAAAACCATGATGAAGACCATGAAGTTTTCTTAACATGATCAAATGAAGATTCTGGCAGTTCCCTGTTTGATCAATTAACAAACGATAAGAAATTGTGAAGAGCTATGTTTTTTTTTTGTTTTTGTTTTTTTCAACATTCTGAAAGGACACAGCATTGTTGGGAAAATTAATTAAAATTGATAAATAAAATAATGATAATAATAATAACAATAATGAATTAAATAAAAGACAAAGTAATATAATTTCCAATGAAGCTAAGAGTAAAGGAACTGGAAATATGATTATCCCCAGCTGATTTTGTCAAACACTGGCAGTTAGTACTGGTTAAGGCTATAAAAAGACAAACATTTTCCTGCCTCACTCTTTCTATTTTTGCTCCAAGATGTAGAAACATACATTATGTTCTCACTAGGGAATGTTATTTTCCTTGGTCTGTAGATAACTGAACTCTTTTTTCACTTTACAATACATGAAACATGTATGTATCTTTTAAAACCTCCACCTATGAAGTAAGTCAAGCTTCCTCTTTGGTTGTTCCAACTCAGTGCAAGGCTGACTTGAGTGTGATCATTGAAACAATGCTTATACTTACTTACCTTAACTACTGAAAAACAACAGATATACCCAAGAGTCATTTTCACAACAGTTTATATATAAAAAGAAAATTAGTCTGTGTATGCTTCCTAATTTTCTATTATATGTGAACATTCATCTTCACCTAAAGTATGCACAAACATGCAACCTTCTAAATTTCATAGCACTTAGATAAGTGACTTTCTTTTGCTTAACAATAGAGTTTGGCATTTGGCATAACTTTTATATGGGAAAATTTTCAAAGATGTATGCTAAATCTGTGTATAATGTTAATATTACCAATACTGTATATTTAGAGATTCTTGATGAAATCTAAAGAATCCTCTTCTGGATGCACATTTCCCTGGAAAATGGATTGGCTGTGATGGACCGATCAAATGGCCATCTCACTCTCCTGATCTTAACCCTTGGATTTTTTACTTCGAGGTCAAGTCATTGATTGTGTTTACCAGACTCCCGTTCATGATCTTGCCACACTTCTCAAAATGCATTGTTGTAGTTGTTTAAACAGCTGATATTGATATGCTGCAGTGTGTATAGAGAGAGAGATGGATATTTTTAGGGCAACTAGAGGTGCACAAGTGGAATATAGTCAATGAAAACTGTGAATGTAAACTAGGGATTAGAAAATTTTACAAAAAAACTGTAATATTGTTATATAGCGTCTGAGCAATAAATACTTTTAATAAATCGTTCTCTTGTATTGCTCAAGTTTCTTGTAAAACTCCTCACCAGTTGTAGAGTGTACGGCCAAAGATCTTCATCGGTCGAGAAAGCAAACTTTTTTAGTCATAATTTCTCTTCGTCTCATTTATTCGCCAACTTGGGCCGTAATATTTTGCACCCACGACATTTTTCTTTCTTTTTTTTTCTTTTTTTCTTCTTTTTTCTTCTTTTTTTTCTTTTTTTCTTCTTTTTTTCTTCTTTTTTTTTTTCTTTTTTTTTCTTTTTTTTCTTTTTTTGCAGACTAACCTGTTGGTCAGCCTTTAGCTAAAAGGTACGTACATCCAGGATGTTTATCCCCACTCCCAACCTACCATAATGTTATCCTCCCACCTCTCTCTTTCCTTCTTTCTCTCTTACTCTCTCTATCACACACACACACACACACACACACACACACACACTGAGTCTTTACTAAATTAGTTTGACTTAATATTGGAGTAGATAGACTGAACTATCGCCTGGTTTACACTCCACCCACGTCTATTGAACAGGTGTAGAGGCTCATCCCTTGTTCCCTGTTTAGGATGTGGTTTCCGGTTTTCTCTTTTCCAATCTTTTCACTTTCTTTTTTTGCTTGTTTTTTTTTTTTTTCAATTGGTGTAGATAGACTGAACTATCGCCCGGTTCACACTCCACCCACGTCTATTGAACAGGTGTAGAGGCTCATCCCTTGTTCCCTGCTTTGGACGTGGTTTCCGGTTTTCTCTTTTCCAATCTATTCACTCTTACCACCTTGCTTGGTGTGATGTGATAAAAAAAAAAAATACTGGGACTTTATAGAAACCTTGGGACCTTAGATCTCAGTTTCAGTCACTTTCCCATAACTAATGTAGCTTCCTTCTGCCATTTCTATAAATACATTAGTTGTAATTGTTCTGACAAACTCTTTGCTATGGGATCTAAACTTTATGTGCAATACTAGATTGGCAGCATAAGCTCATCAATTTGCAGTTAAATTGACTGAAAGTTCTATGCTGACAGTTTCTTTTCTAGTTTCTTTTGGTTCCATACTTTCCTGTTCATTTTGATCTTCCAAAATTTAAATGCAATATCAGTCATTGTCTTCTTGTTTACTCTTCTATTGTTCTTGCTCGTTAATGTTTAACTTATTTATTATTCTTTCACACTCAGTAATCCCTTGTGGCTTTACTAATTTGTATGGGGTGAAATGATCTTAAAAAAAAAAGGTAAAGTTTTCTCTTGAGGATAAAAAATGCTATCAATCTGGCTCATTTTCCAAAATATTTGCAGATTCTTGACCTTGCAAGCTAAAATGGTCCTATGTGATTTGTAAGCCAGACATTAGAACTATAAAATTTAGACTAGGGCAGGACTGTAAAGGAATGCTGAATTCATCCATTGAGTCAGTGTACTAAATACAACTCTAAGTATCAAAACAAATATAATATATTAAGACAGCATCCAAAGTAGAAAGGAGTTGGCTACAAGGAATAAACTTATACCCCACAAAGTAGAACATCATTGGAATCGTCATCTTTCATCTCCTCAAATTCTTTCCTTTCATTATCCTGTGTTTTTTAATTTTTATTTTCAGTAACCCCTTTCATCCTAGTGGCTTTCATTGACTTGCCTGGGGTGAAATGATTAAAAAAATAAATACTTTATTGGAATTACGTTAATCAAATAAGTTTCTCTGGTCGATAATTTTTTAATTTATTTATAAATAAAATATTTATTTCTCATGTAGTTTTTATAATAAAACCCAAACATCCACAATAGTTTTTAACATTTGTAATAAGAATAAAAAACAAACTTATAAGTATATCCTGAAAATTTTATCAATGTCAGTTTGGTTAATACAATTGTCAATATGTTGATTTGTATCATAAAACTGGACATAGTATAGAATGTACGTGTTTTAGTAGTGAAGCAAAAGGCCAAAAATTTGTGCTACAAATTGTAACTATACCAGTTACATTTATCTTAAAAAATATTTATCTCAGACTTTTAAATTTAATTTTTAGCAATACTTAAAATTAGATGATTGAAAATATAAAATTTTTAATAATTTATTTCACTTTTGATCTAATCTGTATTTATTTATATAAATCCAAAAGTAAATTTGAATATGATTTATTTATATCAGAATAAGCAAAAATTGATAACTGATTTAGGGATTTATTATTTAAGGTTTTACAGTCCTTAAGTATTGTGTCAGTAACAGCTGGTCATCTCTGTTTGAGATACTTCTGTTATATCCAATTAATTTGTGGATAGATGTGATACTAATATCATCTGCCAATCTGTGTAGGTCGTAACGTAGGCCATTGATGTGCATAGGTTTGATTGTTTTTTTGTTTAGTGGCATATCAACCTCTATAGGTTTAATGCTGAAATCTAACTATTTTGTATGCAATTTTGTTTTTGAGATAATGATTTTGAACCCATAGATGGAGGGATATGTGGAGTCATACCTTTCCCCAGGGCATTTGTAAGTAAGTGAAAATAATAAACCCAACCGGAATTGCAACTTGACTCAGCAATTAAAAATTCTGAACCATTATCAATTATTCCATCTGTGCATCCAAGCTTACAGCACCTGATATTCCCAAGTTGTCACTCATCTAAGTACTGACCAAGCTTGATGTTTCTTTAAATTTGAAGATTATACAGGGACCGCTGTTTGAGCATGAAGTGGCCATATGCAGCAGCATGGGCTGTCAAAAGGTGGGATAGCACTGTTATCATAATGGTTGTAGAGAGAAGTCAGAGTAGTTCTACAAGAGATAAGAAACTTAGCTAAAAAGATATAGCTACCTCTAGTAATTACAACTGTAAAATGGTGAGACTTAGCTGCCAATTAAAATTGAAGTTGAACTTGTCAGAATAGTTATCATGAAAATATTCATAGAAGCAGCAAAGGAAAGGCATGTTACGACTGTGGGAAAGTCATTTAAGTTGAGATGACAGATCAGGACTGATAACATTGCAGATTCTTTTTTGGATTTTGTCAAGAATTTCTAGATATATAGCAGAAATTTCAGACCAGATATGGTAACAATGTTTGATATATGTAAAAAATGGTAGACTTATAAATTTTCTAGATGGATTCTGGTGAGAAAAATTGTCTGACATGACAAAATAAACCAACTTTTCTAGTAGCAGTTTTAGAAGTTCATTCAATATAATAATTACTAGAGATGCTCATAGAAGGTAAATGGGCTCTTTGACATATTTTATCTTCATCAATTTTTCACTATTGATTTTTTTAACTTTACCACTATTTCAGTTTTTATTGCTTCCAGAGATCTTTGAATTTTATTTTCTATACTTATATGCATATAGAGGATAAATTGTTGTCTAAATTATGCAGAAATGAAAATAACACAAACATCTCATTTAAACAGCTATATTTACCAAAATAGCATGAAAATATCTTGAAATACTAAAGAGTAAATTTATTCAATAAAATTGCTATTGGCTTCAAGCATGGACTCCGTATTACTTTGGAATCTCTTGTGTTTCTTATGGTTAGTTTTCTTTTTTAAGTTAGTGAATGGTGCTGCCATAATCCTTGTCTTCAGTTCAGCTTTGGTTTTACAAGGAGTTTTTTTTTTTTCACTCAATATCACCCCACATAATCTGAGGAGTTACATATCCTGATGTATGGAGTGATGTGGCTACAGAAATTGTCAGACAGCCACCACCTGGTTTTCCTGCTTGTGAGACATGGTGCAGAGTCCTGTTGCCAGATATATGATCTTCCAGCAGCCACCCTCTTAAATCTTACTACTTCCTCAAAGCACTTGATGTAGGTCTCTGTGTTGAATCTTGAGGCCTTGTGGGAAGTTGAAGGAAGATATAACATCATCACTAGTGATAATTTCAAGCACTATGGTGTTGAGTGGATGTTTTATTTTCATCACTCTTGGTATATCTGTTGGAGACGCAGCAAGCCAGCAGTTGTTCAGTGATTTCAGTATTTTATCCTGGCAAAAATTTTTCTTGTTTGAGAAAAAACAAAGTATGTTTGGTTGGAGAGGATGCTTGAAGGGGCTCAAAAGCTTTGTAGCATGGTCCTTTCTCATGTTCTTCATGGCTTGGGATAAAAATTAGCCCTTTTTCATCTTGTATGAGAAATAATGAAAATCTTAATGCCTGATAAGAAACACTGACACTCCTGTGTTTCTGTCTATGGATCTAACTTTGGCAGCTCAGATGCAGTCACTTTCTCACCGGCGCAATGTGGCTTCCCTGTGTCTCTTCTACAAATACTTTCATGACTTCTCCTCAAATGAACTTACCTCACTGGTATCCCCCATAAATGAATTTACTTGAGCCACAAGATTAGCAATTAGGTCCCACCCTTTTACTGTGAAACTAATAAATTGTAAACGCAAATTGTACTCCATCAGCTTCTTCTCTCGCATATGGAATTCCGTTCCATTTACTTGCTTTCCTAACAGCTACAATCTTCAAGAATTCAAATGTAAAGTCAATTGTCATTTTCTATCTCACTAACTTGCATCCTCTCTCTCTCATGTTTCTTTCTTCTTCCACTCCACCCTCATCAGTATTCTCATCCTTCTCCTACCCTCTTTCTGACACCCTCTGTAACCTGTCACTCTTTCTTATAACTTACCTCCTATGTAACCCTCTGCTCAACAGTGGCAGTAAAATGCCTTGCTTGGGGTGACATGATTATATATTTAAAAAAAATAAAACTGACTTTTGTTGTCAGTTATGGCCTTGATCTCACTAAAAAATTTGAAAGTTCTTTTCTTATCAGAGTGAGATTTGCTGTATCTTTGTAATTGCTATTAGACTCATCCAACTCTTCTGTATCCCCTGCACTATTCTCACATTGACACCCAAATACTCTGAAATATTTTTATTAGCGTTTCCAGTCCAGATGCCAAGCAGTACATCATGCCATTCCAAAATTTCTGGCAGAGGCATTTGTGTCATGGTGCTCTTTTTCTTACAGATGGTGCCCAACTGACCCTACTATACTGTGCAGTTGACAGAATCTAAAGCAAACAATATGCGTGGTCAAAATTAAAAATATAAAATGGCAATAATTTATCCAGCGCACTCTATATGTTAATGATGTCTAACAAGCATTTTTATTGAATTGAATTCATATTTGAAGAAATCATTTCTCTTTTTCTGAACTATCATGTTTTGTTTAACCCGTGCATATATCAGATGTTAAATTCATTTTATTACAATAAATAACATCTTCAATGCAAATGAGTTTTGATGCAATTCATCTTTTTCTAATTTTATGACTGCAAGCTACTAAAGTTATTTAATGAAATTTCTTTTCTAATGACATATTTGCAAGCTCTATATGCTTGATAGACTGCTGATTTAATTTGTTGCATTCATTTTCATGCAAAGGTTCTTGAGAAAAGCATGTATCTTCCTTCTACTCTAGCTAGGGATTAAACAGTAAGATAGACTGAGTTCTCTGGTTTTAGGTAGCAATCAGTACAAGAGAATAATTTCAATCTGTGGATAAGCCAACAGGAAGCAGTTCCACTATCTTTTCCAAGAATGGGTTAAGATTACACTTCATCCTGAATGGACATGGTATTAAATAATACATCAGAAACTTTAAAGAAAACTTTTTTTTGGTAATAATTATGTAGATAAGCATTCCTTAGACCAAGTGTTTTCAATCAGGAGCAAATTTTTGTTGTTTTTCATTTATTTATTGAATTGCAACACCTTCACATTTTAGTGAACATTTTGTTGATTGTAATATGGTTAAGTTTATTTAATAATTAGTTATGGTGATTTTCTAAGCATAGCTTAGATGTGACACAAGGCTGAATGTATGAAGCATAGTCATAATTGATCTATCAAAAAAGGCTTGCTAACCATTCAGTCAGTTAAGTGCCATACATGAAACACGCTTGGGCGATCATGTCTCGAAAGAGACATGACTGACTGGGCAGAAGATTATCCTGCAGTAGGTTGCCATTGCTTTCTGTGGTAGACTGGTTGCCAGCCAAGGCTATAGAACCCAATCTGTCCTGTTATTTAACCCATAACTGGAAGGAAGAGACGGATTAATACCTTTCCCAAGGGTATTTGCGCGTAAGTGACTGCAAACCATTACACTATGTAAAAGTACCCAATTTAATAATTAGTTCTGGAATTACTGTAAATATATTCCAGTTAAAGAATCCATCAATATTTTCTATTCCTGTTAGACCGGTAAAACACCTCTATAAAATAATCTATGTATATGTACTAATATGGAAAAGAATGAAGATTTTCAACAATATATGCCTATTACTTCAAATGCACTTTTTGAGTTGGACAGTCTTAGAAAGAGATGGAGAATGACATTTTGATTCATGGTGAAAATAAACGGTGATTAGTTTCAAGTTGACTTAACCAAAGTTGGACCATATAATTAATAATAATGTCCTGATCTGCACTGCATTTCTTTCTTATATCTCATATCAGTTTTCATATGACAAATTTGCCTTTAAAATCTGAATTAAATAGCAAGAAGGGAAAAAACAAAAAAAATGCTAATTGAATTGGGCTGGTAACTGATCAGATTGGCTAGTGATCAAACATTTTACTCTCTTTTGATGTGGCATTCAATACAATAGAAAACTTTCTCTGAAGCATTAATAAATTACAAAATTTGTAGACTTGCGTATGTTTTTGGCCCATGACTTTTGCAATGTAAAACCTAGGAGAGGTTTTGTATGGCAGTGACAAAAGTTTACTGTATGTAGGTTTTTTTTATATTTTTTCCCTCCATTTCTTCCAGTGGAATAAAATGTCTACAACTATAGATCAAATCTCCTAATATTTTGTCACTAATTACTCTGACATATTATATATTACTGAGCTAATTTGACAAAGTTGTTAGTGAATTAAGAATTCTTTTGTAATCTATAGTTTCATCTCTCTTGAGATTTGTTATTTATATAAGTTTTTCTTGATGTCCCCTGTGAATGTCACATGACAATGATGCAAACTGATTAGGTCTCACTTATATGAACCATGTTCTGTTTTTGTTCTAGACTTTTTTTTATTAATGATTTTTCTTTTTTTAAGACTTTTGGTCATTTTTTTTTGTATAGAAGCTCACTTGACATATGAAAGGGATTTATAGCATAATATTAATATGGTTGTTCAAAATAAGTAGAGAAATAAAGTTTTACAGTTAAGATATTTTACAGTAAGTGATTAAGATGTGGATCTGGGTAGTGTAATAATAGCAGATGGAAAGAATAACACAGATCCAAAGGCACATTGGAATAGCAAAAGAAGCATTTGAGAAACTAAGCAATGTATTAGGACACAGGAATATTTGGCTCTGCTTAAGTTGACTAGGCCTCTTGTCAAAAATGGAAATATAATTTTTGGAGATTAGCCTTTCTTAAAACTTCAAGCCATGACATCAGTTATAATTGAAAATATGGATTTTTAATTTATTGATTTAAAAGGGTATGGATGACCTGTTCATAGTAGTGATGCAATTTAAAATCAATTGCTGGCATTTTTTATAGCTATTGGACTTGGGTGTTCTACATATAAAAACACTTATTTTTCAAAAGAATTTCAGAATGTTTATGCATTTTTTTTGAAAATCTGTTCCAAACCAAAAATTAAAAAAAAGGTTAGTTTTAAAAATTTAAAAAAAAAAGAAGTTAAATATGTACATATCAGTGATGTAAGTCCAGTTTCAAACTTGACAATTATAAATACGTCCAGATAACTCTGTAAAAAGTCAAGGATTAATTTTTACACTGTATCATAATCATGAACAGACACCCTCTTCTAAATCATTAAAAAGAAAATTAATGTTTTTTCATTCTGACAAATATTGTGGTTTAGAAGGTCTAAGGCTGTGGTTCTCAAGTTGCTTAGATGGTAAATAACCTAAGAGCTGAAGAATTTCTTTTATACAAATAGTTCAAGGGAGATAACTGATAAAGCACATTGCAACTCACTTCATTTAATACACTTATTTTTTATTTTCAAATTTAAGATATACCAAGTATTTCTAACAATTAAAGTGTAAAAGAATCTCTTTTTATCAAGAAATCTGCCAATTGTCATTTCCCATAAACCCAAAACCCAAAACCCCCTTTATTTCTCCACTTTGATATTTTTCTCAATCTTCTCATGTCCACTCTTAATCTCCTGTCACTGATAATGTTTGTAGTTCCCAAAGAACTAGTCAGTGACCCATTGTCTGTATAGCATTGTTCTGGTGGTAATGCAGCCATGCCCAAAGTTTCATGCAACAAAGAAGAGACAAAGAATTCTGCATCTGCTACCTCACTTAATGCCAAAGTTTCAAATGCTAATGGACTCTTGTTACTCTCTCCAGCTTTTTAGATTGCCAGCTAATTGGTGCTACTTTTTGTTCTCATTTTGAATAAAAACAATGATACCACCTGGGAAGACTCATCTTCCAGACCAGCATATGTATTATCTGAATATACGATCATCCAAATTTAGAAATTTTAATTAAATTTTCTTTTTAAACAGTGCTTTGTTTGCCTCTTGTAGCATTTTCACAGTTGGATGCCTTTCCCTTTATTGCTCATAACATGTTTTATAGCTTATATCTTGTTTTATTTGTGAAGCAACTCATGTCTACTTAAGTATTTTAGATAAGTTTTCTCAGCCTATTCATCTATCTTCCTTTTGGTGTGTTTTTTAGTTATGCTAATTAGTCTTATTGTGGAAAGATGATTAATGTTTTATTTACACTCCTTTTGTAGTTTGAACAAATTCCACTAATACTAGATACTTAAACGATCCATTTTCATGCATGCATGCTATTCTCTGTAGTTTTTTCTCTGATCTGTCCCTGAAAAAAATCATTACCATGACTGACCAAATCTCCTACAAGTGATCCACTTCTATACCACTTGAATAAGTCATTATCATATATACTAATTGTACCCCCACCCTACTGTAAAAGTACATCAACACTTTTTCACCAATGTCTTTGTGCATCATTCAATCCATAGATGCATCTTTTAAGATGCCAGACTGCAGATTTTGGACAGACATCATGAGGTGAGCATAGAAATATTTCTCTTACTAAAGGATTCTCTTGAAGAAATGCTGCTGTTACATCAATAGATAGCAGTCTCCAGAATGTCACTGCTGCTGTTAAAGATGTGTTGATCCTTTCTACTGCAAATGGGAGAATCTTTTCTAAGATTGTTAGTGTCCTCTTTAAAGACATGAGCCACTAATCTTGCTTTAGTTTTGTTTTGGCTATTTTTATATTTTTCAGATATTATCCAGCAAGAAGATGGTGTAGTCTATTTTTCAAAAGGAATTACTTTTACATTATTATCTATCAATTTATTCAGCTCTCTATTTGAAGCAGTTACACCATTTTGGGACATTTCTGTGGTTAACAGTGCAGCATTTTCTGGATAAAGTGGTTGCTTCTGAATGCCAATATGATTCCAATTAACACATCTTGGTTCTTCATCCATCTTCACATGAACCTTCATCCATTCCTTATATTTTCCAGTTTGTTTAGGCTGGATGTTTAATACTTTGGCTTTCCTCCATGCCTCTTCATTCCTCATCTGTATGCGATGAAAGAATTTCTTATTGGTTTTAGGCTATTATTTACACCCAGAGGTAAATTTTCATATCTATCATCCGTATCTTCCTTTTGGGAGTCCATTTCATCTGGCATAGAATATTTATAAGCATCATTCTCCTCATTTACATCAATAGTATTCATAGGTAGTTTGTTATCTCTTGTCTTATATTCTGATCTCTTTTTGGCCTGTTTCATATTACTATAATTTTTTTACTTTCTTAATTGACATGGATGAACATGATAGTAGGCTCCTTCATGGCGTATCAATACAGTTCTTCTTTCCCAAACACAACTGCAGGATTTTTCCAACCCTTAAAATTTTTGTGATAGTGAACTTTATTGCCATTATCTTGTGGCAAAATCCAATTTTTATTGTGAATATGTTCCTCTAAGTCTGTACATACAATTTGATTAAGTTTGTGAGCTATAGAAAAAGCTACAACGGGAAGTAAAGGTACGCATTTTTATCTCCTGCTTACTTCACATAAATTGCAACATTTTTCAATTATCTTAAGGAATTCAATGTCATTAAAACTTTTACTCTCCTTCACGACTCTACACAACTTTTCTTTTGAGCTATGTGAAAATTGTCTGTGTAGCTTTATTGCTTTTTTTTTTCTTTTTTCTTCCAGTGTTAAGGTTTTGTGGTTCAAAAAATAAAAGCTTTGTCCAGGATCTCCCTCTTTTCTTTCGTTCCCTTTCTCATATAAAACAAACTAAAATATCTCATTTTCTCTTTTCAATCAAGCTTTATAGCTTTCATCCATTTCCATAATTCTTCTCTTTCTGCATTCAGTTAAAGTGCCATACGTGATACACGCTTGGGCGATCATGTCTCGAAAGAGACATGACTGACTGGGCAGGAGATTATCCCGCAGTATGTTGCCATTGCTTTCTGCGGTAGACTGGTTGCCGACCAAGGCTATAGAACCCAATCTGTCCTGTTATTTAACCCATAACTGGAAGGAAGAGACGGATTAATACCTTTCCCAAGGGTATTTGCGCGTAAGTGAATACAATGGATTCAACTGGAATTCGAACTCGGCTTATCATTCTATAAAAAGAATTGCCATAATGGCTCGAATTGTCAATTGAGAATCCTGATTCCGGTTGAGTTTGTTATATTCACCTTACATGCAAATACACTTGGGAAATATATGAACCCCCTCTTCTCCACTCAGATATGGGTTAATTAGTAAAGCTTGTATCACTAATTCATTATCTCCAAAAAAATTTTAATGATCTAAAAGTATTTTCTGTCTTTAAATTATCTGCAAAGTTTTGATAAGCTGTAAAAGAAACAAATCTATCAAGCAAAACAATTCTACTTAAATGAAGTGAGTATAATCAAGTGTCTTCTAAGATGAACCAGTGACACTTTAAAAGATTTTGCCATCTGTAACTAAGCAAGAAATGGTAATCTGTAATCTTGACTCTAATCTTTGGAGAAGGATCTTTGAAACCATTCCTGGCATTTCATTGGTTAGCAACAAGATCAGACTTGTTTACACAGTTTACATTTTTTGAACTGTCGTTTTCATTTTTATTGCCATATTCATCATGTTTTGGCTGTTTTATGCTCCGGCCTTCTTCAGGTGATATTTGGTATTTATTTAATCTACTGGGGTAGATTGTTCTAATTCCATGTGTTATACTTTTGAATATCTCTGTTTATTCAGGAGCCCGAACTCTTGTGTAGCGTCTTGAGAGGCTGCTCTGATCAACAGTTGAATAATATCGGGGTTTCTGTAGTGCCATTTCGTGCATGGATGGGCAACCCCGAGGCCACATTTTGCTGCAGGCGGCGCCATTCGCCATCCTTCACCTGCTGCAATTAGTGAACATCTGACCCTACTCTAGACCTCTCTCTATCCACAACTAAACCACCATGAAATGAAACAAACGAAACAGCAAGACTAAACCAGCTAGTCATAAATCGCCCAAACCTATTTGCGTTTCCTTCACAAACATATGAGGTATTCACAGTAACTTTAATAGTGTAGAATCATTCCTCCTAACTAACTCACCCGATATCTTAGCTATATGTGAGACTAACCTTGACCCTTCTATCCCCTCCTCGGAGCTGTTCGTTCCTGGTTACCTTCCCCTCTTCAGGAAGGACTCCAATGTCCATATGCATGGGCTTGGTGTATATATCAGTGAACAACTCCCTCTAGCCAGGGTCACATCTCTTGAATCCCTGAATCATTCTTTCATGTGTTTCCGTCTCTCACTTCTAAGCTCGGTTAGCTATCTCTTCTTCCTCTACCACTCCCCCTCCTCTTCTGACTGTACAGTACTTGATAGCATCTCTACTAATATTGACAGGGCCATTTCTTCTCATCCATCTGCCCATATATTTGTATTTGGTGATTTTAACGCCCACCACACCAAGTGGCTTGAAAACTCAGCCACTGAGCTTGCTGGGATCCACACCATGTATTTTTCAATAACCCAAGCTTTAACGCAAGTGGTGGACTTCCCCACGTGTTTCTGTAATAATCCTAATGGAAGGGACTCTTTACTCGACCTCTGCTTTACTTCCATTCAAGACTCCTGCACTACCAGGTAGCTCTGCCCCCTCAGAAACTCTGACCATGCCGTAGTTTCCGTCAACATCTCAATCCACTCTTACTCTACCCAAGAAAACCAGACCAGCAGAATATCATACTGCTACCAGAGAGCAGACTGGGACTCGTTCCGAGACTTCCTCTGTGACGTCCCCTGGAACAACATCTTCGATCTTCCTATCGAAGACTGTGCGCCCGAGGTCTCCTCTTGGGTTAAGGCTGGCATCGATGCTTTTATCCCGGCCAGGAAATTCCAGCTAAAATCAAATTCGTCCCCCTGGTTCTCACCCGCTTGCTCGGCCGCCATTGTCCACCGGAATCATTTCTTCCGGCTCTATTAAAGCTGCTCGTCGAACCAAAACAGGCGCCTTTATGCCTCAGCACGTAATAAGTGTAAAAAAGTACTGAACGAAGCTAAGAGGGCATTTGCTACCAGAATGAGACAACGCATAGCATACTCTAAGTTTGGCTCCAAAGATTACTGGCGACTCTGCAAAAGCGTGCTCAACAAGAGCAAGACTTCAATACCCCCACTAATCAATGAATTTGAAGTTCTCAGCGGACAAGGCTGAATGCTTTGCCCGTAGATTCTCCACCAATTCGACACTGGACTCGTTAGGAATACCTACACCTGACTTCCCACCCAGAACTAAGGCTCAACTAAATAACGTCCACATTACACCCTCGCTGGTCTCCAAGATAATTGCACAACTTGACCCACACAAAGCGAGCGGCAGGGACGGAATCCCAATCAAAGTACTGAAGAAATGTGCCCCAGAACTCTCCTCTGTCCTCTAAACTCTATAACCTCTACCTATCTGCTTTCTGTTTTCCTGCCTGTTGGAAGTCCTCCTGTGTAGTTCCTATATTCAAGAATTCTAACGAATCCTCAGACCCTGCCAATTACCATCCTATTAGTCTCCTTCCGATCTTCGGCAAAGTTTTCAAAGCCGTTATCAACGCCGAGGTGATTCAGCATCTCATGGATCCCAGGCTTCTCTCTGACAAACAGTACGGGTTTCGCTTCACCAGGTCTACTGCTGATATGCTAACGACCATTACTAAGTACATATACCGGGCACTTGACAAGAATGGCGAAGCCCGAACCGTTGCCTTGGATATCTCCAAAGCGTTCGACAGGGTCTAGCACACTGGCCTCTTATGCAAACTGCGGAGCTACGGGATAACTGGACACCTGTTTGACCTCATCCAGTCATTCCTCTCTAACCGCACATTGAAGGTAGTATTAAATGGGCATGCCTCCCAAAACTACCATACGAACACGGGCGTCCCTCAAGGTTCTATCCTAGGTCCCACACTTTTTCTGATGTACATTAATGATCTCCCCAACACCATTAGATCCCAAGTAGGCATGTACACCGATGACACAACAATCTACTCTCACCTCGATCAAAAACCAGGTGTGGGCGACAAAGCGAACCTCGCTGCCGAGCTTGAAAAGGACCTCCAATCCGTGGTGGCCTGGGGTAGGAAATGGCTAGTAAATTTCAATGCTACTAAAACGAAGCTGTTATCAACTAACCACCATAGACAATTGCATCTACCTCCCATTAGCATGGGACAGGCTTGCCTCTCAGAGAGTTAAGCACTATGCCTCCTTGGCCTTACACTTTTGGTGGACCTCAAATGGAATGACTATATCGAATCCATTGCCAAATCTGCTGCTATGAAAGTCAGCTCTCTGTGCAGGGCCCGGAAGTTTTTCCCACCTGAATCTATCCTGCACATATACAAATCTACCATCTGCCTATGTATTGAATACTGCTGCCATATCTGGTCGGGTGCCCCTGCTGCTCTCCTTGGGCTTCTTGACAAAATACAAAGGAGGATCTGTAACGTGTTTGATACTGACTTGGCAGACCAGCTGCAACCACTCTCTCACCGGCGTGATGTGGCTTCCCTGTGCCTCTTCTACAAGTACTTTCATGGCTTCTGCTCCAATGAACTTAGATCACTGGTGCCGCCTAAGCACGAATTTACACGAGATACTTTATTAGCAACTAGGTCCCACCCTTTTACAGTTAAACAGATAAGATGTAATCATAAATTGTACTCCAACAGCTTCTTTTCTCACGCTTCCCGCCTGTGGAATTCCCTTCCACAAGTCTGCTTTCCCGACAGCTACAATCTCCAGGTGTTTCAATGTAGGGTCAATAGACACCTCCTATCACACTAACTCCCTATTATTCTCAGAAAACTCTTATCTACCCTACCCTCATTCTCGGTATCCTTACCCGCCTATCACCCACTCTCTGACATTTCCTATATTTAACCATCCTTTCTCCACTATGTAGCCCCCTGCGCAGTAGTGGCAATGACATGCCTTGCTCGGGGTGAAATGCTTATAAAAAAAAATTCCTTCTGATAAATCTTCAAGGTTTTTTGTTCTCTTTGCTGTTGTCAGTTATTGAACTCAATACTCTTTGTGTCAAGTAACTTTTGAATCAATCAACCAACACTGGGCCATGTGTCTTTGGGGATTCAGATAACAATCCGAACAATGTAAATAGTATAAATAGTTATGATACCTCAACTCAGAAATACTGACAGATGTCAGACTTATTTGTTTAATAAAGAAGAGAAAATTTATATTATGTTGTTATCCTTGTTGATACCAGAACAAAAAAAAAATAAAATAAACAAACCCCAAGAAATAGATATGAGAATATTTTAAGAGTTGATAAAATTTGAAAATACGTAACAGACAATTTTATTTTCTCAATTCTCTTTTGCTTTCTGAAGAATATTACACTGCATTATATTTTCCCACTTCATTGCATTTAGTCAAGTGCCATATGTGATACATGCTTAAGTGATCATGTCTTTAAAGAGACATGACTGACGAGGCAGAAGATTTTCCTGCAGTAGGTTTCCATTACCAAACAAGGCGACAGAACCCAATCTGTCTTGATATTTAACCCATAGCTGGAGGGAGAAGTGATGGATTATTTCTTTTCCCAAAGATATTTGCATGTCAGTGAATGTGATGAATTCAACTGGAATTCAAACTTGGCTCTCCAATTTCTTGTCCTGTGTCGATATCGACTGTACTACAATGTACATCAAGGTCCTAAAAAGATTATAGCTGCCACTATCAAAATAATTCAAAGTAAACAATTTGAGATACTCCTGGACATGGACAATAAGAACAATCTATACTGTAGATTGAATAAAGGACATAGTTAAAAGTTTTTTGATGGATACTCTGAAAAATAGATACATAAAGAAGGCCAGAAGGTACAATGGTCAATATATTGTGATTATAACCATAAAGATATTTATCTGCTTGTAAATATCTCCCTATCCCCAAAATTTAGATTATTGAATTTCTTCTGAACACAATTTGCAATACAGCATCAGCCTCAAAACAACTCTAAATTAAAAAAAAAACAAAAAAAAGCAAAGCAAATAGAATATTTTTAATCATATCACCCCATGCAAAGCAGTAAAGCTACTAAGACACAAGGTGTTACTGAGTATGAAAGAATAAGAAAAAAGAGAAACATTAAGGAGTGAGAATAAGAGTAACCAAGAAAACAGGAGATAACAATTGACATTGCATTTAAATTATTGACGATCAAAGTTGACTGGAAAGCATGGAGCTGGAAGCTTGTTCTAGAAGTGTGAAATACAAGAAAAGACAGAGAAATTATTGTTACATCTGGCTAATTCAATTGGGAATTGATGAGACCTTGCCACCAATCTAGTACTGTGCTTAAATTCATAAGGTCTGGGTATCATATCAAAGAATTCATTTGAATGATTACCGTGAAAGTCTTTATAAAAAAAGCCAGTGATAAAGAGACTGAAGCTGAGATGCCAGATCAGCACCAACAATATTGTTGATTCTTTAGATTTTATCAAGAATCTCCAGATATACAATAGGTGCACAGAACCAGATATGGCAGCAATATTCAAAGCATGATCAAATGGTAGAACTATAGATGTGTAAGATAGATTCTGGAGAGAAAGAGTTTAGCATGACACAATGAACCAACTTTCTTAGCATTAGATCGAGCATTGGATTCAATATAATATTTCCATCTTATGAATGTAAGCCCGAGAAGGCACAAAACAGAGTATTAGATTAATACTGATGTCTTTTCATTTGGAATCTCTTTAACATTGTAAAATAGTTCAAGTCCCAGGCTACAAACTGCTATTGTTGAAATTTTTAATGCTATTGAGACTGCAAGTGCATCACTTAATGTAATGGTGGCTTTTTGCTCCACAGTCTTGTTTATTTAAACAGACTGTTTTTTTTTTATTATTATAATCAAATAGCAAAAGCCTTCTGAAATAGTTTGAACCTATGTTTGCCATTTTATAACTACATTTCTTTATCTGCTTGAAAACAGATCATATGATTTAAAATATTATTTTATCCTTTTTTTTTTTAAATAAATTTATTGGTTCTGTGTGTGAAAAAAAAATGAGTGATTTTATAAATGTTTATAGTTCATCTTATTGTAGAAAAGAAACTAGGGATGTCTCTTTGTACTTTTTAAAAAATTATTTTATAGCAAGATGGTTGTAGACACCAGAATATTTGCACTCCAATCTTTCTTCATTGGACTTTACTCATTTTGGTTTTATAATCTCATTGAACCACAAATCAAATGCTGCCAATATAGTCTTCATTTATTTGCTTGTGAATTTTTTTATAACTGCATCAGAAAAATTATTTTTCTCCTGAAGCATTTTGGGTGAAAACTGAAGTAGATAATATTCTGGTATTTTGCTAAAAAAAAAAAATTTAAAAAAATTAGAAAAAGATTTATATTGTGTTCATAAATTTTGAGCTCAGATAACCAATAAATCTTACATTTGCTATTCTGAGTTTTTTGTTTTATAGACATTTAATATAAGAGTTCATACATGCATATTCAATTTAATAGCTCATTTTTGTCTGAAAGATTTATTCCTTACAAATGTTAAAGAATTTCTTTAAACTAAGGTTTTATCCACTTTACTCAGGAGTTACTTGTGATCCTTTTCCTATTTTTACTGTCAAACTGATCCCTTCTCTAATTCTGCTGTCAAATTGAACCTTTTAAAATGATTTCAATTCGAATGGATGTCATGCATTCTATCTCACCAGTGATTTTCAACAAGCAACATTTTCACATTGAAATTTTTAACACTATTTCATAATTTTTTTCTTTTTCTTCAAATCATTTGTATTAATCTTTATCTCCATTAATTTTCTTTTGTTTGTAATTCTAACAAGTAACATGCTTTTGAAAATTCAATCAACACCTATAATTTCTACTGTTTGTTTTGCTTGGCATCCATTCTAATTATACATTTTCATTCTTATTTCATCATGGGAAATAAAGATCAATCTGTTCTATAACCTGATTCAACTGAATCTTCTCACATTAAGCTGTGTTAAATTTGATTTAAGATGTACAACATGCACAATTTCATTACAAGTTATGAAAAGGGAATTAATTTCTAGCAACATTACAATGATCTCATATTCCTTTATGGATTAGGTTGTTTGTTACCATAACAGCAAAAATGGCACCTAGTAGTGAGAGTTATGTTAGAGCAATACTCTTATAGTCCAAATTTGAAGAAATCTGCAGTTCAATTTACAACTTAATAATAATAGTGTGGGATGTGAATTTGCACTCACTTCAGTAATAATCTGATTTTTAAATATTTGTAAGAATTATGAAGGACAAGGAATATTCTATTCAACAGTTAAACAGTGTGAATTATGTTTACTGGACAGTGTATTTGAGAGACTTAATAAAGAACCCTGTTGGAGTATGCATTTTCTTAAACATTTTTCTTAGACATTCACACATTTTAAAAAACAAAAAAACAGGGCACCTACTCAAACATTGGCTTTTACTTGAATAACCTTCAGAGTAATTAGATTTTCACAAGGCATGAGATCAGAGCTAGATCTGTATCTTTGTATAATGTTTAATATTGTTAATACTTAACATGGACTTATGTGCAATAACAAAGAGTTATATTGAAAAACAATTATTTGCTTAAAATAAACTAAATTTTTATAATTTAGTCTATAGGCTTACTGTAGTAGCAACTTAGTTTAAGATGATGTACTTTATAGCTTTCTTCAGGTGTCTGTCTGAAGTTTAGCTTGATTGGCAGATACCTGAAGAAAGCTGGAAGGTACAATAGCTGAAATATTGATAGGGCAATTAATTCAACTGTAAATAATTAGAGTATGTCAAAATTTCTGGGCGAAGAAGTTATTAGCTGAGTTAATTCAAGTGTTGGTTCATGGAATTGGTAATTGATAGTTAAATCTTTTGGCTGTCTACTACAAATTTAGGTTCAGTGGAAACAGGATGAGCAATAACTGATCAGTACTAAATAAGAACAAGACAAGATGGCTATGAACTTACTGATGTAGCAACTTAGAAGTATTAAGGGATAAGTTTTTAAGCTGACACATTTGTTAGCTGTGTTCTAATATGAAATTTGCATTGTATAGTAATGGGCATCTATCAGTCATGGGAGACTAGATTCTACTAGGGTTGCAGACTCTTTGTGAAGCACATTTCTGTTTCATCAACATGCACAGAACCAACCCTTAGTTTATACTGTAACTATTCTGAGCAAAAATTAATGAGTTTATGGGAGAGAATGCATAATTGGGCATGATCAGTAACAGTAATTGAACAAGACGAGTACACTCAAATTCTCAGTTACAATAAATTGTGATGTTGTACTAGCACAACCATTGACTCCTCTACCCAGTTTAATTAAGAAGTTTTGGATCAACTAGTGGTTTATGTGTATGTTATATATATATATATATATATATATATATATAATAATTTTTTCACCTTAATATATAATAATAATCTTTTCACCCCAAGCAAGGCAGTACTGCCACTTGTGTGCAATGGGGGGCTACATAAAAGGAGAGCAAAGAGAAAGAGGGACCAATTACAGGGGCTGTCAGAATGGTTAAGAGAAGGATAAAAGGAATACTGATGTTTTGGAGAGTTGCTTGAGAGCAGAGTGAAAAAGGAGGACAAGAAGATACAGTGGGTGTTAGGGAAAGAATAAGAGAAGGATAGAAGTCAAGGGGATAAGAGATGGCAATTGACAATCCATTTAAACTCTTGGAGATTGTAGCAAGTCTATGGAAGGGAGTTCTACAGGTGGAAAATGTGAGAAGAGAAGCTGTTAGAGTAGAAGTGGTGGCTACATTTGGTTGTTTTGACTATAAAAGTGTGGCACTTTGTTGCCAGTCTGGTTGCTTGAGTAAATTCATGTAGTAGGGGAACCAGGGAGTTAAGCTCATCAGAGCAGAAGCCATTAAAAAATTTGTAGAAGAGACAAAGGGAAGCTGCATTCTGTCAGTGAGAAAGTGACTGGAATTGAGCTGCCAGGCTGGGATTGATCACATTACAGATTCTCCTCTGGATTCTGTTGAGAACCAAGAGATGACTAGCAGGGGTCCTGACCAAATATGACAACAGTATTCAATGCATAGGTGGATGGTGGATTTGTATATGCATAAGATGCTAAGGTGAGAAAAACTTCCTGGCCTGACACAATGACCCAACCTTCCTAACAGTAGATTTAGCTATTGATTCAATGTAGTCATTCCACTTGAGGTCGGCCAAGAGGGTGAGGCCGAGGAGATGCAGTTTATTGTTTCTGGGGAGACTAACTTGATCCATTTTGATGGGGTGCAAGAGGGACTGTGTATGGTAGTTAATAGATAGCAGCTTCATTTTGGAAGCATTAAAATTTAAGACCCAGTCCACCACAGATTGGAAGTCTTTTTCAAGATCAGTAGCAAGGTTGTCTGCCTTAACATATTTCTTACTGAGGTGGGAGTAAATGGTGATATCATCAGTGTAAATGTCTACTTGGGATTTGATCATATCAAGGAGATCGTTGAAGATCTGAAAGAGCGTTGAATCTAAGATATAGCCCTGAGGGACTTTTGTGTTTACATGATAGGATCTTTTATTTTTTTAATTGTTTCACCCCAAGCAAGGCGGTACCACCACTGATGCACAGAGGGCTACATAAGAGAATAAAAGTTTAGGCAGGAGGAAAGTGAAGAGAAAAACAAACCAGTTACAGGGGGTGTCAGAGAAATGGCAAGAGAAGGATGTAAACACAGAAGTGAAGAAATTGTGAAGGTAGAGAGAAAGGAAAAGAACAAAATAAACTGGGTGTTGTAGGAAGGACTGGAGTCAAGTAGATAAGAGATGGGAATTGACATTGCATTTAAATTCCTGGAGGTTGTAGCTGCCAGGAAAGCAAGTATATGGAAGGGAGTTCCACAGGTGAGAAGTGTGAGAAAAGAAACTGATGGAGTAGAATTGTCTGCATTTGGTTGATTTAACTGTAAAACTTGTTGCCAGTCTGGTTGTATGAGTAAATTCTTGTGGAGGGGGCACCAATGACCTAAGTTCATCGGATCAGAAGCCTGGAGGCATTCCCATTTAAAATGATCTTTATTATGCAGTTTGATAAGAATGAATCAAATCAAACAAGTGTCCAGTGATAAGATAGCCTAGCAGCTTGCACAAAAGGCCAGTGTGCCAGATTCTATCACATGCTTTGGAGATATCTATGGCAAAATCTCAAGCTTTGCTGTTCTTATATAGAGCCTGGTATATGTACTCAGTGATTGTTGTTAGCATATAAGCAGTAGACCTGATGGAGTGGAAGTCATACTGTCTGTCAGAAAGTATGTTATGGGTAGTGCAATGTTGAACTATTTCATCATTGATGATAGCCTCGAACACTTTGCCGAAAATCGGTAAGAGGCTGATAGGGTGATAATTAGAAGGTTCTGTGGGTTCCCCAGTGTTCTTAAATACAGGTGCCATAGGCAAGGACTTCTAGCAGGCAAGAAAACGGGAAGCAAAGAGACTGAAAATGGTTTTCAGGCATTTTCTAGTAGTGACACACCCTGGGATCATCTCTCCAGGCTGATATTATCAAAAAAAATTAAGCCCTTGACAAATTGACCATGGTGAAAATTGAACCTGTGCCTCATGGTTGGAATGATATCGATCTACTCAGCCAGATGTCCATTTTACTGTATAAAATTTAGTTATACTGAAAAATATTTGTTGTTTAAAATATTTTTTGACCTATAACAATGATGGTAATGATCTATTTACATACAAATATTACTGGTAATGTTGAAATTTCTGGGATACATAATGAAGAAAAAGGCTTAGAAAATTTGACACTCAGAAGACTTTGAAGGTAAGAGGAAAGCAGTGCATAACCTACTTAACAAGCTTGTATAAATATTTGGCAGAACACGAATTAAGAATTAAGAGAGATAGCAAAACACCAACTTTACTAAGTTACTAAGGATAAGAAATTGTGGAGAGTCGTGAATAACCATGTACTAACGGGATATGGCAAATAGAATAATTTAAAGATAGATCTTTTTTCCTCAAAACACTTTGTGTAAAAAAAAAAAAAAATCAAAATATGAATCATCATACATTATAAATTCAAAGTAATCACTTTAAAATGTCTTCAATCTTTTAAAAATACCCTTAATGTAATATTCAAAAGTTTGGAATAAATGAAAGATAGAAATGTCAAGTATGATTCTAAATATAATTTTGATAAAAATATAAGTGATAAGTAGAGAATATTCATGTGGTTCATTTGCATAAAAAAATGTTGCTGACATTTTAAGAGTTTTCAAACCGAAAATAAATTACCAAATTATGATTTCAATATTCAATTATATGTAATTGTTGCCTATATTCTAATCTGATTTCTCTGTAGAGGCATCTTTGCTACAAAAACAGCTGAAATAGTATATAGTAATTTTCAGTTGAATTTCTTGAATGAGTTATCATTATTTACACTCAGATTAAAATCTTCATCTTTAAGATATACTTTACAGCCTTCCTCAGGTGTCTGTCTGAAGTTTAGCTCAATTGGCAGACACCTATAGAAAGCTGTAAGGTACAATGGCTGAAATATTGTGATATGAAGATAAGGACATTTTGTTCAACTGTAAATAATTAGAGCATGTGAAAATTTCTGGGCTGAGAAGTTATCATTAGCTGAGTAAATTCAAGAGTTGGTTCATGGAATTGGTAATGTGATAATTGAAAGTTGAATCTGTTGTGGTACAGTGGATATCGGCTTGGAACGAGAAGCCGGGGATCCGAGTTTGAATTCCAGTTGAGTCCATTGTTTTCACTTACGTGCAAATAGCCTTGGGAAAGGTATTAATCCGTCTCTTCCTTCCAGTTATGGGTTAAATAGCAGGACAGATTGGGTTCTATAGCCTTGGTCGGCAACCAGTCTACCACAGAAAGCAATGGCAACCTACTGCGGGATAATCTTCTGCCCAGTCAGTCATGTCTCTTTCGAGACATGATCGCCCAAGCGTGTTTCATGTATGACACTTAACTGACTGACTACATATTTAGGTTCAATGGAAACAGGGTGAGCCATAACTGATCAGTACTAAATAAGAACAAGACATCTATGAACATAGTTGTTGAAACAAGAATAATTTACCTGCATAGGTTAAACATAGAGTTCAGTTTAAAATTCTTTGGTGGTTACTTGGATTGACACACAACTGAAGAAGACTGAACAGCCAAAACATGATCATATGAATGTGTACATCAGTGATTCTCTTTTTTGATACAGTAGTCTTAAAATGCTGTAAAAATAATTTTCAGTTTGGTTTATAACTGGATAGTGTGGGGTCTGCATTCACACTCATGAGAATAGTGAAATCCAAATTATCTACATATTTGTGTGTTTATTACAAAATCTGAAAAGAAAAACATAATATTAAAAGAGATAACAAAAAAAATTACTGATTACTGCAAAGTTAACAATAGCCATTAAACAGTATTTGTATTTTATGAAAAAAAAATGAATTAAACATTTTTATATAGGAATAACATTCTAAAAAATATTATTCTATAGATGTCATTATTTTATTAAAAGATGAATCATCTTTTTTTATTTCATCTTCTTTCATAATGAACATTTCAAATAGACAAATTTTCTAAAATGTGAGCATGTATATTAAAAAATCATTTATTGCTCGGAAACTCATGTGAATAAGGGATTAGTCAGTACAAGTAAAGTTGAAATTTTAAATAGTTGAGTTTTGTGGCAAATTACAGAGTAATATCCTCTGATTTCTCTGCAATTATAAATTATGTTAACAGAAAGTAACTTGACATTTAGCTTGAAAGTCTAACTTCAATGACCTTTTAAAAAAGTTTTAATAAAAGTTACAAATTGTTTTTTAAAGTTGTCATTTCTTAATTATAATAATGTTTACTGGATGCTAAATATAGCAATAATTCAGGATGTATTGGAAAATCTTACATTTTGTTTCGTGTGAGTGTTAAAAATTCTATAATTTTCGAAACTGTTTTTACTGAAAAAAATTATATAATTCCAAAATTTCAATCTTCTCAGAACTTTGAAGTTCTAAACTTAATAAGAAAACCTGAGATATTTTTAAGTTGAAATTTATGGTTTTAAAAAAATCTGTTCATTTTAAGTAAAATATACAGAAAGATTAAAAAAAAAAATGCAATATACATAAGTACATACATACACATATATGTGTGTGTGTATGTGTGTGTATATATATATATATATATATATATATATACACAATCATTAAATCTGCATCCAAAGAATGTGGAGGTTGAGTGATAGATATCTACATGGAAAGTGGAGTTAGCTTGTCTGTTGTGTTCACATTCACACTAATGCACTTAGAGAAGGCACGAGTCCATTTCTTCTTATCTCGGCTATGGTTTAAATAACAGTAGTCTCAATCTATAATTTTCAGTTGAAATCAGTCTAAGAAAGAAAACTCTGAATTCTAAACCATAGAATAGGTAACAGGTAATCATTCTACTGTTTTTGCCAAAAAGTCATGGCAATTCAGAGATAATAAACAGAATTTATGGAGAGCCATGATCATTAACATCCTGAAGAGACCTGACATTAAAAAGAAATGATGAAAAAGAATTTAAGACAAATATTTGTTTTTCAACATAAAATACTTCCTTGTCAATGCACTTAATTTTGTGGTCAATATTAATCATATAAATTGAATCTTATACAATGAAATTTCTGATTAAAATTCAGCTAATAACTTATTTTTGTACAGTGGTGTTTACCCTGTACAACGTCTGGGGGCCACTTCATATAGCAGGTTAGAGAGTAAGAGGTACCGCATATGCAGATATGTGGGGAAGATAATGATTTGAATAGGTAAAGATGATAGTGATCAAGAAAGAAACCTCTTGGGAGATGGTTTCACAAGACAGTGATTCATGGGAAGAAGCTGCTTGAGTGGAGCTTACACCTCATGAAAAGAATACTTAGCGAATAAGGGTGGTTCACAACAATGTGTGCGGCATGGCAGGTCTTAGTCATGAAGGTTAAGACTGGTGGAGCTAAGGAGTATAGTTCATATGAACAATCTCCATAGAAATAGCGCTAGAGCAGTAAGAGGCTTGCAATATTTCATCTGTGGGAAAGGGGTTGTAGAGTGGAAAATTATCACCTACAAGGATGCGGAAATGCTTTTGAACTATATTGAAAGTAGAAAGAGAAGACTGTGCAGTTCCTGCTCATATATGGTCACAGTAACCCATTTTTTGGCCTGATCTTGCTCTTGTAGAGGCTAGTGGGAGCATTAAGGTTCTTGCCTGAGTGTTAGTGTCGTAACCTGAAAGGTTACTGGTAATTTTGTAAGTGCAGCTGAGATGTGGCATAAGGCCAAAAGTATGGGACACCTGGTGAGGATCAAACTCACTAATCAATTGTAATGATTCTAGTAAGATAAGCTTGCTAACCATTACACCACCTTGAGGTGCCCAAACATGAAAGGTTACTGAATGAGTAATAACCAAAACAGAGGTTGGAAATAAATAATATTTATAACATCAAATACAAGACTCGGAAACTGCGTGAAGTAGATAATTATTGCTAGTAGAGAACTGCTAGACAGTGAGAAACACCACTCTCTCAAAAGTGTCCAATATATTATATAAGGATTGGGACATATCCATTACTGTCCATAGGTAGGTTATTGATTTAGTAATCTACCCTTGTTTAGAGTCTGTAAAGAATGTATTCAGCCATTTTGAATATGATGAGGACTTGGTAACCTAATATACAATAATTGATCATATACAATATAGGTGAACAATTTCATTAGAAAAATAAAAAATAAACACAATATATCTAAATACAAATTAGAGACATAGCATAGTAAGTCATACCATTTTAGATAAATGTTTTTGCAGCAATTTTTAATACCAACTTGAAATTTCTCTTGTTAAAACGTTGAATAATTTTAACACATTCAACATTAGGGATAAAAAATAGTTAATTTATGTAGTTTTCTATTTCGTTATTTTTTTTTTTTTTTTTTTTTAGAGCATAAACAAAAATTCATGGATTTGAATGAAAAGACAAACAGTCTCAAAATGATGTCGAGATCCATGAAATTTTCATCCTTTAATAGCCAGTTGTGTCGAGTTTAATTTGTAGCATATATACATGTAGGTAGGAAGAAACAATCAGATGTTGAGAGTGAGGCTCACAAAGCACTGACCAGGGCCCCAATTAGGTTTGCGTTCCCTCCCCACTCCCCGGTTGATGAGTTTGGATGTTGTATTCACTAGCCCCTATAGCTGTTCCTATAATTTGTTAGTCACTGAAATTATAATCTTGATAGCAGAAATTTACTGGGCTTACTTTAGTCTAACACAAGGCCACCTGGTGAGAAATGAATTTAACTTTTAAAAGTGTCAAGTTCAATATCACTTGATAGTAGACATGTTGAATCCAGGTAACAATAGAATGGTTACAAATTGACCTGTTATACCTCTAATAATCATTTAAGTGCCATACATGATATATGCTGAGGCGGTCATGTTTCGAAAGAGACATGATTGACTGCGCAGAAAATTATCCTGCAGTAGATTGCCATTGCTTTCTGCAATAGATTAGTTGCCAGCCAAAGCTATAGAACCCAATCTGTCCTGTTATTTAACCTATAACTGGAAGGAATAGATGGATTAATACCTTTCCCAAGGGTATTTGCACATAAGCGAATGCAAGGAATTCAACTGGAATTTGAACTCGGCTCCTCGATTTCTTGTTCTGAGTTGATATCCACTGCACCACAATGCACATCTTATAATAATATATACCTAAAATGGTACCCATCTGATGAAGAAATAAGTTTCTAGTTTTTCTTATGGATTTTCTCTTCTATTCTGTGTCTCTTCAGGATATGGGCAATCATGCTCTTTACTACTCCCTACTTTTCTTCTCTTTAAATGTTTATCTTTTTATGACCACTTCCAGTCTCTGTTAAGCTATTTATAGTAGCTTGTTAGGTAGATTACTCATTATTTTCCACTGATCCTCTAATTTTCAATATATCCTATGAGTGACATACTCTCAAACCCTTTTTTGCTCATCATGCGACTGAGAAATTTTATCCATCTTTCTGATTTTAAGTACAATTGTCTTTTTCCTTCCCATTTTTCTTTTGACTTCTTTGTACTCTGTCAATGGTATTCTTCTATAGAAGGATATCTCTCTTGCCTCGAGTATCCTCTTCATCTGAAGAAATTGTTCAACATTCCCTGTTATATAGAAGGACTGATATTACAGTTCAGCACTTTTTTCACAAAATTTTTTCAGTTTCTTTATGCTTTGTTTCTGAAAGGCTATTTCACCATTCCGATGCACCTTGTGTTTATTGCAACTACTGTCTTGATGTAGTAAACAAATTTCTGCTTTACATGATGAAAGGAATGACAGAAAGTTTTCTTTGAATTCTTCATGTCAGTTAAAACAAGATAGACATGTATGCAAAAATGAACTTAACAGTACTGCAACTTTCAATACAATTTCCATTTGGAAGACTGAATTCTTCATAAATAATAATTCTTGTTCATGGATAAGTATAAATTGTTTTTGAATGCTATGTCTTTTCAAGTGTTGGCAGTCATGACTCTCTTGGCAAATTCTTCCTATTTATTATCTGTGAAATGCCATGACTTGTCATTTAAGCTATTATTTAACCCATATCCAAGAAAAAAAGAAATGAATTTATGTCTTTTCCCAAGGGCAATAGTACAAAAATGATTCATAGACTTGGCTGGAATTTTAAAGCTTTTTGATTCTATTTCCCATGTATGTTTATTTACCCAGCCAACACCACTAATATATATAGTTTTAGTGCCAAGTATTTGTCACTTTAACTGAGCAGGTTCATGCCAACTTAGTGTTGGTTACGAAATTTCTATTTTCGCATTAATATCAAGCACTTTGTGGTAAAAAAAATCCTGCTTTTCAAAGTGCCATTTATCAGTCAAACTACTGAAAAAGCAACAATTTTGACTCCAAGACTATCACAACTCAACACACACACACACACACATATATACAGAAAATCTAAGCATGAGCCAATAAACCTACCTAGGTTTCACCCTACGGTTTGTCAGGGTAAACTGGCTTTTCGTCTTTCTTACGAGTACTTGACTTTTTGTTCATGTACTTTGTTTGTTTCTTTTTTTACGTCTCCTTCTTTTCCCTTCGAGTTCATCCTTGGTGGGTTGTTCAAGATGATTTAAATTATAGCTTAATTAGTACTAGTTTTGGCAGAGTTAGTTCTGTTACCATTAGTACTGTAAATACTATAGTTAATAATATTATATATATATATATATATATATATATATATACACACACACACACACACACTGAAAAAAAGTATTCAAGAAGACCATTGTAATGGAATGTCCCACACTCCCTATCACCTATGTGAACTGACTATATTAGTAGCTAGAGTGAGCACAGGAAATACCTGTAACTTGCTTCAGCAATTACTAGTCTGCCACCAGATTTCCTGTCTTGCCATAGTGTATTCTCTTTACAATAAACCTTTCTTCTTTCATGTTTGCACATGTTGCTGTTCTTTCACTCGAGTACCACCTTTAAAGGATTCAACAAAGACACATTAGTACACATAAATGGAAGATCATTGAGCAACATAGTACACAACATATGCAAAATTTTATTATTTGTATTTCACTTTTAGAAGTATTGAGAGCTTTAATATGGCAACTTCAAATCTAACACAGGAAATGAAATGACACATTGTTTTAGCATGTGCTGCCACCCAGAGAGATAGCCAGGTTTTTCATGTTCAAGGTTAGGAGTTGAAACTGTTTCCTTTTCATTCTAAATTACAATTTGTTCTCACTTACCTGGCAAATCTTGTATGTACATATTCACATACAAAACAATTTTGAAAAGTTCTTAGATCAACTTAGAAATTCTAAAAAAAAAATTAGATATTTAGCAAGATTTTATGAAGAGGGCTGGGATACATTTTATCACCCCTGAAATAGACAATGTGCTTAAGTAAGTCTGTGATCAATAAGGAAGTGTTAAGAAACATTTGTTTTAAATAAATGCCTTTTCCATTATATGAAGTGTTGTTGAAAATATGTCTGACTTACTTTAACAAATTTAAACAAACATCAGAATTTTCGTTGTAATCACTTCGTGATTGAACCAAAAAGTTTTTAGCTCCTTTGCATATATAATCCTCTATTATTTTTAACATGTAAAAATTGTGGTTTGTCAGTGTTTATTTACCCACTATTCTTTAACAATCATAAGGGCATCTTAAATACAAAAAAAATCATGTTTTAACATTGAGGTTAGGGTAAAATAAAAAATAAAAAATTCAACATATGCCTTTTATTTTAAGAAATTTAAAAAGGTTTTGTATAGATTATGAAGAAGGTGCTGGGACTAGCTAAAACTGTCAAAAGTAGTTTGTAAAATTTTGTTTCTGGAGATAACTCACTGAGCAACGTCTAATCACTATTAAAATTAAACTGGTAGACTAGTTTATGGAGATGGTACTGTTTCTAGCTGAAGATGTCAAAAGTGGTTTGTAAGTTTTGTTTCTGAAGAATACTCACTCTAATCACTGTTAAGATGAAGTGGCGACATCATTTTAATTTTAATCATGATCAGATGGAGACAATAACTGAAAATCATCAATGCTATTCAATGAGGGAAATAGTCAATGTATAAAAAAATGTATGCAAATTAAGCAGAGAAAATAATTTGCATCAGATTGTTAGTTGCTTTAATATTTGGCTTCCATATGCAAGTCCTGTAGATCCTCCTACAGGACTTACAGCAACATCACAGTATCTAGACTGGTGATCACTAGAACATTCTAGGTGCTGTAAGCTTGCATATTCTGGTACCTAAATCAATAATGACACAATTATGAATCAGATAACAGAGTTAAATTTTTATTGGTTTCATTATGTTCACTTGAGTCTAAATACCCTTGAGTATGATATGAATCCACCTCTTTCCCCCAGCTATAGGTTAATTAGTAAGGCTTGTATCATTAAAACAATTATCTTCTAGATTATTAGAATCTAGAAAATATTTGCTGGCTTTAAATAACCTGCAAAAGATTAAATTGTAGAAAATGAATTAATTCTGTAGGCCACAGCATCACTACATTTCTGTAGTTTTCATTGCAAGTATTAAATAGAATTCTTAGTTCCATGTCAGGCCAGTTTTGAATTCAGTTACCCTTCTAGATTGCTTGACAATCAAGGCTAGAGAGTTCAGCTAAGTTGGTGGGAGAATAAATGGATTTATACCTTTCTCAGAGACGTATCTCTGAAAGTGAATGCAACAGACTAATGTAGAAGTTGAATTTGACTCTCCAATCTCACTTTCTGTGCCATTATCTGTTACACTAATTGCACATATATTAGCACCCATGTAAGTAAAAAGAAAAAAAAACTCATTTTCAAGTGTGGGTCCTAATTGAAAAATATTTCATTTCTTTTTTTAAACAAATGTGATGGTCAATGAAAAGTAGAATTCTTACAACAAAGTAGACTGCAGGAAATCAAAGGGCAAGTATTTCATTAGAAATTTGATTTGATTACAATTTTGTGTCCAATGAACATTAGCCTTCTTTAAATATATAACAGGTATAGTTACTGCTCAAAAGAAATGCTTATTTCATATAAAGTTTTAAAAGCTTTCACAATATTTTCTTTTGCTATATTAAGCTTATATGTCTACGGCTATATCGTGTTGAATGCACCGGTTCCCGTCCAATCACCGAAGTTAAGCAACATCGAGCCAGGTCAGTGATTATTTGGGAATATCAGGTGCTGTAAACATAAGGACCAAGAATGGTCCACTGGTATTCCAGGTTTGGTGGTTGGGTGCAGGGCTAACAACCCTGCACCTTAAAAAACAGTTTGTTACAAAAACAGCAACAAAAAGTTGCTGCCCTATGCACCATTGGGTGTGATGAATAAATGTTGATGAAGCTGATATGGTTTTGTCTCCTTTTTTTTTTTTTTAACCTTGTCACTTCAGGGAGAAAACGATCATGGCTCACCACAATTTCTATTTGTTGTTGTTAGGGCACCGCTCCTATTTGACTACAAATGGACTGTTCCCATTGCTATATATAGCAATGGTGGATTCTCTACAAGAGAGTGGTAGAGAGTCACTTGAGAGTCTCTAATGAGTTACTGAAGAGTCAGTGCGAGTCAGTGAAGAGTTAGTCACACTTCCGGTGGCGTACCGGAAGTAATCACATATACACACATCTTACGACGGATTGGACTCTTGTATCTTTCTATTGTAAATATTACTAATCACTTCTGTACGTGCTGTCTTTCCGCGGAATACAACTTATATTCGGATTCTGTTGTTGAGTTATTCATTTATACTTGGCGACATAACAGTTGTATCCTCTTACAATAATGAATTGTGCACCCAAGTGGTAAACTACAAAATACAGATGTCCTAGAGCAAACCGGATTATTCTGTACAAGAGTGTCACTGAGAGATTAATCTACTGCAATATACACTACTATATATACTCCTTGCTAATCAGGAGCTATGACTTTCATATAACAAATGAACTCATTCATCCTACTGTGCCAGAAGAGTAGCAAAATATTCTACTGCAACACTTACTTTAATATAAGTAAATTGTGAATCACTATGAATGTTCTTGTGAGGGGAGGATAAGGAAGTGATTTCCTATTGCTTTCTCTGTGGTTTTCAAGTTGTCATTTACATAGACTGTTTACCTTACCAAGGCTAGAGAACCCAGTATGGCCACCTTTTTTTTCTTTCTCTCTTTTTTCTTCTTAGCAGCTGTAGGGAGAAATGGATATGAAAGACCTGAGTGCGAAGCAAATGCAACTACAAGCTTGGCTGGAATTTGAACTTGTTAGTGATTTTCTGCGCCATTGACCAAGGGATATGCAGATAGTAAAACAGTTGCTAGAGCAGAAAGGGGAAGATTTCCTCTTTATTATTTCTTTTATCTTTTCATTAAACATTTTTATCATTTCACCCCAAGCAAGGCAATAATGTCTCTCAGATGAAAGTGGTTACTGAGTATGAAAGAATATAAGAAAAACATTTAGGAGAGAGGAAAATAAAAGAATCATAGTTAAAACAAAGATTGACACTGCATTTGAATTTTTTGAAGATCAAAGTAGACAGGAAAGCAAGAAACTAGAAGAAAGTTTTATAAGTAAGAAGTGGGAGAAACTGTTAACATAGAACTTAGTTACATTTTGTAATTACAACTGTAAAATGAAACCTCTCTACCAATCTAGTATTGTCCTTACATTCATAAAGCGTAGGTACCAAATAGGAAAGTTCAGCAGAAGAAGTACCACAAAAGTATTTAAAGAGAAGGCACAGGAAGCAGAATTACAACGAAAGTGACTGAAGCTGAAATGTCAGGTTACTACTAATAATATTGAAGATTCTTCTTTGAATCTTATTAAAAATTTTTTTATATAAAGCAGAATTAGTGACATTTTACTATTGCCAATTAGACCCAGAACTTTCACAATGAAGAGATGTTCCCTCAGAGAGACAATGCGCCTTGAGCACCTATTATGATTTAAACTCAGCCCAAACCACAAGTGGAATTCATACATATGACCCATTATTAAAGAGGCCAGGAAAATAGCTGGTTCTGAGTAACACTCCAATAATTACCTGGCTTCTCTTGCTATCCTCTACAAGAGCCAAATTCAACTGAAGATGGAGTACTACTGCTATATATAGGCAAGAGTTGCCGAGTCTTGATTGATGAAAGAGTGTTCCCTAAGGGAGGTCCTGTGCCTGGAGCACCTATTGAGACTTAAATCCAGCCCTGATCTCAAGTGGAAGTCGTATTTACAATCTATTGCTAAAGATGCTTGAAAAATGGTCAGTTCTCTGTACTGTTCCAGCAAGTAGCTAACTCCTCCTGCTATCTTCTACCTTTACAAGAACCAAATCAGGCTGCAAGTAAAGTACTGCTGTCATATATGAGCAGGAGCTACTTAGTTTTTACTTTCCACTGGTGATAGTCCAAAAGTGTCTCTGAGCCATTGTGAGTAACTAATTATTTTTCATTCGACAACTGCTTTCTAACAGATGAGATATTGCGAGCCCCTCACTACTCTATCACTATTTCCACTTGTCCTAACCTTTACAGCTAAGGCACTCACCATGCTGTGCATATTAAAGCACCCGCCTCATCCCCATTGTATTACTCTGGTGAAGTGTGAGTTCCACTCATGCAGGTTCTTCCTATGAACCACTGCCTTTTGAAATTGACTTCCAAAAAGGAAGCTGCCTTTAAATTCAAATCTTAGCCTATTCAGGTCTAGGTTTAACCATTATCTTCCCCACATATCTGGATAAGATGTACCTCTTAAACTGTAACCCTCTACCTCAAGTGGCTTTCAGGACTTGTACATTAACTCTATTGTTAAAAAAAAAGTCCCAGACCAGATGTGGCAGCAATATTAAATGTATAAAGTGCTAAGTTCCAGCCTAGTCTGTTATGCTCATTTTTACAGTAAGCCATTTCTTCTTCTTTACCTCCCCCTAGCTAGCTCCATCAGCTATGGGATAAATAGCAGGGTAAATTACAGTCTCTAACCTTCTGTATGAGGCAATTTAAGAAAGTGATTTCAAAATTTCAAAATTTGGAGAAGGCAACATGAAACCACTTAACTTTTTCTCCCAAGAAGTCATGAAAATTCACAGATAATAAAGAAAAAGGAATTTGTGGAGAGCCATGATTATTTAAATTCAAAAGGAAAATTGCAATAAAAAAGTTATAAGTCACTTATAATTTTTAATATTATAAATTACTATTGGTTTATTTAGCATTTAATATCACTGATAAGATTTATTAAATGAATATCTCGAAACTTTTGTTTATTTTAATGATTACCAGATATGTCGGTAGTATACCTGTTGTCAGCACAAGAAATGGAATTGATGAGTTCAAGCTTAGTCTGTTGCATACACTTTTTTTTTTTTATTAAGATCTTTGGAAAAGGTATGAACCTGTTTTCTCTTTCATGGTTAGGTGTTAAACTTGGCTCTTAAGCCTTGGGCATCAACCAGTTTAAAAGAAACACTATTCTAAATTCCCAAACTATGGAAAAATGCAACAAGAAACCAAGCAGGCAGAGAATATTAGATATGCGCAGACTCAAAATATTAGATAGCACTGAATAGATTGTGAATGAAAGGTAGTTATGAACTAAGTGTTGGATAAACAGACACAAAAATGTGAAAACAATGAAATTGGTATTACTGTGTATGTATGTATGTTTAAAAAAAAAATTAGTATAAAAAATGACAGTAGAAGAAATGCCTGTGGAAATCAGTCTCTAAAAAATAATTTGTTCAATAATTCATATTTTTTTTCCTTTGGTCTTTACTCAAAAATGTTTATATCATATTTTGTGTATTGTTTTGCTGAATTTTTCTATACTTAATACATTTTATAAAGTTTTTCATGACAGAAGGTAGTCAGATTCAGGCATTTTATGATATAGTTTATAGTATGTAATTTTTCATAATTTCTTCCTACAGTCATTAACGTAATAGCCACATTTACTTTCTTAATAAATGAGAATTGAAGTATTAACCCATGAATGCAAGCCATCCAATTTTGGGAACTATGAGAATTAATGGGTTATAGACCAAAGCCTATAATTAATGTCAGATTTTTTTTTTAAAGTCTATAATACCAGATCTCTTTTTTTAAAGCCTATGATTAATTTAAAAATTTTATTTTTCAAAGCCTATAACTAATTTCAATTTATTTTTTTTTCAAAGCCTACAATAAATTTTAATGTTTTCTTCAAAGCCTATAATGAATTTTAATTTTTATTTTCAAAGTTTATAATTTTAATTTTATTTTTTAACTCTATCATTTTAATTTTGTTTGTTGTTTTTTACAATTAATACATGATTTTATGGTAGGCATTAATGATTTAATATTGAGATCCTACAGAAAAATCAAATCTGAAATTGATATAAACTCTCTATATACATTCTAATAGAGTTTGATTAAACTTTGTTCAACTGAAATATAGCATTTTCATATATGCTTTTTTTTTTTTTTTAATTGAATTTACTCAAGGCAAAGCTGTAAAGCCACTAAGACACAAAGGCTTTCTGACACTAGATAAAAAAGACATTGCAGTTTAATTTTTGAAGATCAAGGTTGGCTGGAAAGTATAGAGACAGAAGAAATTTCCACAAAAAATAAAAGAAACTGACAGGTCATTTCAGGTTACATTTAGGCAATTCAACTGAGGAAACCTTCTAGATACCATAGCAAAGAGCTCATCCAAACAATAATCATGAAAGTATTTATAGAAAAGGCACTGAGAAGCAACTTTGAAAGTTACTGAAGCTAAGATGCCAGATCAGAAACTAATGCAGATTCTTCCTTGGATTTTATTAAGAATCTCTAATGAAATAGCAGGAGCACTGGTGCATATGTGCTAGCAAGGGTGACGGGCAGATTTATAAATATGCAAGACAGGCTCACATTTCTAGAACTGCAAAGGAAGTTGGTTCACTGTGTCATGCTAGACAATGTTTATCTCCAGAATCTGAGAAGATATAATGAGCCATGCTGATAGAAGGTAGAAAGGGGTCTCTCAGATTATTAATAGAGAGCTGCTTAGTTTTAGAGGCGTTAAAATTCACAAGCTATTTTTTTCTCCATTTAAGAACAGACTGTAGGTAGTTTATGATATCAGCTATCAATTTGAATTTATGAAGACTTAATATGGAGATGAGTAAATGTTATCAGCACAGATATCAAATTGAAATTTGATAACATCAGGAAGGTTATTAATGAAAATTTAAAAAAAAGTGAGACCAAGGATATAGCTCTGGGAGTCACCTGCTTTAGTATAGAAGGATTTAGAAGAGTGAACATTCAGGGTAACTTTTATTTCAAGATTTGATAATAAAGAGTGAATCATTTTAAAAATTCATCTGGAGACATCATAACTTTTCAAATTGTAAAGAAGGGCAGTGTGCCAAATCTTGTCCAATGCTTTCCAAACGTCCAAAGCAACAGTTTGAGTTTCACCATTCTTATCTAAATTTTGATAATCTTTCTTCAATAATTATTAGTACATCAGAAGTTGATTTATAGAAATGAAAGTCATATTGCACGTCTGAAAGAATTGCGTTGTGAGATGGTTAATTAATTCAGCATTGATTAGAGCCTCTAGTAGTGTACAAAAAAGAGGTAGAAGGTTAATAGGTCAATAGTTGGAAGGTCTGGACAGTTCTTAAAGACTGATACAACAGATGAAGATTTCCAACAAGTTAGAAAGCAAGAAGTAGTGAGGCATTTATTATACAGCTTAGAGTGAAAAGGAGCTTATAATTTATTCTTAATTACCTAGCACACCTTACTTTTGAAGCAAGAGTAAATGGTTGTGTCATCAGTACAGATATCAAGTTCAGAGCTGATGCCATCTGGAAGGTTTTTAATGAAAATTAAAAACAAAATGAGATCAAGTATAAAGCCCGGAGTTCACCTGCATCAGTACAGAAGAATCTGTTCAGGACAACTTTCTTTTCACAATTTGATAAGAAATAATCTTTTACTCCTAATAGATGTATGTTCTACAAGGATAATCATTAGAACAACCATTGATAAAATCTCATCAAAGATCCTGAGCAGTGCAGCTTGATATTTTAGTGCTGAGCCTCTCTTTCATTTTGTGAGTCCATCAGATAAATTTTAAAATTTTAAAAATTACTTACAGAAAAAAAAGTTCACATACAGTTATGCTTCTATGTGTCTACATTCAGTTCTTGATAATGACAGTCAGAAGTACTTGAACAGAACAGAAGCATTAATTTCAGTAGATTACCAAAGATTTTGAACTGGATATGTAACATTTTTTTCACAAATTGGAAAAGTAGGATGAGGAATTGAACGGATTGAATTAAATACAACTTGATTAGATGAATTCTTACTGCCAAAATGTACATTATATAAACAATGTAGGCAGAGGAATCAATCCTGAATGCTTAAGACATGAAACAGTCACCAATCATCAGAACAGAGTCTTAAGATGAAGCTGACAGGCAGCCTGCAGAGTTGATTCTTAAGTTCACACTGTTCATATCAGCAGATAGTCTATTCCTTATGTTTAACAACCATCCTATATAAATGTAGTAAATTTTCTAATTTTGATAAAATTTTGAGAATTGTTTGTGATAAGAGTTTTCAGTATTTCTGTTTTGTTTTTTTTTTTGTTTTTTTTTTGTTTTTTGTTTTTGTGTGTGTGGCTGGGTGGTTAGAACATTAATTTTCTGATCATGAGAACTAGTTTTGAACTTTACCATGGTTAATCTGTTTGGGAAGTGACTTCTTGATGATATCAGACTGGGTATACAGTCACTGTTGGAAAGTACCTGAAAATCATACCATGGGTTAACCCAGGCATTGTGAGTGAAATTGGGTGGATGGAACTGTTTAAACACCTACAATGTTTGTTAGTAGAAAGTCACAAGCTGTGACCAAAGTTTTGATTGTACTGGCTTTATTCAAAGTGTAGATCATTATAAATCAATCATAGTCTCAGAAACAGTAACTATAGTCTATTCAGCATAGTTGCAATCTAAACTACAGTTGCCTAAGCTAGTGTCTGCAACAGGGATTGGCTACCCACTCTAGCAGATGGTGTGTTCTGAGACAAATTGCCAGCTATTATAATATATATGTTGGCTGCTATCTCACTACTGAATATAGTTATCACAAGATATAAGTGTTAGATATCGTTATACTTTGAATGAATGTGGCATTTTGAACTGAGCAAACTTGTAAATTATATGGCATAAAGTTAGCAGGCATGAGAAACATACATTTTGTTGTCATTAGGTCTGTTTTGGTGATAGTTTGTCTTTTTCAGCCCACCAGCTGAATTGCAAATGTAATATAAATTGTCAGTACTTAATACCATTTTCAGTACAGGCCCTTGATGAGTCTGACGAGGCTCGCGCGGTTGCTCTGGACATCTCCAAGGCTTTCGACCGGGTTTGGCACCCTGGCCTCCTATGCAAACTACGCGGTTATGGTATTACCAGTCGCCTGCTTGACCTAATCCAATCTTTCTTAAATAACCGCAAAATGAATGTCGTTCTGAATGGGCGTGCCTCTTCGTCCTATAGCACGAATGCCGGTGTCCCACAAGGCTCTATCCTGGGCCCGACGCTCTTCCTTATTTTCATCAACGACCTCCCAGATGAGATCAAGTCCCAAGTAGGCATCTACGCAGATGACACTACAATATACTCCCGCTCCAGTAAGAAACCTGTCGTGGCGGACAGACATAATCTCGCTGCTGACCTTGAGCGGGATCTACACTCTGTGGTGAACTGGGGCAAGAAGTGGCTTGTCAACTTCAATTCCTCTAAGACCAAGCTGTTGTCTGTCAACCATTACAGGCAACCTCTTCTGCCTCCCATAAGCATGGACCAGATGATTCTCCCGGAGAGTAATACACTCCGCCTCCTCGGACTTACCCTGTCCTCAGACCTCAAATGGAAGCACTATATTGAATCCATAGCAAAATCTACTGCTAAGAAGATTGGGTCACTATGTCGATCCAGGATGTTTTTTCCACCTGAATCCATCCTGCATATATACAAGTCAATCATCAGTCCGTGCATGGAGTACTGCTGCCATTTATGGTCAGGTGCCCCTGCCGTTCTCCTCAGTGTTCTTGACAAGCTCCAAAGGAGAGTCTGTAATGTGATAGGTACTGATCTGGCGACTCGTCTGCAGCCACTTTCCCATCGTCGAAATGTGGCCTCCCTCTGTCTCTTCTATAAATACTTTCATGGCTTCTTCTTGGATGAGCTTAAGTCACTGATGCCTCCTCTACAGGTGTTTACCCGTGCAACCAGACTGGCAACTGGGTCCCACCCATTCACAGTCAGGTTAGCCAAACGCAGACGACAATTCTACTCCTGCAGCTTCCTCTCTCGCACTTCCCGCCTGTGGAACTCACTCCCGTATTCTTGCTTTCCTGACGGATACGACCTCCAGAAATTTAAAAGCAAAGTTAATACTCACCTACTAACCACTGGACTCTAGCTCTCTCCCCTCCTCTGTATAATCTTCACGTTCTCTCCGCCCATGTATCTGTCATTGCACCTGCTTTCTCAGCTTTCTATTGTTCCTTTCTAACTAGCTTGTACTCCTCACTCTTTTCTAATTAATCTTTCTACATTTATGTAACCCCCTGCACATCAGTGGCGTTTCTGCCTTGCTCGGGGTGAAATGATTAAAAAAAAAAAAAGAAAAAAAGTTGTTTGGTACTCTAGTACGATGATTTCATATATTACTTAATCTCTACTTTACTCAAGCAAAGCCTCCCACTAATATCACCAGTGAGGTCATGCATATAACCTATATGGTCTGAAAGTCCTACATAAAGACTTTTTGGACATTTCACCAACTGAGATCACTCAAAATCAACCATTCTATCATGAACCACCACCTTCTAGGTGATATGATAATTTGCATAGAACTCTTCATCATATGTGTTGATATTTGTTATATATTAACCGGTTATTGATCATAATTAAATTAAACCAGTATACAGTTGTATTAAAAAGTGTTCAATACATATATAATGTAGAGCTTTTTAATATTTTCATTTGGAAATCAGTCAATTACACAACCTTGGTTTCAACCTTTCAGTATTTTCAAGCATTTATATCAACTTGATATGATTTATATATAGTTAATATTTAATGCCTGAAAATACTGAAAAGCTGAAACCAAAGTTGTATAATTGACTGACTTTTGAATGAAATTGTTTTATATATAAATTATATTTTAGAACATGTACATAATTTTTTTATATATATCCACTACAAATCGTACATTTGTTTTGACATTGAAACTTCAATGTCTCATCATGCGGTATGGATAGGAATGGAAAGCCTCTTTTCTTATATTTGGTCAGTTGTGTGTGGGATGTTGGTGGGGGTTAGTAATAAGGGAACAAGTTTCGTGTATTGACAGAATTTTGAAGAAGGTGGTGTGGGTAGTTAAAATGGTTGATTAATGAGAGTCTTTGATTTCTAGACTATGAAAAAATTCTTTCGTCATTCTTTATTCACTTGGATGGATATATATATATATATATATATATACACACACCAAGAACAGCTTTGGATGAAAGATTTATGAAAAATTTGGTAAAGTTTTGTAGCAGCCACAGATCTATTTCCTTTAGCGAATCAGTGCCCCCGACCGGAGATTCGGTCACTCACGGACCAATCAATGGGCGGAGCGCATTGATTCCTCTCTAGAACTATTTTTCCTAGTCCTGTTTGTAGAACGGAGGAAAGCCAGAGAGCCACGAGCCCGCAGCAGTAACGGACGTCTCTCTCACATCGCTGCCACTGATTCCCCATGGAATGCTTTATCGGAAGATGCTGCTGCTAGCTTCACCATGGACACTTACATACTATCTGCTGCTAGCTTCACCATGGACACTTACCTACTACCAATCTTGTACGTTTACTATGTAATAAACCATTCTTTGTTGTTATTCTAAAAGCAAGTTTCGTCATTCATTTGTGTGCTTAAAAAATATAGTGTTGGGGAAATTAAGCATTTCCCATAACTCCTATAAAATGGTGACCCCGAATGGCACCTTAGGATGGCGAAACAAATTTAAAAAAAAATAACAACACGAAACTCGGCCTCCACTTTCGGACAACAGTACAAGCAAAGTTAAAAGGAGAGAGAGAAAAAGCTTCCTGACTCAAAGAACCTAAAAAAAAAAAAAATACAACCACCCACGAATTTTGTTTGTGACACACGTGTGCGTTAAATTCATTCGTCGGCTGAGAAGACATTGGCAAAAATTTTTGCCCTCAGTAAAACAATCTTTCTAAACAGAGATATCATCTTTCGTTTTGCTAGACATACCGACGCCCATTCCCAAGTGGTCAAATTGGAAGATAAAAGATTCTCCCTTTACTCAAATAACATTTTTTTGAACACGTGCCTTCACAACAAAAACCCCAAAAACTTTCCGACGAGGAAGTATCTTCTTTTCAGCCCATACACAAGAAAAACACCAACTCAAGCAAGCATAACAAACATTACATTTTGTTCAAAGAAAGTTAAAAAAAAAAAAAAAAAAAGAAGAAACTTACTACTCTGCTCTTTTCAACTGACCACGTGGTACAAAAAAAAAATATATACATTTTTATTGCAATAACAAAAAAAAAAAAATACAAGTGAGTAATACACTTTTACATTTTATTTTTTCGAAAGTTAAAGCTAATAGAGCGCCTCCTTCCTTAACATTTAACTTTCCCGCCTAAATGGTGATTGGGCGACGCCATCTTTAATTCCAACTTTTGTTTTTAAGACAGGCCTTGAAACTGACAGTTATCTCCCTTACTAAGGAACCTTAAAGCAGCACCTTTCTCTCGTTTAACACTAATATCACTATTTTCTTGTGTCTTTTGAAATGTTTCCCCTCTTGTTTCTTTCTCATTGAGACATGTTTCTTTGATATTTTTTTTTTTGGTGGTCTGTTGTCACGCCATATATTAAAAAGAAAATGGCGACGACTTTACCTGCTTTCGCTGGCAACGTTCGAGTTTGGTTTGCCCAACTCGAGTCATATTTTATAGCGAACAACGTCGTGGAGCAGCAGCAATTGCCTATTTTATTTAGTGCATTTCCCACGTCATTGACACCAGTTGTCAAAGATTTGATAACTGACACCCCCCTTAATGCTACTTATGACAGTATTAAGCGGGAAGTTCTGCTCCGGACGTCGCTATCAGCGGAAAAGCGGTTCCAAACTTTAGTTAATGACGAGCTGTTGGGAGACCGCATGCCAAGCGAATTGCTCCGCAGAATGAGAGAGCTGGCAGAAGATGTCCCTGCTGATAGTGCCATTATAAAGCAACTTTTCTTCTCACGATTGCCCCCTCAAGTAAAGGCAATTCTGGTACCCATGGTAGAGAAGAGCTCAGTAGACGTAATAGCGTCCTCTGCAGATAAAGTGATGGAATTCACCAAGGGGCCTATTACCGCGTCCATTCCTCAGCCAAAGGCTGAAGTCTCTACCCTCTCTGCTGATGGCAACACAGGCGAAGGTGCCACACAAGTGGCGATACTCAAAGCTTTAGGGCAGCTTACCAATGAAGTAAGCAAATTAACCGTACTTAATTCACAACAGCCTAGACGTCGACATAAAAGTCGTTCGCCATCCCCACACCACCGCCGCCATTCAAGCAAGCCAGGACTATGCTATTATCACAGTTGTTTTGGCACTAAGGCTCACAGGTGCAAAATGCCCTGCTCCTTTTCAAACCAGGGAAACTTAAATCTGGAGAGCTGAGCATGGCACACTCTCCACAAGATCTATGTAACAACCGTGCCTATTTTATCACTGACTTCAGGTCCCAAGCACGTTGTTTGGTTGACACAGGAGCAGCTTGCAGTATCTGGCCACTGAAACTCCTCACTGAGAAGCTGCCACTGTCGCCCATCACACTGCAAGCGGTAAATCACTCCCCTATTCCCACGTACGGTCAAATTTCTCGTTCTCTGGACTTGGAATTACGGAGAGACTTTACATGGATTTTTACTGTAGCTGATTTACCATACCCCATTCTAGGCTCGGACTTTCTGCACCACTTCAACCTTTTAGTGGATATGCGCAAGCGACGACTTATTGACGGCAATACGGAACTTTCCGTCATGGGTTTTAAGGCAAATATCTCACCTATCAGCCTGGTATTTTTTATTGCCGCCACTGACGACCCATACCAAACATTACTACGCTCTTACCCAGAGTTAACTAACTCAAATTTCGTTGTGAGCAAATCAACTCACTCTACAAAACACCACATCGAGACCACAGGCGCTCCGGTGTTCTCACGCCCTCGCCGCCTCCCTGCTGATAAACTAAAGGCGGCGAAGGCAGAATTTAACCATATGCTGCAGCTGGGAATTATACGCCCCTTGTCCAGTCCATGGGCTTCCCCTTTGCATATGGTTCCAAAGCGTTCTGGAGATTGGCGTCCGACTGGGGACTATCGACGACTAAATACCATTACAGTACCTGATCGTTACCCAATCCCACATATACAAGACTTCGCTTCATCCCTGCATGGTTGTAAGACCTTCTCCAAACTAGACCTCGTTAAGGCTTACCATCAGATACCAGTGAACCCAGACGACATACCCAAAACTGCAGTAACTACTCCATTTGGAGCATTTGAATTTTTAACTATGCCTTTTGGTTTGCGAAACGCGGCTAGTACCTTCCAACGCTTCATGGACGAAGTAGTGCGTGATTTGGACTTCGTCTATAATTATATAGATGACATCCTCGTAGCAAGTGCCTCACCTGAGGAACATGTTACTCACCTCCGCCTACTGTTTGAATGGTTTCAAAAGTACCAGGTGAGGATTAACCCTGGTAAATGTATTTTCGGTGCTTCGTCGCTAACTTTCTTGGGACACATTATAAGCCCCAAAGGGATATCTCCCTTACCTGAAAAAGTGAAGGCTCTACAACCACCCACTTCACTTCGCCAACTGAGGCACTTTCTCGGTCTGCTTAACTATTACAGACGTTTCATCCCACACTGTGCGAATCTCCTGTCTCCTCTGTCTGACATGTTACGTAACAGGAAAAAGAAAAATGAGCAGATTTTGTTGAATGACATACAGCTAAAAGCCTTTAACGAAGTGAAGAAGAAATTAGCGACAACATTGCTACTTGCACATCCTGTACCCGACTCCCAGTTTTCATTGGTCGTTGACGCATCGGGCACAGCTGTAGGTGCAGTTTTGCAACAGCAACACCAACAACAGCTACAACCTCTCGCTTATTTTTCGAGACAGCTGAAACCGGCAGAACAACGTTACAGCATGTTTGGCCGTGAACTCCTGGCAATGTACCTCGCAGTGAAACACTTTCAGCATTCACTAGAGGGCCGACAATTTGTGATCTACACCGATCACTGTCCGCTTACTTTCGCTCTGTGCTCAAAGCCGGACAGATATTCTCCTCGCGAAACTCGCCACTTGGATTTTGTTTCACAATTTACAAACGATATCCGACATATCTCTGGTGAACAGAATGCTGCGGCAGACGCCTTGTCTCGCCTTCCCATTAATTCACTGTTCTCACCTTCAGATATCGACTTACGACAGATGGCCTTTGACCAACCACGCTTGGACACCTTTGATCTATCGTCACCTGAATTTGCAACTTGCAAGTTCGCATACTTACCAGTGCCTACTGCAGATATGCAGATCATCTGTGACACCTCAACAGACGCACCTCAACCTTTTGTTCCGATGACACATCGTAGGATTGTTTTTGACACACTACACCAATTGGCACACCCCGGACCCAAAGCCACAGTGAAGCTGATTGCAGCTAGATTTTTCTGGCCAAACATGAGGCGTGATATCACTGCCTGGACACGTTCTTGCGTATCTGCCAAAAATCAAAGGTGCACAAACATATCCGTGCACCCCTCGGAACATTCAGCACCCCAGACGCTCGGTTCAGCCATGTCCATATTGATCTGGTTGGACCATGGCCAGTCAGTCAGGGATTTACTTACCTCCTGACCTGTATAGATCGCTTTACACGGTGGCCCGAAGCTATTCCCCTAAAGGACATTTCAGCTGAATCCGTAGCGCAAGCCCTTATATCAGGCTGGATAACGCGTTACGGAGTTCCTACAACAATTACCACTGACCGTGGCAGACAATTTGAATCCCACCTATTCCAGGAACTTTCCAGAATGTTAGGGATCAATCGAATTCGAACTACGAGCTATCACCCTGCTTCTAACGGGATGATAGAACACTTTCATCGCCAATTAAAGGCCGCATTACGTGCCTATCCTGACCAACAGCGATGGAGCGAATATGTACCTGTTGTCTTTCTTGGCTGTCGTGCAGCTATCAAAGAGGACCTAGGATACTCTCCAGCAGAACTTGTCTATGGAGTACCTCTATCATTACCAGGTCAGATGTTGAACCCTATAGATTTAACAGGAACAGATCCTGCCTTGTATATAAATAGACTGCAATCTTATTTTGGTAATCTCCCACCAATGCACCCTAGGGAACAGACCATCAAATCATCAGTCCCAAAAGATATTTCTTCATGGACTCACGTTTTTCTAAGAAGGGACGCTGTCAAAGCCCCTCTCACTCCACCTTACACTGGCCCTTACCGCGTGCTTTCACGCACTGACAAACTTCTCACTCTTGACATTAGTGGCAAAAAAAGAAACTGTATCTATTGACAGGGTGAAAAGAGCCTTTCTTAACACAAACACACAAGAGCCACATATTCCCCCTACTTACATACATGAACATATCTTTACACCCGTGGAAAAAAATACGATGCCAACAGACAACTATATCACCACCACACGCAGTGGTCGACGAGTACATTGGCCCAAAAAGCTCTGTAAAACTGTTTATATATAAATTGTACCCTTCTTTGTTTTATGGCCGCTATCTTTTTCTCTGTCGGCTTTCCGCCTAAGCAGGGGGTGATGTAGCAGCCACAGATCTATTTCCTTTAGCGAATCAGTGCCCCCGACCGGAGATTCGGTCACTCACGGACCAATCAACGGGCGGAGCGCATTGATTCCTCTCTAGAACTATTTTTCCTAGTCCTGTTTGTAGAACGGAGGAAAGCCAGAGAGCCACGAGCCCGCGGCAGTAACGGATGCCTCTCTCACATCGCTGCCACTGATTCCCCATGGAATGCTTTATCGGAAGACGCTGCTGCTAGCTTCACCATGGACACTTACACACTATCTGCTGCTAGCTTCACCATGGACACTTACCTACTACCAATCCTGTATGTTTACTATGTAATAAACCATTCTTTGTTGTTATTCTAAAAGCAAGTTTCGTCATTCATTTGTGTGCCTAAAAAATATAGTGTTGGGGAAATTAAGCATTTCCCATAACTCCTATAGTTTTCATGCGATGTATTCCATCCCTTAAGACTTTATCAGACTAGGTTTGTTTATATTGATGTGTTTGCACAAATGAGAGATGCTGGGAATTTTAAATTAACAAAAAACAAATAACTCAAATATGTGTACCCACTAGAAGTAACATTTATAGTCATAAATGTTTCTGTAAATGTAATAACCTGGACTTTTATATGGTCTTCATGTGTTGATAGTCAAAATGATACATATCTCCTAAGTACCATGTCCATTCAAGACATTGGCAGTCATTGCTCTCTACAATTTCCTGTCATTTATAGCTTTTAATAATTTTTTTTCTTTTTATCTCTTGTAAACTTTGTTCTACCATTCATTTACTCAAGTCCACTAGGTTGGTTATACATTGTTTTTGTCTGTCCCTCTTGTTTTTTATCTATCCTGTGAGTATGAAATTTTCCAAGCTTTCTTTTCTCATTATTTTCCCTAGAAATTTCAAATGTTTCTTTTTAAAGTTAACTATAAGTGTCTTTTTGTTTTGTTTTGTTTTTTTCCTACAACTTTCTTGTTGGTCACATGTTTGGTCCATAGTATTTACAGAATCTTTCTGTAGATTGACATGTCTGTGATTTGAAGTTTCTTCATCTGTGAGAAGATTATCCATCTTGCATTGCCATATAAGAAGAGGGATACTGGGTAACAGTTCTGTACATTGTTATAAATATATTAGACATCTGTTTCCAATAATGGATCAGTAAATCTGTAGTCTCACATAGCTGTATTTTGATTTAAAGTTTTCAATGTATAATATTCAATCAGTGTGATTAATAGAGAAGTTTTGAGGTGGATGTTTTTTAAAAATAATTGTGTAAAATAAAGATTTTCATCAAAAGGCTGCAGAATTACTGATGGACCTGCATGCCTATTTGCATGTCTTTGTGATTGCATATGTAGTTTTCAATTGTTCCGAGACAAACCAGACCTTACATATATTTTCATTCATTTTAAAAAGAAATCTAAATTTGTTTGTTTTATAAGAAATTTGTGCATCATAATTCATTACATTGAAAATCCTAAAAATTATAGATTTTTCCTTATGATCATAAACATAAGATATTTCTTAGGCATTTATGACATGGTGTAATGATTAGCAAACTGGTCTTGTTAGGATAATTATGACTGAGTAGTGAGTTCAATAATTACTGTTTTTTTTTTAAATACAGTACGGTTCACTCTTTACAAAGCCCAGGGGTCTGTCATGTTAGGAGGCCATTTGGGCATATAGAATATAACAGTTAACATCCTTGAACAGGTTAGGATTGTTGTGATTGGGTAAACATTCTATTGGGAGTTGGTTACAGAGGTCGGTCATTTGTTAGTAGCATAGTGTGTTCTTGCTGTGAAGGTTTGACTTGGTAGGACCAGGGAATGTAGTTCATTTGAGCTACTTCCTGTGGAAGTAGCTGTAGGGTAGTGAGAAGCTTGCCACATCCTGTCTATGGGAGAGAGGTTGAATGGTGAAGGATAAGGGCTTGGAGATGCTTAAAGACTTTATCAAGGCTGGAGAATGAAGTCTGGGCAACTCCAACACAAATATAAGAACATTTTTGTCAAAGGCATATACAAAATGAATTTTTTACTTGAGTAAACCCCCCCCCCCCCAACACGCACACCTAGGCAGGACATGACACAAGTTGATTTTTTTTTTTTTAAATGTGGGCAGCCCGTATGCATACATGGGTTGTGGATCAACTGCTATCACACAGATGTTTATATCAAGCTAACCCCACTTTTAGTGCAATGAGGAAGTAAGAAGTTACTGCTGCAGGATTGGAATTCCTGAAACCAGGTTCATTCTCCTATCTCAAATGAGAGAACAGTTACTATATTAAATGATCCCAACGAAAAAACAATTGTTTTTATGTTAGATAATCAACACAGATTTTTCTGAAATTTGAATTTAAATAACTGAACCAAAAATTTTGAACAAACTGTAAATGCTTGTGAGAAGAAAAAAAAGTTTATATTTTCATTAACTGATTCTATGGCAAATCTGGACTGTAAATAGTGTCCCTTGAATGCTACCGTAAATAAGAACTGACGACCACTGTTAGTTATTTTGTCACGCCGCTATATCAGGACGAGGCTGGCTGTTATGGTATCAAGAGAGAAAAAAGGAGAGGAGGTATAAATCAGAGAGTGAGGGGGAGAGAGAGAAAGCAGAGCACGAGGTAAAATCGTCTGCAGTCCAAGTTACTTCAGCTGTTTGTAAGCTGGAAGAGAGCGCTGATGTTTTGATTGTTTCCTTTCAAAAATATTTTGAGAGGGCTGAAAAAAAAGGATGAATATTGAGAATTTTCTTTAATTTATTTCAACAAAAGCTAGTTGAATCCGAACCTATTGTTGGAAAAGAAGAAAATTATTTTTTTTTAGTAATAATTTGTCGGAGAAAAAGGCGGGTCGAGGGTTGAAAAAAATCTCTCTCTAAGTGATAGCGATTATGATGATGTTGAATCGAGGAAAGAAACTCTACAGTAGGAATGATTATGGTTTTACTTGATAATTCTTTAAAAAGACTTGGATATAAAAATTATTAGGAAGAGAAGACAGAAAAGAAGGAAAGAAAGAAAAAAAAAGAGAAAAAAAGTATCCCATCAACCTAGAAAAGTGGATTTAAAGAATCGAAACAAAAGAGCGATGGTTTCTCAAGCGGATTTTCAAGTCCCACCGTTGCCTCCCCGGTATCGTTTCAGGGATTTAATATGGGGAGATTCTGGACACCCTGATGAAACAAGGTAAACAAGGATTAAAAAAAAAAAGAAAATAATTATCTTGTGTTTTATTTTCATTTCGTTTTACCTGCATGCTCTTCCCCACCTCTTTTCCTTTTTTCGTGTTTAAATGGCATCTCTTTACCAAAATCTGTAATTGCGCCAACCACCATATGGTTTTTATTTAGCCCGCCTTTTTCAATAATAAAAAATAATTTTTAAAATTTAATATATTGTATTTTTATTATCTATGGGGTATATGCATATTTTTCTTTTACAATATTCGTGCGTTAGACAGTGTAACAGTTCACTCACTCCTCTCTCTCTCTTTCTCTCTCACACACACACTATGTGTAATAATTTCAAGCACCATCTGACGATGATCATAACGACTTGCTTGAAACGTCGTTACTTACCGATTACTTTTTAGATGCACAAAAAATGAATAAAATTTTAATTGCATAAATTTTTTGAACTTTAAATTACTCTTTTTTTAAAACCTGACTTGTCAAAAAAATAAAATAAAAAAGGAATAATTAAAAAAAAATCTGTATTTGCTAATTCCTTGTGAAACATTCTAGAAAATTCTGAAGAGTTTGTAAGATTCATCCAAATTCAAGTAAAGTTGGTCGAGTTAAATTAAAACCGGTGTGTATCGATAACTTGTTTGATAATCGATATCGTCGAGAATATTGAACGATGTCTTTTTCAACACTTGGTAAATTGCCCAAAATAAATATTTTGTTGAATTGCACCCATTTTTTCCACTATATATTCACCTTTTTAAAGAAATTCATGGTATAACTAATCAGACATGCTTTTAAAAGTAAATTTTATTTCAATTTTCCTATCAAAAAAAAAAAATCTCTTGCAAAAAATGAATAGTGAAAAAGAAGAAAACAAAAATTGGAGTTTTAACAAACAGAAAATTACGTTTAAATATTTTATATCCGAAAAAGGCTCAATTACAAATATCCTTCTGGTCCTTCATCAATAAAGGAAAAATAATCAACGAGAAAGGTTTTTAGTTTTTTAATATTTTGCTCGACATTTTCAAATCAAATTAGAAAAAAAGTCAATCATAGTTTAATCACGCGACAAATTTAACCTCCTCTCCGAACTGAGTTTTTTTAAAATTTTATTTTTAACATTTTAATCTCAGATTTAAACTTATTAATCTTAAGGCTTAACTTTTAAATGTTTTTAAAACCTTCAAAGCTAAGATTTCAAAAATTTAGTTAAAAAATATATAAAATTTTCCTAAATTAATTAAAAAAAAAATTTAAATTAAAAAAAATTTAAAAATGCTTTTTTAAAGTTTAATGACAAATTCAGGTGCATGGTGACAATATTTGCTTTCTAATTAACTTATGTGTTTGTGTAAAAAGTTTACTTATTTTATAAACTTTATTTTGTTTATAATTTGTTTTTTTTTGTGTGTGTGTGTGTGTGTGTGTGTGTGTGCGCGCTTTTGTATGTTTCATTTTTTTGTTGAATATTCTCCACTCCAGCGATTTTTGAGGTGTTGTTAACCAGACTGGTTTTGAAGGAAAAATTGTTAAATGAGAAAATAAAGAACAAAAGCTCAAAAATACAATAGAAAATATGCAAAAAAATGTTCTGTTAGGAAAAAAAAAAAAAACGAAAAGAATGTGTTAATTGTCATTTCATTAATAAAATTTTGTTATATAAAAAAAAAATCAAAATCGGTGAAATGCCAAATGGTAACTCAAATTTGTTCTTTGCAACTAATGACCATTTACTTTGGTAATTCGGTTTTCAATTTCATCAATTTATTTTTTTATGTACTTGTGGAAATTCAGGTCTTACCTGTGAGATACACCTGTCTTGTTTCGAAATGTTTATTTCAGTTCAGTATGTTATTTTTGTGTACTCTGTAAGTGTAGTAGTGTATTTTTTAGAATCTGTAAAATTTTAAAATATATTGAAATTTGGTCAATTTAAATCAAATTCTAAGTAAAAAGTGATTTTTATATTTTTTATCAGTGACAATTTATCAGACAGTCATCTTCATAGAAAACTGGGAAAAATGCAATAACAAAAAAAGAAAAAAGCACATGGGAGTCTCTTACTCTCGATTTAGTGGAGGTACCTCAGTGTGTGTATATCTGTTAGTGTTAGAATAATTTTATTTTTGTACTTCTCAGTAACAATCTGAGAAAATGTACTAAGAATCACAGATTTGTCACCTGACCTCTTACACTTGGGTTCTCTACCCCGACTAGTAACTTACATTTTGGTGTGAATAATCGAGAAGAAAGCCGTTAAACATATTGATTGATTTGTTCAGACCAGTAAGAAATAAATAGAAAATGAGATTGGTGTAAAAAAGTTCAATTAGTATTTTACTTTTGGAGCACGTAGACGTGGTTGAGACAGATTACGCTATCCACTTAAAGAGAATGAAAATGAAAACTTGTATTATTACTGATTATTAACTAAGAAGTAATACCACGACTAACAGTAAAAGTTTATTAGTACATCACTTGTTGTCGGATATTGTACTAAGAAAATCTGAGAGCACGCAGTCATTTTATTTTGTCACTCCTAAACTTGGTATTTGTGTGGGTGAGGTAAAAAAAGGCAAGATTCCACGAGAAAAGATGAGTAGTGTGCTTAGTTTCAATGTATCTGAATAATGCCTCTTCTTTAGAAAAAAAACAAAAGAAACAGGATGACAAAAATGGGTGAATTCTACAGGTTAAAATAAAATAAGAGAAAGAGACACAATGATGAAGAATAAGCACAAAAAAAAGCATTGAATTTGGAACCGGACATTTGAAGTGAACACACACACACACTGTGTGTGTAGGGTGCGATGTGTGAATTGTCATCCAAATTACACAAAAATGAAAATAACACTGCTAATATATATAATTTTATTTTTAAATGTATTTCCCAAAATTACACACAAAAAAGCATGTCTTTAAAAAATACTTAAGAGTAGATGAATTTTATTTAATTTATTCATTCAATATTGCCATTGGCTTCAATCACGGCTTCCAGACGATTTCGGAATCTCCCGCAACTCTTTTGAACGGTCTTTCTTTGTTCAAGTTGGTGAATACTGCTATCATCCTTGCCTTCAGTTCATTTTGTTGGTGTTACCTCACCCAAATGCACCCCACTCATAATAATCAAGAAAAAAAAAAAAAAGGGTTGCAGTCTGGAGAGTTAGGTGTCCAGATGTAAAATTGGTCATTGAAATTGTTTGACAGGCATGACTGGGTTCTCTTGCTTGCAGAGTTCTGATATCAACAGGATCTTTCAGCAGTCACTCTTCTTGAGCCAGGGCAGCACTACCTCCTCAAGGCATTTGATGTAGACCTCAGTGTTGAGTTTGAGGCCCGTTGGAAGAAATATATAACGTTACCATCATTAGTGATTACTACAAACAAACACATTCGTGATCACCATTAGACTCATCATCCAACTTTTAAAAAATCCATTGCATTGTCTTTACATTGACACCCAAACACTTTGGAAATATTCGTATTGGAGCTTCCGGTGCGAATTCCAAGCAGTACAGTATGCCGTTTCCAAATTTTTGGCGGAGTGAATTGCGTCATGGTACACCTTTTCTCACAGATGATGACCAACTGACCCTACTGTGCAGCAGAGAAAAAAGGAAAAAGCTACGCGCATGCGCGAAGTTAAAAATACTATGGTGACAATAATAGCCATCACGTGTGTGTGTCCGTGTCCACCCAGGTGGATATTGTTTATTGAAGAAATGTCAAAAAAAAAAAAAAATCATTGTCAAACAACAGTGGTCTGTGTTAGGAAATCGTTTATTACATTTAATAATTTCTAATGTTAAAATCTATTATGTCGGTAAGAAAAAAAGATAAAACTAATGTGGATTTTGCGCTGTAAATTAAAATATTTTAATTAAAAAAAAAGAAAAAGTAAAAAAAAGAGTAACCCAGTTCAGTATTCCTGTCAAAATGCTTTAATTTTGATAACTATATTTACGTTGGAAAGAAAAAATTAAAAAAAATAAAAATATGCACACAATTTTAGAGTTGGGAAATTTGAAAGTTCTAGGGTAAAAATAACTTTTTATTTCAAACCATTATCGGTTTTTAAAATAGTTTTCAAATCGTAGTTAAAAAAAAAACCCAAAAAAACAAAAAACGTGACTTATTTTAAAGCGCTTCGAAATGATTATTCCTACTACTAGATTTCAGGGATAATGTGTAACTTGTTAAGTGTTGTTGTCCATACTACCATAAATTCTGTTAGTGCATTTTTTTTAAAAACACTTGTTCTTTTCTTTTCGATGATTTTAATGGCAGTTTTTATTTTCCGTTATTCCTGTTTATTAGGTACTCACTTATCCTTTCTTCAATCGAGAAAAATGCATTTTGTGTGCGTTTATTACTCATCTCAATTATTTTTTAGCAAACATTCATGGTCTTTATTTGCAAATCCGGACAAATGCATATTGGACCCAGTTTGTGACAATTTTTTTAGCAATTAATTTGAAAAAGTATTTTTTAAAGATTCGTTTATTGTTTACGGCTTTAATATACGCGAGGGTTAGCACGTGGATATCACCTCCTTAAAAAATAAATAAAATAAAAAATAAACACTGACTACACTGGGGCTTCGCTTAGTTCTCTTGAACAGCCCCCCCTTTCAGTCTCACCAACTGTAAAGTACTTTACGCCATCAGTCGTCTGCTTATATTTTTTCCCTATTGGCTGAACCTGACTATAAACTAAAAAAAAAAATTATTATAATAGCTGCTTTCCGTGTCAATACTCAAACACCTTACACGACGACTTGCTTTCTTGTCAGGAATGCGCGCGTAGAATTGGTTATTTACTACGCTCGAATTTTTGTTTGTTTATAGTTTTTCCTTTACAATTGATTCATCATAAATTTGTAAGGAAAACGTGATTTTTCTAAATAGAAAATATGTAAGAAAAAAGTAAAAAGTCTTACTCTTATTGTCAAGATTTTTCAAAAGCTTTCTGACTTTTAAAAAATTAAATTAATATTTTACCGTTTTTACCAGTTATCTTTGTGTTTTTTACAATTGGTAGGGAGAAGTCTTAAATATTTTACTTAAAAATAACATTGTTTTAATTTTTGTTCGCTTTTACAGCGAAATAAATACTTATTTTTCCACGAACCAAAACAGAAACATATATTTTTATTCGTCTACATCGAATTTTCTGGAAATCGGCATTGTACAATAACAAAATTTAAGTTGTCCGTTTGTGCATCTAAGAGAAAAACAAGTCGTTCGATATTGGGGTGATTTGTTTCTTTAAAATTATAAAAAAAAATCTATAAGGTCGTTTGGGAGAGTGGGAGAAGAAACTGAGAGAGACACCTTGGAAATTGGGCCACGTGGAACTCAGTTTGCATTTACGCGGAGTATATTCGACCTAATTTTTTTTAAATTTTAAAACGACATGAGATTTTTATTTATTTATTATCTCCACACCCTCTACATTTTACATTTGTTCTAACTACCGTAAAGAAATATTTTTAGAGATGTCAGAAGTGTAAAACGTTATTTTCTTGTTTCTTTTTTTTTTTAATCGTTCTTTTTATTTTTTTTTTTAATCGTTCTATTTTTGAGCGTCAGCTCCTACCACCACTACTGTGGAAAAACTGAAGATGAAAAAAAAAGTATCAATAAGCGAGATTAGCCGATTAATTCAAATAAGCTTTCTCAGGAATCACCCGGAATAATTTTTGCGTGTACTGGAAATGAATTTAATGTATTTTTTTAAATTTCTTAAAGATTTCCATTTTTCACTTCAGGAACACGTGCTTGACGGCTTGTTTTGTCACGTGAACACACATCGATGCTAGGCAGGCAGTTTTTTCCCCCGTTATGAAAACTGCTGATACTTTGTTCATATTATTTCTAATAATTATTTTTTCGAAGAGTTAAGTTTATAATCCAGATATGTAGACAAAAGTGAAACAAGGCCCTGCCATTGTTTTCTTTACTTCTTCAGTTTTCAATTTTTTTTCCTTAAATGCAGTGTGTGATTGATAAATTGTCGTCTACGCAAAAATGAAAATAATACTGGCATCTCATTTTATCAGATCAGTCAGTGGAGTGCCATACGTGAAACACGCTTGGGCGATCATGTCTCGAAAAAGAGACATGACTGACTGGGCAGAAGATTATCCCGCAGTAGGTTGCCATTGCTTTCTGCGATAGACTGGTTGCCAGCCAAGGCTATAGGACCCAATCTGTCCTGTTATTTAACCCATAACTGGAAGGAAGAGACGGATTAATACCTTTCCAAAGGGTATTTGCGCGTAAGTGAATGCAATGAATTCAACTGGAATTTGAACTCAGCTCCCCGTTTTCTCGTTTTAACAGATAAGCTTACCAAAATTACACAAAAATATCTTGAAATACTAAAGAGTGAATTTATTCAATAATATTGTGATTGCCTTTAACCACGGCCTCCAGACGATTTCGGAATCTTTTGCAACTCTTCTGGACAGTCTCCTTGTTTAAGTTAATAAATGCTGCCATAAGTCTTGCCCTCAGCTCATCTTTTTTTGTATTACAAGAAGTTTTGATGGGCTCTCACTCAGCTGCACCTCACAGATAATAATCAAAGGGCTTGCAGTCTGGGGAGTAAAGTGATCAGGTGTAAGGGGTTATCTGATCATAAATTGTCTACCAGCCATGAATGGGTTCTCTTGCTTGTGTGGCATTGTGCAGAGTTCTGTTGCAAGGTATAGGGGCATTTCAGTAGCCATTTCTTGAGCCAGCTCTCTCTCCTCAAGGCACTTGATGTAGACCTTCATGTTGAGTCTGAGGCTCTAACAAACAAATTCAGGAGCTGTTTCCTGATGAAAAGGATCTGAGTGAGTTTTCTAAGCTGCTATCCTTCCTCAGTCACGATTTAGAATCATGCAACTCTTTCTAAATTGTCTGCTCTGTCCTTAGATTGACACCTAAACAGTCTCCAATGATCATATAAGAGCTTCCGGTGAAAATGCCAAGCAGTACAATATGCTGCTTTCAAATTTCTGGTAGAGTGAATTACGTCATGGTGCTCATTTTATCACAGAAGGTTCCCAACTGATCCTACTACACTCTACAATAAACAAAATTAAAGATATAAAATGGCGACAATTTACCCATCGCACCCTGTAAATAATATTTTTTTTTTGTGGATTGAAATTAAAGGCATTTAAAAATATTAATGATTGGTTTAAATTATCCAAGTAATGAATAAAACTTAATATTAACTAATGCAGTGACAGTTAACCTTTCTACTTTTACTTTCACTTTCTCTTAAAAATGTAAATCACTAACAGTTTCGTTATAACATTGAACATTGTAACCAACAACATCTCAAAAATTGTTCTTAATTTTCTAAGTAATTTTACTAACTTGCACAAATTTTCTTTTAAGTTCATAAACCAAAAATGTAAAAGCTTATTGAAAATAAAATTATTTTTTCTTTGCATTTATTCTTTTTGTTGCTTTATTATTTTTATTTTGTTTATTTTCACAGTGTGTTTATTTGCATGCCTATCTTTGTGTTATATTTATTTGTATTTATATATGACATTTTTTTTTCTAAGCATAGCTTAGATGTGGCACCAGGCTGAAAGTATGGGGCTCCCAGTGAGTACCGAACTCACTACTCAGTTGTAATTTTTCTAGCAAGACAAGCTTACTAAACATTATACCATGTTGAAGTGCCCTATTTGTATTTAAATATGTATTGATTATAATTTCTTTAAGCTTTTTCCAGTTACTAGTTTTTTGTATGAATATTTGTTTCTGAGGATCATTTCTCATATTTTGACTTTGTTTTTGCTTACCTAAAGTTATATTTATCTGTTTTGCATTTTCTTCTCTCATTCATGTTTTATAAATTGATAATTTAGATATTAGTACTGGTATTAATTATTTTTATTATGTTATAAATAATGACTACATAATCTCTATGTATTTTAGGCTTAAATCCTGATTTATATTTTTCTTTATCTTTCTTCTACCTTTATCCACAATTATCAAACTTTTGATATTTGTGTTTGTTTATATATGAACTTTCTGTATTTTTTTCTTGTTTTTTTTTTTAACTAATGTTTTATTGATCTTGTAACACCTCCTGGTACATATTGTAATACCTCCTGATACATATGTGTCCAGCCAGATGAATGACTTATAGTAATCAAAACTTGGAATATAGTCTTGTTCATCACAGGTTTATTGAAAGCCAAAATGGTTAAAAATAGAAAAAGAAATACAAATTTGAGACTAGTCCAAATAACAAAATAAATAAAATGGTTAAAATGAAGGAACAGTAGAAATATGATAAAGAGAGCCAAAGGCTGAACATAACTGTAAAATTGAGGGTTTAAATCAGTAAAGTAGGTAGCAAGTAGGTTGCTTACAGGAATATGTTACACAGTTTATAGTGGTGAGTCTAGAGAAAGAAAGAAAGTTACATGAAGTTACAATATGAAACAGTGGGAAGAGTTAGCATGTGGTGAAAGGGTTTATACATGAAGTCTAGCAGCAAAAATGAATGTATACAAGGTGGCCACCTTAAATGTTCAGGTAATAATATAGTATTAAAGGAATCAATGCTTTGAGAAATAGGTAGATAAATTATATGCTAGTGATGCTACTTTTTGGGGTACATTTAGGAGAATAATTAGAAACTATGTGCTTTGACCCTGTAGTTTAGTGTACTGGCTCTGTTAATTACTACAGGCTAAATAGGAAGTAGTAAAAAAAAGTATGACTAATCTAAAATGTACTGAAATTAAAAAGGGACAATCAAAAGAAAAATAAGAGATGCTGTACTGTGGAAACACACACACACACACATATATATATTAGCAGTATAGCCTGGCTCGGGTGTAATGAAAGGTTTAAAACTAATCCATAGTCCTGGAGCTCAGACTCTCTGGATGTTGGCACGAAAGACTATGAAACTGTAGACTGAAAGAAAAATGAATGGATGTAAGTCAAATTTTGATTTCCTGGTATCAATATCAAATAAGTTTTTTCGTTGTAAACTGAATTTTGAAGGCTAAATAAGTCCTCTGAGTAAATGGTATCATGGCTGAGACTAAGAACTGCAATTATACCTACTTAGAGCCAAACCCAAAGCAAAAACTAAAATAAAAGGGCTGAAAAAAATACAGACATACAGGCAGATAAACAGATACACACACAAACATCTTGCCTTTTACGTATATATATTATCGATTTTCTGCACTATTGTAAAAACTGCAACCTTGAAAGTTCTGAATATCGTTTCTTATGTCTTTGTCTATGAGTGTATCAAATTTGATTAAAATCAGACCACTCCTTCTATAACCAAATTTTTTTTATTATCGATTTTCGATATTTGTCAGGGGTACCTTGATACAAAACCTAGCTAAGAATACTCACAGACACTTGTAGTACAACTGTGTAAATTTTCAAGAAAATTGGTTCAGCTGTTTAGGAGTCTATAGGTAATGGATACAGACACACAAAGTTCCATTTATAAAAAAGTTTACATTAGATTTATATATATAGTGTGGCACAGATAAATCTGTAATTTTTACATGACAACAATGCTGTGATGCCGCAGTGTAGCAATGTTTGGAGAGTTCCATTAAAAAGTACTACACCTCGGTAGCTGTTTGACTCTTTGATGCATGAGGTGCTAAATAATCAACATGTCTTCAGAATACAATCATTCAGCTGCTGTTGTCGAAACCCTTCATGCCTACTACAAAGCCAAGTAAATCATTGAATGATTTAAATGCCCTAAAACCATGGTCTACAACCTTTCAAAAGAGCCTCAGACAACAAGGGCAATATCAGGCCAGAACACAAGACTCATCAGAAGGGATCTGCTAACATCAGGACCCCCAAGTTCATCACAAACATGATAAGATTGTCAAGGAGAGCCATAGAAAAAAAGCATAAGGAAAATCATTAAGGAAACGGGCACCAGCAGGTGAACAATCAAATATATTGTCAAGGAGGGCTTATAAAGGACAATTAAATCACATACTCAAGAGGTACCACTCATTCACGGTACCACTAGTTGTCTGACTTATGCTTTCTACCTTATCACCAGTCTGCCTCTCTTGACTATTTTGTGTGGGGAATCTTGGGGAAGGTGAACAGCAGGTCCTACAACACCAACCAAACTTTCAAGATGACCATCTCGAGTTCCTGCTCCTGCCTGGAGAAATATTGGCTGCCAATAATAACTACATTGTGTAATTTTTGTACCTTATGTGCTTAACTGTATGAATTCTCATGGAAATATATTGTTATATAAAAATTTTTTTTATAATCTATTATTTTTTTTCTAGATTTATCTTTATAAACAGGTTGCACGTGTGTGTGTTGGAGAGGAAAGCTCAACACAAAATTAAATAGTTATAAATCCAAAATTTATTTCAGCAGTTATAAAAATTACAAACTGCTTTGTCAGACCATTGCTTTGTAAAAGCTTAAAGAACGCTATGCTGCAGCCTATAATAACCGACAGTGTACTTTGGCTCTGCTAGTAAGGTTACATCCTATAGCAGTTACTTTAAAAAGACTGATGGGTACAATGAGTAAAATGTGAGTACAGCAAACAGGATTGAGTATATTAGTCCAACTATAGTAATAATTTTTCATCTAAAATTTTTACACATAAGTTTTTTTTTTACATTAGTTTTTATGTCTAAAGTTTATGAAAGTTTCTAATAAATATTTACATTTCATGCTACAAATAAGATGATTAGAAAACAAAATGTAAGCTCAAATCTTTATAGTTTAATAGATAACATTTTTTTTCTCAGATATGAATAATATATAAACCATTTGTTATCTCTACACATGTTTATATTGTCTCAAGGGATATGAGTTCTTCATGTAAATTAGATAAAGCAATGAGTGTTCTGTATGTATTTATAGATTGTTAAGTAATAAGTGCTAATGTTTGTTTTACACAAAATGTGTTACTATGGACAGTTATAACATTGTCCTATTGTGAAAAAATATCTCCTATAAGAAAATTAAGTTGTCTCTTTGTTCCAATGATTTTTACAGTGTATGAAAAATTTATTTTTTGTTCATGAATTTCCATTAAAAATACATACTATTTTTTTTATTTTTTTTATATTAAATCGTTAATAATATAATAACTAAATAAATTTCAATATAAATGATATATCCTTTTTATGTTATGGTTTAGTATGAATGATTTAGAAAAATCTTTTAACATACAAATATTACAAGAAATACAATTGCAACCTGCAAACAGTTACCACAGTTTGTGTTGGATAAAGTTGAAATAAGATAGAGAACACCACTGAAAAATGCGTAGCTTAAGAAATCAGTGCATATGCTAGGCCACAAAAATCTAAGCCAGACAATCATACGAATAAATACAATATGACAACCAGTAATACAGAGTGTTAGAGAAAACCAATTACAAATAACAAGATTGTAATAGAAGCTCTGGTAAAAAATAATTACTGAGGCATTATGTTTACAAGCCCCCAAAATTCATACACAGATGCCCTCAAGGGCACATGGTCCAGTAGATAAAAGCAATTGTTGGATCCAATGACTTGAACCAAAAAGTTATGAATTCAATTCAATAGTGGTGAACAAAAAGCTTAGAGTTGAGTTAAATGGAGATCACTGAGACATCTAGAAGTGGCAGGACTCATGGAACAAGAACAATCTACCCCAGTGAATGAAATAAAAGGTTCAGTTGAAAACAGTTGAACTGTCATAAATATGGCAACCAAGATTAGGACAAGAGTTTGAACAATATAAATAAAAAATATATATATTTTTTGAAATTGGTAGTGTGGAGTTATTTTTTCCATGTATCATTCAACACTCCAGATTATGAATTTAAAATTTTTATTTTACATTTGAAGAAATAATGTTGGATGAGAATATTTGTGTAGAAGGGGTGGGGAATATATTTACATTGAATCAAGTTTAGTAAAACATTAATTTTTTTTAATTTGGATTTTTGATCTGGAGTGCTTAATCTATAATAATACATAAAAATAATTATTTCTGGTCTCAATGCCTTTTGTAAAACTGCACCATTTTAATATTATGAACCAAAACAAATAACTAACTTACACAGCAATTTGTAACAGTTACTGCAATAAAATATACATAGCATCATCTCTGGGTGACCAAAGTTGCTTTATGTAAGAGTCATATACAGTAAAGTTCAGATGTTTGAGAGCTGCAAGTCATGAACAGAATTTACGTACACATTTTTTTAGAAAATATTTATGTATATCATCTCTTATGCCAATGTAAAGGGGTTTACATTTCAACTTTCCAGACTTTCTTCTTCAGTCTAAACCTGATGTCCTGTTCCTGTCTAAAGTGGGTATAACAAAATATAACCACTAAAGAACAATGCTCCACTCTAGCATTAAAATTAGGATGTAAATTCTTAAATATGTTTTACTAACCATAAACATTAAACTTACATTTTAATCCAATGGGGTCTCAATTCATGCCCAGTAAATAACTATAAAGCTTAAAATTTTTCTTATTTGCCTTTTTATGGTTTCAAATAATCAAAGAAGCAGCAAATGTTGTCAGTGTGATGCCAAAAGGGCATAAGTGCATTTTTGTGAAATATGAAAAATTAAGTCAAGGGCCAAAGTTGATGTTTTTTAAAAATTGTGGCCTAACTTGATAAATCATTACAGCATATTTTGAATAGCATTCTTACATTTATTTGCTCTTTTTCAAAAATGAAAAACAAAACCATGTGTATGCCAAATTAGCCAATTAACAATCATGCATGTATTAAAGCAATGCCTACTGGTGTGCAATTGGTTACAGATGGAATATGTGCGAAAAGAAACTTCTATACTAGAAGTGGTGGCTACATTTGACTATTTTGACGGTAAAAGAGTGGGACCTTGATGCTAATCTAGTAGCACGAATAGATTCATGTTGTCAGGACACCAGGGAAAGAATCTCATCAAAGTAGAAATCATGAAAATAATTGTAGAAAAGACAGAGGGAAACCACATCCTGACAGTGAGAAAGTGTCTGAAGGTGAGCTGCCAGATCAGGACTAGATTTTGTCAAGATAAGGAGCAGGAGCAACCGACCAGATATGGTAACATTATTCAGTGCAAGGATAAATGTGCAAGATGGATTCTAACAAGAAAAACTTGTAATGAGCTAAAAATTTGATGACATGTTTATTTGCAGATGTTAAAATTTTTTTTGCAGTCAGAGTAATTAGTCAATGAGTGAAGCCTTGTAGTCAAATCTTTCATTGATTTGATCAGGAATTACTATAAATCGTTTGGATTGTCATAATCTGTGACTAGAATATTTAGTGAGTGTGATAAATTCCTTTTTTTTTCTTTTTTTTTTTCCTGAGAAGTAAAACCTAAATTTGAACTTAGCAAAAAATATTGTAAAGAGAAATTTGCATGAAGTTTATGATGCACTCTTCTTGCATGACCGATGATTTCACTTGATATAAAACATTTACCTTGTTGTGTGGACCCAATCCTCTTTTCATTCTGTATTATTTAGACATAGACGTGGCTGAATTAGTTTATTATTTCCCTAAATGCAACAAGTACAATTTAGAAGCAGTTAAGACAATCGACAAGAGAAGTGGAATTCACATTGTTGTCACTTGTTTGTTGTGGCACAGTTTTAATGCTGAAGTTTTTTATGGTCAGTGTTAATGGATCTGCTGAGGATTGAATGCTGGATTGACATTAGCAGAAATAAAAGTAGGATTTTAAATAAACTTTATTTTAATTTTTCCTTCTCCAAAGCAGGTTGATCTCCACAAATGTATTTTTTATTTGCCAGTATTAAAATAGACTATAACATGCACACACACACACACACGTAGGATACATGATGGTTGACACCCAACTTAAACAGGTAAAGATTTTTAGTGATTAGGAAAGTTTCCTCTTGAAAGTCTGTTCCATATTGTAAAACATTTTCATGTCAGTGAATTATTTTCTTTTTTAATTAGAGTAACATTTTTGTCAAAATTGTGGTCAGTTTCATTACAGTGAGCAGCTGACAAAAATGTTTGCAAAGTGCTTTAATTGCTAGTTCATCGACAGTAAATTTGCATCCAGGTCCTTGTGTTTCACCATTCTTGACAGATTTTCCATTATCACAATGAGGGATATTTGATAATAAAGATTAAGGAAAGAAAAATAACCTAAATGAAATTAGCTAGATTATATACCCAAAGCACATAAAAAACAACTTTAATTTCCAGGCATCTCTTGTTTGTGTGCAAGTATAGACACAACAAACCTAGTTCTATGAAGTCCTAAGGGATGAAATGCATCAAACATTTTCCATTTTATCATACATCTTTGCTCCAAAACTGTTATTGATATGAAAATTTATATCCTTATTCTCCCCATAGATATATATAGATATATGTGTGTGTGTGTGTGTGTGTGTTCATAAACTCATTCTTATATAAATATGCAAAAAAATTATTAAAAATACTGGAGATGTTGAGATCATTCCAGTCAGGAAAGAAAGATGTACTTATTAAAAAAAATTATACTTATTAAAAAATGCTTTCAAATTGATTAAAAGATTACTGCTTACTTTTTCGTTGTTGCTCTTCATAAAAAAAAAACCCTTAAACCATTTCTTACATTTTAACCAATCATCTTACTCCTAATGCATATATATCTTTAATCTGAATCAGCAAATTTTTCTTTTTACTGTAAAATTCACAATAACATATGGAAGAATCATCTGTTGGAGAAATTCTCTTCTTAGAAAACTTTGCTCACGCTTCTGAACAAAACATTTTAAAAGCTTGTAATTAATGCATTTTCAAATCTTTAAAGCTTACCTAATTTCAGATTATTGCATGGACCATGAATTGATCATGAAAATTCAGTATATGAAATTAGTAAATAATCAACACTCTTTGGCATATACATCACTTACAACAAATTTACTATCTAAACTTATTTATAAATGGAACTTTGTCTTTGTGTGTATCCGTTACCTATAGACTCCAAAACGGCTGAACGGATTTTCTTGAAAATTTACACAGTTGTGCTATAAGTGTCTGTGAGTGTTCTTAGCTAGGTTTAGTGTCGAGGTACCCTTGATAAATATCAAAAATCGATAATCAAAAAAATCGGGTTATAGAAGGAGTGGTCTGATTTTAATCAAATTGGATACACTCATAGACAAAGACATAAGAAATGATATTCAGAAGTTTCAAGATTGCAGTTCTTACAATGGTGCAGAAAATTGACAATATATATATAAAAGGCAAGATGTTTGTGTGTGTCTGTTTATCTGTCTGTATGTCCTTTATACAAATCCACAATTTTTATCCAATTCTCACCAAACTTCACAAATATTCTTTAGGCTGAGTCTGAGCTCAGGACCATGGATTAGTTTTAAAGCTTTCATTACACCCGAGCAACGCCGGGCTATACTGCTAGTCAGAGATAAAGTAATTCTAATTAATCACATCAGATTGAGACTTTCCTATGAAAGTCATGCCTGGTAGCAAACAAATCTGTTCAGAAATATCTAAACTGTCAGCTGTATGGAACTGCTCAAACCAATGATTAAAAATGGCTTCAAGTGACTGAATCCTGTAGATTTTGTAGAGGTCTATACATCTTTGAACCTTGTGGACTTGTTCTACAGAATTACAAAGAACTATTCAAATCTGCTTGGAATTTTGTGTGGGAGTTTTATCAGTTTCTCATTTTTAAGCTGCCTGACGAATTCCAGTTGAATTCGTTGCAATCATATATGCGCAAATACCCTTCGGAAAAGTATTAATCCATCTCTTCCCTCCAGCTATGGGTCAAATAACAGGACAGATTGGGTTCTATAGCCTTGGTTGGCAACCAGTCAACTGCAGAAAGCAATAGCAACCTACTGCGGGATAATCTTCTGCCCAGTCAGTCATGTCTCTTTTGAGACATGATTGCCCAAACGTGTATCACGTATGGCATTTAACTGACTGACTGACACAGTTGTAAGATTTTTATTAATATTAACCATATAGATCAGATCTATAGCATAGAATAGATGTCCTTTCTCAAAAAAATGTTTTTTAAATTAATGGTTCTTTCATAATTTTTCTTTGATTTATTTTTCATATTATTAAGAGGGTAGATCAGTTGGTTGTATGAATTGAAATCTTACAACAGCTTTTACTAGCTTTAATTTATCAGGCATTACATCATTTAGCAGCTTTCATACTTTACACTGAATTTCAGTTAGCCCTATAAATATTTTTGAGCATTCTTAAATTTAAAAATTTGGAAAACCTAACAATATTTTTTACTTTTGTTTATAAATACATGTTGCAAAGTAAAATCCTTACATTTGCATTGATAAAGTCCATTACAGGACAAGACATGTTGGTAAAGATAAATATTTGTTTTGTCTTTATATGAATTGAGATCAAATACAGATTAAATGTGTATCAGAATCCAACAGAATGATGAGATAAAGAACATATGAGAAATGTTTACTCACCTAGCATGTTTAACTTTTCGTAAAATCTGAACAGGGAATGAGATATGAAAAGGAAAAAACAAAGAATATCTGGTACTTTTTTGTGGTTTGATTTTCATGAGTTAAGCAGGTTTCATGTGCATTTGATTTGTTAAGCAGTGTTAGTATAATTTATAGTGTTTTGAGCTTAAGATGACATGTCCTTCTGAAGCATTAAAAAATACAAACTTCCAAGCTTAACTGAAAAAAGGTTTATACTGATTTACGCATGTAAATGTTTCATAATTCTAGTTTGTCTATGTGGGGTACTGATAATGTATATTTGTGTGTGTCTGGTTGGCATTATTTGTGTTTTGTGGTTGTCTGTATATTGATTTTTCTGTATATCTCATTCTCTGATGAAGCTTTAATAAAGTGAATTGTTAGATTGATTAACTTTTGCTGTTTGTTCTTTACACTACTATATATATATGACTGGAATGTCACCAGAATTGTAAAGGTGTTGATTGGATGATATTGTGATTTTTTTTTTTTAAATAGATGTAACTCTTCCAGTAATCTTTGTTTAATCACACAAAGAACCAGAAACATTTA
>JBBBDQ010000124.1:1240000-1445000 GCA_037127315.1 Ascarosepion bandense | reverse complement strand
CCCTAAGTTCTGTTGTAATACTGTCAGGGTCTCAGCTATGGACAAATAGTGAACAACCAAACAAAAACAAAACATGAAACTATGACAATTTATTTCTATAGTAAAATGACCAACAAAATTTTATCAATAGTTAAAGACTTGCAATTGTGTTCAAAATATTTAGATTTCAGCATTAAATAACCCATAGAGGATGATAATCAAAATCAACCACTAATACTGTCAACTACAATTTATAAAAATTTTAAATCCAATGTCAATTGTCATCTGTCTCCTTGAATCCTGCTGTCTTAATGTCTTTTAACCTCAAAGATGTTTTCTCAATTTATTTCACTTTAAGTATCCTTTGTGTCTCAGTGGTTTTATTGCCTTGCTTTGAATTAAATGATTAACAAAAAACATCTAAGGTTGTGTAGAAACAAACAGAAAATGACACACAAATCTGCAGACACATGGTAATAATAAATGATACCTTTCAGAAACTAAGCAAAGTTTTATAAAGAGAAAGGGAAAATTTTGTGAGAAACAGAAGTTTTGTTTTGCTATGTAATTAATTCCTGATATGATCAGTGCATGCTGGAGAGTTTTCTCAGACTTGAGGCAACAGAAACATATTTCTAATGAAGGATGCTGAGAAAACCTTGAGATGAACATGTAAGCGACGAGAAAAAACAAAAAAAAACAGAACTAAATGGATATGACACTCACACACACTCATATAGAGAAAGTGATAACTGAAAATTTGTGGAGAACATAAGAAAAAGAAGGCCTCGAAAATGTAAAACTCACCAGACATAGTGAAGGCAAGAGAAGCAGTGGTAATAGTGAATAACAAACTTAATAAGTTTGTGTGAGCAGATACAATGACAAAGAGGAATGGAAGAAACAAAGATACCTCAGAGTTATAAACAGGAAGTTGTGGAGAGCCATGATTATTCTGATCCAGCATATCAAAAAATGGCTGACTGTTTTTCTCTGTGACATGTCAGTTCACATACATGCTCATACATGTGGGTGTTATTTGTTTCAGTCATTTTCCCACTGCCATAAGGTTACCTCACTCTGCCTTTTCTATAAATACTTTCATGGTAATTGTTCTGATGAACATTTCCTTGTTGCACAAACTTTATTAATATAGATGCAGTATTAGATTGGCAACAAGATCTCATTTTACAATCAAATCTGGCATGTGAAACTCCCTTCTGGTTTATTGCTTTCAAGCCATCCTTGCTCTTCAGAAATATCAGTTGTTATCTTCAGTTGTTATCTTCAGTATTAATGGGTTATTCCTCTGCCGCCTTAATGTTTTTTTTTCTTATTCTTTCACACTCAGTAACCCCTTGTGTCTTAGTAGCATTATTGCTTTGTTTGGGGTGAAATGAGATATATATATATATACACACATACACACCAAGTCTATTCAATATAACTGCCTTTCATTTTGATGCAGCTTCTAAACTGATTATATCTGTTGATCAGGTGTTCTTGATTCATGTTGGCCATGTTATCCCTGACAACAGCCTCAGTGAGCACTTGATATTATTGGTGTGCTTATTGGTAAATAACACATCAGACATAATAATCCTCAGGGCTTAACTCAGAAGAGCTGGGAGGCGAAATGTTAAGGGTTACCATGATTGTGAAAGTAATTTGTTTAGCATGTGCTGTGAGCAGATCAGAGAGTTTTCACAGGTACTAGTGTACCTGAACTATCATCTCTTCATAATATAGGTTTTTGATTTGATTTCATTGTACACTGTATGTCTGATTGTTGTTTCCAATATATTGAACTAATTGACAGTAGCCTTAATTCATTTTCTGAGGTTCTTGACAATATCCTAGATGGGCTAGATGAAGTAAACATTCCTGATAAGATTTAACTGTTTAGAATATATTTTTCTTTGAGTTTCAGAGGACACATTTTTGTCAGTGGCTTGGAGCTCTTTTCTTTCCTTCAGCATGAAAGACCTGATGACATTTAAAAAGGTTGCAATCTTTTAAGTATGTGAGTTTGCCAGCAAAAATTATAGGAATGGCATGTCTTTTCATCTCCTGTGTTAGTTAAAGCTCACATTGTCGGGTTGAAATGAGACAAGATTTTTACTTAAACTTGGTCAGTTTGGACTTTTTAAAGATGTGTTCTCAAATACCTGACACGCACATATATATATACATACATATATATATATATATATATATATATATATATATAGTGTATGTAAGTAGCAATTCCTCTTATATGCAAGTTTCATGAAAAATGACCTACAAGGTGTTGTGGTTACATTTTTTTTTATGTAATTTTTCATGTAATCTTATTTTTTTCTTTTCACGATGTATTTTATATAAAAAATGTCTTAATCTTTTATTCATCCAGGCACTTTTGGCTATACTTTTACCTATTATCAAGTATGAATTTTAATTTACTTTTAACTGAATATATTGAATGATATACTTGTGTGTGTAGAGTTACAGAAATATTTTATTTTCCAAACACAGCACATTGTGACCGTGTTCATTATTGATATTGAGTGTTGACTTACTCTTTTTTTTATTAATAATGCTTCCATTCTTTTTAGGCTTTCTTACATGTGGATGATGCTATTATATTAATATTTTCAATGAGTATATTACAAATAGTTTGGTAAGTCTCCATGTCTATTTAAAAATTGTATATTTGAGCAGCAATCTCTCTTATGTTGGTTTCATTAAAGATGACAGACAAGGTGTGATGGTTAAGTTTTTTATTTTTCATGTGATCTTATGATTGCTTTCTTTTGGAGACATGAATGATATAAAAATTGTCAATGTTTTGTTTATGGTTATACTTTCAGCCATTTTTGAGGATGAATGTTATTTTATGTGTAACAGAATGTATGTGGAGTATTGGTATGTGTTATGTACCGAACATAGTAAGCATCTTATTATGTCGGAAATTTACAGATGTAACGGGTCTCCTGATTGGCTGATTTAACCCGAACCTCGTTTTGAACTTTAGGCGGGCTTTACCAGAGGTTTTTGTTTTTTTTCTGATGGTTTTGTTCTCTCCTTTTTTCAGCTAGCACGAACAGTATCGGACGTATTTGTGCCGCTCCGGATTTTTGTTGCAGCAGGGCCTAAATTGGCGCCCACTTGTCTCGCTATATCGAGACCATCTTACCAATTCTTTGTAATCTTTTAGGCTAATGCCACAACTTTGTAACAGAGAAAATCTCTTGTTACCCTTCTTACCTTAAAAAGGATACCCTATGGGCAAAGCCTTGCCTTCCTAGAGAAAAATTCTCTAAGCACTATCATCTTATACCAAGATAAGAAACTGTGAAAGAAGCTGACCCAGAAGAAAGTTCCTGTACGTCGCGGATCACAGTTCCTTGTGTCTTTTTCATCCCACTCCTAGACGGAGGATACTATACCAAGCTAAGCAGAGAAAAGAGACTATACCAAGCTACACTGTAGCAGCAAAATTCAGCATATTTTTGCAAGACAAATAAATTGTTTTTTCTATACCAGGTATGTCTTGTTATGTTTGATAATTTCCTTTCACTGCTTAAGCGCTAAGCTATGTGAATATATTTCTCACAATTAGCGCGTTTGTAGATGATGTTTTTGAGTGTTAGGATTTTTGTTTTTAATAAGGCCTCCATTATTTTTAGTCCTTTTGTGCATGTGGATGATGCTATATTTGTGTTGTCAACAAGTATGTCCTGGATGTGTATTTAAATGAGAGATAATAGTTATGATCAGAGAAATGTAACATGAGTCTTGTTAAACATGTACTATATCCAATGTAATTATGAATTTGGATTCCTTCAGGGACATGTAAATTAATAAATGATATTGGTTCTCTGATATAGATCTTGAAGGCAAATTATTAATTTTGACAATGAGGCTAGCAGTTTTAAATTCTGGGTAATAGATAATTCAATTTTCTTGTTTTTGTCAACTGGAGTTGTTTTATTTATAATTCTTCTAAGTGAAGATTCATCTTGCTTATAGTTAGTGTGAATTTAATTTTTGTAGAAAATGTTTATTTTTTAATTCATGTTCAATGTTTCTCTTGGTTACCTTCGAAAAAGTCTACCACAGCACCTTGTCCATTCTTCAATAAACTTACACACACACAATTTTCATTGCAAGAATACAATAAAAATAAGGATAATAAAGAAATATATATGATCTCATTGAGTACTATGTTCTACTTCCAGGGCTATTTTTGAGCAAGTATTCTGTTAGAGGATGTTTCTTTAAGGGAATTAGGAACTGAAAAAAGTAGCAGGAATGCTAGATTGATCTTGAGATACAGATAGGAATGAACAGTTGTTTTTAGTTTGTTTTTATTTTCTTGCAATTCTAAAGGTAGTTATTTAACAGAATTCTGTAGTGATTATTTTTTATCATTGGGGAACTTAAAAAGGAATGTCATTGATTTTGTTGATCAGTAGTTCTCCAGAGAAATCCAAAGGCAACAATGTCATTAGAAAAAAAAAACTCAGTCAAAAGAGAGAATTTTGAAAAAAGAAAAAATCTATTTTAAGGTCATTACTGATTTATTTAGATTGCAAACTTTCCAGTCAATTGTACAAGAATATAATGTGTGGCAATGATAATTGTTTTTCTTCTTTAAAAAAAAAATTATATGTCCCAATAATCAATTGTTCAATGTACTTGAATTAATTTCCATTACTTGATAATAGAAAAATATCATTCCCATTTGTCTTCTCAAAGCCAATGTACTAATGATGAGTAGGGCTATGCTGATGATATAGGTATTCATAGTTGAGATAAGAATGACCTCAACCAAAAAATCAATATACTCTAAGAGTTTCAAGACTAAAGATAAATCTACCAAAACTGTGATTTGGAATTTGAATGAAAGCAGTGATGTCACATATCTTTGATTCATCATAAAAATTCAGAATCTGCAATTAGAAAATACTAAATATTCCAAACACTTTGGTGTATCAATCAGTTATAATTAATTTTATACATGAGATAAGTGAATTGAACTTAAAATAGGCTGCATTATGAGTAGTTTTGGCCAACATCACAAATTTTTTAAAAGCCAGAACATTAACTTAAAAACTCGAATTATGTTCTAACATACCTTTGTTAGATTGAGACTTTCATATGAATGCTATGCATGGTGCCAAACCCATTGGGAAATGTCTAAGCTGTCAGCTCATATCCAATTGCTTTCTCCAATTTATGGTTATAAGTAGCTTCATACAAAAGATGACTGTAGGTCTTACCATCCTTTTTTGAACCTTGTGAAATGGTCTTACAGAATCACAAAGAATTGTACTGAATAAAAGAAACCACATCACTTGAGGACTTTCTGCAGCTGCAGGAACAGCTAAAATGGAAGAGAAAATAATAGCATAATCATGATGTTGACATTCTACACTACATCAAAGAAAAAGTTCAGAAAGAAACTCCAATCAGTACTGAAAAGAGTGATAACAGCTACTGGACTTGAGAAGGCTATTTTTTTGGAAAAATTATTTTAAGAGAAAGATTTTATAAATTTCATCTGAAAGTAGCACTGGCTGTTTGACAAATGAATGCTGAATGTTTACTTATATGGAAACAGCTAATTTTATGTTAACATTTTTTATGCAGCTTATACAATAGCACTAATTGTTGGTTATGTTAGCAAATTTATTGTGATTTATATGCTATTCAAACAAAATATTTTTGCAGATCATGCATAAGTTGGTTCATTTTGTAAAGAATTAAAATAATTGCTTTTTTTATAGCTAAAAAATGATGCATATGTAAAATATATCCATTAAGACTTAAGCCTACTTCTCTGAGAGATAAGTTTGTTCATGAACTGAAAGGTCTAAGAGATATAGTTCATTAACTAAAAGTTTGGTATTTTGCTGAGCACATCAGCACTCAAGTTTAAGCTTTCAATTAGTGATCTTGACCTTGTGCAATTCTTTTCCTTTCTCCACCCAATTCTATATTAAGGGAATCTATTTGCAAAATTTGCAATAACTTACAGTATGATTTTCTATAATTCTTGTTTTTCCATGTTATAGTTTCTATGTTTTTGCTGCCTACTCACAGTTGGTGTACAGGTTAGCAACCAGACATATTACAACAGAGCATTCTGCTTGGGAATCTCTGGTATTGTTGTTCTTTTTTGTTTTGTTTTTTGTTCTTCCATATCACATTACTTCACCTAACTTAGATTTCCGTGTAATAAGCTACGTTGGTTACTGACTGATTTTCTCGTGACAATAAAAGAAGAAACATGGCAAAAATAAAAGGTATTTCCAGTTTGGCAAATACCAATTTCCTACCTCCATGTTTACTGAACTGTTTTTGAAATTGCATGCATAGATTCATAGTTGAAGAAGTCTGTTTTTCTCAAGGTAACCTTTCAATGTTTATTCTCTTAAAACATAGAAAACCAAAGACAAACTATTGAAGAATTCAGAAAATGTTTCAATAAATTAATAATTAAGACAATTTAAAAAATTAATTGCAGAATTTTCAAATATGTTTTTGTTTTCTTAAGTAAAGATTGTAGTAGAGTTTATCTCAATATTATAGTGTTACCATAGTGAAAAATGTTCCATTCTTCCTTCACTGACAACATAGGTAATCATAGTTAAGATAAAAATCATCTTGAACTGAAAATTAGCATCCTCTAAGTGACCAAGAAATTGGACTCAATATAAACTTTTTCAGACTATAATTTTGAACTATATTAAAATCAGTGATGGCACCTACTCTGAATCCATAATAAAAATCTAGATGTAGAATTTGTAAATACTAATTATTTCAGCTTATCAAATGTGCATTGGTGCAGTGGATATCAGCTTGTACAAGAAATAGGAGAGACGAGTTTGAATTCCAGTTTGTTGCATTCACTTATGTACAAATACCCTTGGGAAAGGTATGAATATGTCTCTTCTCCTTTCAGTTATAGGTTAAATAGCAGGACAGTTTGAGTTCTGTAGCCTTGGTTGGCAACCAGTCTACTGCAGAAAATAATGGCAACCTACTGTGGAAAAATCATCTGACCATTCAGTCATGTCACTTGTGAGACATGATTGTCCAAGTGTGTATCACATATGGCAATTAACTGACTGAATTATTTCAAATATCCTGGTGTATGGATCAGTTATAACAAATTTGGGAGAGGAGAAATGGAAATTGAACTGAGAATAAGATGGTGTAGAATCACTTCTACATGCATGTACATACTTATATACATATCGCCATGCACACACACATATGCATATACTCTTACATTACTACCGCACATGAAACCTCTTTTTCCTGTGCTTCATTCAGAAATATATAAGCTGTTGTTCACATGTGTTTAGACCAGTTGGAAACTGCTTTTCGGAGCATAACAGTCTGAATACCGTTAGTTCCTTTCCAACTCACATACTGCGCTAATTGCATTTAGCAATTAGTTACACCAAGAATATTTATCTCTTTCACAAGCATACTTCACTACATATATAATTATATTCAACTACTGATTAGTACAAACATATTTTCTTTTTTCAGGAACTCTTCCAGTATGAACATTGATGCATTTTCTTCAACATCCAAGAGAGAACTTTCTCCCTTAAATCTTGCATGCACAAAATAATCAATCCTGTAACTATGTTTAATACATTGTTATTATTCTTGTTATATTGTTCTCTGAGTTATTTTTATAATTAATGTGGTGGATTGGACAACCCGTCTACTTTATAATGGTGACTCCAGCCTTCAAATTACTACCACGTTGTCTAGTCCACAACAATGGACTAGAGGTAGTTTTATCCAACATCGTATATTGTTACAAAAGTAAAACATTAAACTGAAAACTAGGTTTATGTTCTTAAATAACTTCATCAAATTGTGACTTTCATCTCAATGCCATGCATAGCACCAAACTCATTGAGAAATATCTAAACTGTCTGCTATATTCAACTGTTTTCTGAAATCAGTGATTAAAAATGACTTTTAGGTTTTTGGTAAAGTCCTTCCTTCTTTGAACTTTGTTGACTGGCACTATAGAATCTCAAAGAACTGTGCCAGATAGCAGAAACCCCAGCACTTGAATACTATCAACAACTAAAATGGATATCACATGTAACTGAGAGAAAAAAAGAAACAGCAGTAATTTTAATTCAATATACTTAAAATACTACGAAACAACAAAGTTAAGAGCATTTTGAAAATACTGATTAATTTTACATATTCTAGTACCTTAAGGAAATTAAACTGATTTCATAAACATAATTAAAAGAAAAATATATATATATATATAACCATAACTAACTAATTTTTTTTTTTGACTGTTTAAATACAAGATTTTATTTAGGAAAATATTATATTTCAGCATTAAATTATCCAGTGTGTTGATATGCCATAAAACAAACCAATAATGATATAATAAAGATGTTAACATTGCACACTATTTCAAATAAAAGGTTAAGAAAACCTCCAACAATTCTGAAAAGAGTGGGATTAGCTACGAAATTTAAACCTATTTTCTTGAGAAATTGTTTTAAGATAAAAAAGGTTTCATAAATTTAATCCTGAAGTAGTATTGGCTGCTTGGTCAACAAATGCCTAACTTTCCTTGTAAAGAAATGGCTAATTTTGTCATTACAATTTCTTTAATTTACATTTTCAACAAAAGAGTACTGTAGCATTTTTTTTTTAATTGAATTTACTCAAGCAAGGTGCTAAGCCACTAATGACACAATGTTATTCAGTGTGAAAGAATTAGAAAACTATAACATTATGAAGGAGTGAGAACAATAGTCAAGTAATCAGGAAGATAGTAGATAGCAATTGACATTGCATTGAAATTTTTGAAGGTCAAAGGTCGGCTAGAAGGGAGTTCCACAAGCAAGAAGTACAAGAAAAGAAATTGCTAGCATAGAACTTAAGGTTACATCTAGTGTATTCAAATGTAAATTGATAAGACCTTATTGCCATTACAGTACTGCACTTAAATTAATAAAGTCTAGGTATCATAGCAAAGAGCTCATCTGAACAATTACTATGAAAGTACTTATAGAAAAGGTACAGGAAAGCAATTTTGAGAAAGTGACTGAAACCAAGATGCTAGATCAGGACTAATATTGCTGATTCTCTTTTTGAATTTATCAAGAATCTTTAAATAAATAGGAGCACTGGACCATAAGTGGCAGCAATATTCTAAGCATATGTGAATGGTAGACTTCAAATTTTTATCAGTTTCCTCTTACATTTAATAACCTTGGAACTATTTCTTTAATTGCCTACTGTCATGTCTGGTGTTCTTTCCAGTGAATTTTAGAACTTGTTATTATCAGATCTTCTTCTGGATGCTGCTTCTCTGATTTGGCTGTATATTTCAGTACTCTATAACTCAGGTTAAGATCTCATTATTTCCAGGGAACAAGACAAGCTTTTTCTGCACTTGTTATGTCTCATAAAAAAAAAAGTAATGGGTTTCTTCATTTTTAACTTGATCTTCTATGTGTAATTTCCCTTCAATACTTTGGTGATCATGGCTCTCTACAACTTACTATCTTTTGTAGCTCTTAGTAAGATATCTTTTTGCTATCTCTCTTAATCCCTGTATTGGCAACCATTTACACAAGCTTCTTAAGTTGATTATTTGCTGCTTTTTTCTTCCCCGCCACTTGCCTTCAATATATATTGAGTGTATCAAATTTTCCAAGCCCTCTTTTCTTATGTGCCATAGAAATTTTAACTACCTCTTTCTGATCATCATAAATGCTTTTTTTCCATTTTTCTTAAAACTTCATCATTACTCACATATTCACTCTTTGGTATTTTCAGCATCTTTTTGTAGAACTATGTTTCTGTTTCCTCAAGTCTGTTCATCTATAAGGAGATTGTCTAGTATTCACTGCCATTACAGTTGAGCACTATTTTCCTTATTCTGAACATCTGAAGTTGTCTCAATCTGCTTTCCAAATTTTCTTGTTTCTTAATACTTAACTTAGCTTTTTGGAGATATCTTTTGCTATTTCAAAGCCACTTCAGATTTTGGTGTCACATTTTCTGTTCTTTGTTTCTAAATATTTACATTTTTGTACTTGCTTGATTTTAGAATCTCCAATTTTTAGTTTGCATTTTCGGCTGTTCCTTTTGCTGACAGCCATACCTTCTTTCTTGCAATTGATGCTTAGTACTTTTTTCTTACTTTCATACTGTACTGCCATTTTGTGAAGGAGTTCTAGGCTATGTAGTCATCTCCAGTGAGGCCTCTCAATGCCTCATGAATGGTACTGCTGTGTCTGAATCTATGGAAAATTCAATCCAGGTTATTGATACAGGGATCTCGTGTGGGTGTGACTGTCTCACTACCTAGTCTTCTACCAAATAGTTATCCACACATGAACACAACTAAATTAATAAAAAATATCACACCCAGCTTCTCGAAAATAAAAGTAGACCTCATGTTTACCCTCTCTTATATCAATGGGAAATGTTAACATTCAGAGTTTCCAAAGGTGTAACTCCATCTTCTTGATGCTAACCCTGACCTCCTATGTTTGTCTGAAACTGAAACTAGTATTGATAACTATCACACTACTTGCCTCATATAGCTAAACAACCATCAAAATTGCCAAGGGCTCAGGGCCCATATTAAGGACAGGTTTCTTTGTGACAGAGATGCAAAAAATAAAACAAGGATTATGATCTCACAAATATGTTCTTTCATGTGGCACTTATCCACAGTATGACTTTAATTCTGTCATCCTCAGGATGATGGAACTGTCAGATCCAATTGAATATATGTAAGCCATGTAACAGTTAATAATGCAGTTTTGCTTTAATACCCTTAGAAGGGCATGAACTAATCATTTTTATGCATCTTTAGGTGAAATAGCAGATTGTGAAGCCATGATTGTGAAATCCTGAGGAATCATGGTGTAATATATTATCTTGAACCATGGAAGTAATTGACAGGTACATCAGGCCATAGGTAAGGTCAACAAAAGTGACAACCAGTTTGAAAGGCAATGACCTGGCAAGGATGTGGTTAACACATACATTTGGTCATAGATAAGTCAACAAAGGACATGGACAGATATATTTAGCCATAAATGATGTCAGTAAAGTGCAATGAAAAAAAAGCAAGCATTGCATAGAAGTTTTAAGATGGTATAAAAGTCTGGAATTTTTGGATAAAGAGACAGACTAATGGCTCCTGACGGCCCCTTTGTGTGCATGAACTCTCTTTGGTTGCTTCTCTGCTCTACACAACTGTGACTGTCAAAGAATAAAGATATAAGATAATATTTTTACATATACATGTTTCTCATTGTTTGTTCAGATCTAGCATAATATACTACAGTGGCATTTAGTGAAAAAGAAGTACATTTTGAAAATATTTCTTCCTTTGTTATGGTGCCCTCCTACCATATAAATCCTCTTTCTATATAATTACCTGCAAGAGGCAGTTAAGAGCAGTAAAATATACTGTTAAGGGCCAGCTATGATTCAGGCAATAAGCAGCGTAACTGTACCATTTGCACTTACTTATTTCTATTTACTGATTACTAACATTTACCTTGTATATATGTTCTTGTTATACTAATTTACTGTTTTGAACCTACCTTCATGTTCCACTGGCACAAATCGGTCACTATGACTTTGTGGTGAAGATTGCCACAATAACTTCAAGATGAAGATTTGTGTTAAGATTTGTCACAACAAATTGGTGACGAAGATCCACAACACTTTAGTTAATAACTTTGTTATAAAGCAGATGGCAAAATTTAGTCTCAACTTTTCATTGAAAGTTGTAGAATTAAGTAAATTTGAACTTTAGGAATAACATGATCTCGTGTGTGTATATATATATATATAGAGAGAGAGAGAACTTTGATTTATCAATGGGTGCACTTGATTCTGCAGAAGCTTCGGATCTAACCGGATTATTCTTACTGTACAACTTAACTGTACATAAGGAAATAGAAACGAGCAGGATAGGACTGTATAGGGATGACGGACTGATGATAATTGATAACTCTACTGGAGGTAAGGTTGATAAAACCAGAAAATTAATCCATAGAGTCTTTAAATCCTTTGGCCTTAACATAGTAATTAACCACAATATCAAGCAAGCAGACTTCCTAGACATAACATTAGACCTAGTATTGAACACTTTCCAACCTTACATGAAAAACGACGCTAACCCAATATATATAAACCCCAACTCTAATCACCCACCATCCATTGTTAAGTACATCCCATCATCAGTTGAACGTCGCATTAACACACACTCATCCAACAAAGAGATATTTGATAAGCACAAGGTAATTTATAATAGAATCCTTAATGAAAGCAGGTATAAATCATCAAAAATCAGTTTCGTGGAAAAATTCAAAAGTCCAAAAATTTGGAAATTAAAAAACGAAAATAAACACCTAAGGTCAAATGGAAAATTCTCAAAAAAGCAAGAACAACAAAATCTATAAAAGAACCATGCTTTCTTTGCCTTCAAGAAAAAATAGAGATCCTTAAGTATATAAATAGTAACAAGCTCTTAAATCAGAGACACGAAGCCACAGTCAACTGCAAGCACATTAGGGACTTAACCCGACAATCATGCTAAGAAATACAAAGAGTTTGATTGATATCCTCATTATAAAAGATAAAAAATGCTATAGGAAAAAAATTGATCCAATAAACCATTAAAGGAAGGTCCATCACTAAAGCCTACACCAATAACCTTACTTAAATACAAAAATATTCCGTACTAGAAAAATCAAAATTAAATAAATGGCTCCCAAACTTGAAAAAGAATCAAAATTCATACATTCAAAATCAAGATTTAATATACTACTTCAGAATAATTATCATACACAAAAATAAACTGTAAGCACACGTAAGATCTAACCCTACAATCACCCCCCCCCAAAAAAAATACTGGGAATTTGAATAAATATTTTTATTATTATAAAAGATAAAAAATGCTACAGAAAAATTGATGTAATAAATCCTTAAAATAAGATCTAATGCCTGCAAAAATATCTAAATAAATAAAATATATAAAAAATTAAAAGAAATAAATACGATTCCAAACGATAATTTATAGAAAAAAAAAATTAAAAGAAAAAACTGACCCTCTAAACTTAAAATTAAGATTAAACATACAACTTTATACAAAAAACTGATCAAATGCTAATTCGCATTTACTTCCCAAAAAATACAAATTTAGATTTCTTGAAATAACTTCGCCCAATTATACGCCAAACTTGAATAAAAGGAAAAAGAAGAAAAGAAAAAAGAGAAAGGGTAAAAGGAGAAGAAAAAGAAAAAGAAGGAAGAAAGAGGAGAAGAGGGGTATATGTGTGTGTGTATATATATATATATATATATTTTTTTTACCGAAAAAATCTAAATTGGAAAGAAAAAACACCCCACCCCTATCACTTCTATGAAAACCTAGACACAGGATCAAAGTAAATACATGAATTAGGTCCACTAACCTCAGACATCAACCAATTAAATGATAGCCAACTATAAAAATGACCACTCAACAGTGCCCTCTTAGAAATCCTAACCAAAAGATATACCCAACCGATAAAAAGATAAAACATACATTCCAACAGATAATACCATTAATCAACAATTTCACACTTACACACCAAATTCCTCAAAAGTCTAACGATCAAAACGAGACATTCACTTAATTGCCAATAACCCCAACCAACCCCCACGACAACAATGAACCAAATATAAACAGAGAATGATTCCAAATCTTTATTTCCCCTGAGGAAGTGTTTAAATCCAAACACTGAAACAAACATATGATTGTAGGGAAGAGGACATATATAGAAGAAATTATGTACATGTTCGAAAACATCATTGATAATAAATATATATATATATGTATGTATGTATGTGTGTGTGTGTGTGGATGACTCATATATATAAAGATGTAATAAGATCTCAAGTAGGCCTATACGCTGACAAACACTTTGGTTAACTCTTGCATCGATCAAAAATCTACCGAGGCTGACAAAGCAAACCTTGCTGTCGAGCTTGAAAAAGACCTCCAATCTGTGGCAGATTGGAGTAAGAAATGGCTTGTGAATTTCAATGCTTCCAAAACGAAGCTGCTATCTATTAACCATCACAGACAATTGCTCCTACACCCCCCCACACCACCACCACCACCACTTAGCATGGATCAGGCTAGTCTCCCTGAAAGCAAAACACTGCACCTCCTCAGGTTAACTCTCAAAACAGACCTCAAGTGGAATGACTATATAGAATTCATAACTAAATCTGCTGCTAAGAAAGTCAGTTCTCTGTGTAGGGCCAGGAAGTTTTTCCCGTCTGAAACAATCCTCCACAGATATAAATCTTCCATCCTCCCGTGCATTAAATATTGCTGCCATATCTGGTCAGGTGCTCCTGCTATCCACTTAAGTGACTTTGACAAAATCCAATGTAGAATCTGTAATGTGATCGATCCTGACTTGGCAGCTCAGATACAGTCACTTTCTCACTGGTGCAATGTGGCTTCTCTGTGTCTCTTTTACAAATACGTTCACGGCTTCTGCTCCAATGAACTTAGCTCACTGGTTCCCCCTATATCTGAACTTACTTGAGCTACAAGATTAGCAACTAGGTCCCATCCTTTAACTGTGAAACCAATAAAATGTAAACGCAAATTCTACTTTAGCAGCTTCTTTTCTCGCACTTCCTGCCTGTGGAATTCTCTTCCATTTACTTGCTTCTCTAACAGCTACAATCTCCAAGAATTTAAATGTAAAGTCATTAGTGATCTCCTATCTCACGAAGCTGCATCCTCTCACTCATGCTCCTTTCTCCATCCACTCTCATCAGTATTTTCAGCCTTCTCTTACCCACTTCCTAACATCCCCAATAATCTGTCACTCTTTCTTATAACTTTCCTCCTATATAACTCCCTGCAGAACAGTAGCAGCAAAATGCCTTACTTGGGGCAATATGATTATAAAAAAATATATATATATATATATATATATATATATATATGGTCAGCAATTGCTCTTTCATACAAGTTGTATTAAAAATGACTGACAAAGTATTGCGGTAAAATTTTTTTTCAATTTTTGTTGTTTTTAAATGATTGGCTACTAATAGTTGCACTTACTGGGAAAGGGTACATAATCTGGCATGATGAGCAGTTTAAACATGCTCAAACCTCAGGTTTGTGTGTGTTTGTATATATATATATATATATATATATATATATATATATATCTACGTTTAATAAAAAAAATCAACGTTATGTTATGTCTATTATCACTATGATTTGACTTCAAAGGTCTACCTGTTATCCAAAGGCTAGTTCAGTTTCATTCAAATTGTTTGTTCATGTATATATAAATTCTATAACAGGCCTAAAAAAATATTTTTCCTCATCATGAGTACTATGCTTGGGTATGGTTGGAGGGTTATTGTGCAGCTAAGCAAATGCCCACTGTTTGTCCAGTTCTCTCTACATACCTGGGTCAAAAACTGAAGAGGGATTGATGTGTAGTGTAGCAGGTCTTGAATCAATAGACCAATCTGTCTGTCTGTCTGTCGAAAACAATAAAACTTTAGAATGTTATTTTATGGCTGACTAATTTTCAAAATTAGTTTTGACCAAGATTTTATGTGAACAGCTAATAATCTTAGTTTACTTACTCATCATCCCATAGAATTTGTGATTATTTAGCAATTTAAAATTCTTTCAGATCAAGTAAAATGATGCATTTAAAAAAGCAGAAAGAAATCTGTTGATCATGGATTACATATTGTATTAAAAATGGTGTATTTTCAAAACTTGAAGATTTACTGATGATTATTTTTTTTTTTTTTTGTGGAATCTAATTGCAAGTCAGTAAGTGGAAGAAGAAAAACAGTTGTTTAACAAATAAAGATGCAGTATCCTACATGCAATTATTTTTTACCTTTCAATGGATGAGGCATTAATAATAATCTCAAAGTGCTTGTTTGCTTGTTGACATTTTTTGTTGAAGCCGTAACCATGTTTACATTCTTTTAGTGTTTTCTGAATGCAGTATTTTTGTTGTTTGTAATTTATCCCATATAGTAATTATATGTCTAGGATTTTGGTGTTGTGTTTATATTGCATTCTGCTCATATTTTACTAGAATATTTTTGCAACACGTGTTGAAATCCTCACAGTGTTTAGTATTGTTGAAGTTTTTGCTAACATGTTTCATGAAGATTTACTTCTTCTGTTTCATTCAATTTTGTAAAACAATTGATATTTGAATAAACTGATTTGTTGGGAAAAATGACTTTGACAAAAACATAGCTCCAATTTAATAATTTCTTTACTTTAATTTTATTGAACTTTATGGTAAACAATTTCAAGAAGATTGATTTTTTTCTTTTTTAACAGTGAAGAATAAATTCTTGGAATTTCTTATTCTTGAGCATGAAACATACAACTGGCCATGCATAAATATCTCTTTGTAGAGCCAAATTCCGACTTTTTCAAGTGTTCGGTCTTGTGATGTTTATAGTTTTCACAACCACAGAGCAAAATGAAAAGTGAATCCTCATATATGAAAACTTAAAAACATATGCAAAAACATTGCATTTCTGTGATTTGAAGTTTATTCATCCGTGAGGAGATTGTCCATCTGTCACTGCCATATAAGGAAACTGATATTATGTAACAGTTCAGTACATACACATGTTTATGTAAATACTAGCAGTATAGCCCGGCGTTGCTCGGGTGTAATGAAAGCTTTAATACTAATCCATGGTCCTGGAGCTCACTCTTTGGACGTTGGCACAAAAGACTAAAAAGCAAGGGTTGTTTCAGGTCAAAGTGAAACCGTAGATTGAAAGAAAAATGAATGGATGTAAGTCAAATTTTGATTTCCTGGTATGAATATCAAATAAACTGAATTTTGAAGGCTAAATAAGTCCTCTGAGTAAATGGTATCATGGCTGAGACTAAGAACTACAATTATATCTACTTAGAGCCAAACCCAAAACAAAAACTAAAATAAAAGGACTGAAAAAATACAGACATACAGACAGATAAACACACACACACACACACACACACACACACAAACATCTTGCCTTTTATATATATGTATATATTATCGATTTTCTGCACTATTGTAAGAACTGCAACCTTTAAACTTCTGAATATCGTTTCTTATGTCTTTGTCTATGAGTGTATCAAATTTGATTAAAATCAGACCACTCCTTCTATAACCCGATTTTTTTTGATAATCGATTTTTGATATTTATTGGGGGTACCTCGGCACAAAACCTAGCTAAGAACACTTGCAGACACTTATAGTACAATTGTGTAAATTTTTAAGAAAATCGGTTCAGCGGTTTCGGAATCTATAGGTAATGGACACACACACACACACAGACAAAGTTTCATTTATAAATAAGTTTAGATTAGATTAGATATTGGACATCTATTTTCAACAATGGATCAATAAGTCTGTATTCTGACATAGTATTAGCTGCATATTGATTTGAAGTTTTCAATGTATAATAATCAGTTAGATATTGAGTTGGAAATTTTTTAACAATAATTGTAAAATAAAGACTTTCATCAAAGGGCCACAGAATTATTGATGGACCTGCATACCTATCTGCACGTTTTTGTGCTTGCATATACATGTGTGGTTCTTCTTTGTTCTGAGACTTAAACCAGATCTTGCATGTATCTTCATTCATTTTAAAAAGAAATCTGCATTTTGTTTTATAAGAAATCTGTAATCTTGTAATTCCTTCAAACATTATATTAAAAATTATAGATTTTTATTTGATCATAAACAAGATATTATTTAGGCACTCAGATGTAGTGTAATGGTTAGCAAACTTGTCTTGCTAGGACAATTACGACTGAGTAGTAAGTTTGAACCTTAAAGTGTGACATACGCTTTCAGCCTTGTGCCTCACCAAAGCTACGCTTAGCACTCAGATGTGGTGTAAAGGTTAGTAAGTTTGTTTCATTTGGACAGTTACAATAGTAAAGTGTTTGACCATGTAATTTTGGCCTTTTGTTATGAATAAGATATACTTGGTAAATCATCATAAGATATTCCTGAATGAGCAGAGATATGTAAAATATCAACCTGTGGCAGAAATTTTCTTCATTTGCTGTTGAGACATAGAACAGCTATGATAGAAATTTCTGTTATCTGCAATTAAATGGGTTTAATATTGACTTTTAAAAATATTAAGCACTTATTAATTTACACTTGAGTTTAGGTAGCTTTAGGTAGTTAGAATAAAAGGGGGTGGAATTTTCTGTTTTTTTTTTTTTTTAAGTTTTAGAATTTTCAGTAATGAATTTTTTATCAGATACTGTTTGCAGTCAAAATAGGGAATTTTCACAATTTAAAAAAGGTTGATTGAAATAATGATCTTTCTGTAAAAGAATAATCATCTCGGCTCATCTGTTTTAACCTTAAAAGTATCAATTCTGTAAAAAAAATAATTAGATGTTTTTGTTTGCCATTATTAGTGTTGCACTCTATTCGGAGTGTTGGTCTTTCCACTTCCTACCTTCATAAACATCTTGGAACATGCTGCCATTGACTTTCAAAAAGTGGCATACGACCTAGCACAAAAAGTGACATACTACCAAAACAAATTACATATTTAGGTAACTAAAATGATATTCCAAAACTAAGCTGGGTACTACAATCATCATTTAAAAAACAAATCTCTATGATCTTTATTGGTAAGGCTACAGTATGCATCTTGTATTTTTGTTGGAAAAAATGGACACTGAAATGTATAAAATGAGATCAAATGAAAATAATAAAATCTAAACTTTACTTTATTGATTTCTTTTAGAAGAACCGATTTTGTTTTTTATGGCTTATCAACCTTTCATAGGTTATTTAAAGTTGCAATATATTTTGGATTGTAGGAGGTAACTGATAGTGCCCAGTATTTCCCGATCTAAGTACTTAACACTGCTTAACTTTAGTGACATGAACAAAAGCCAGTGTTTCATAGGGATTTGACTATAAACCCTTTGCAAGAATGCAAACCTAAAATAAACTGTGCTATACACATTGAATCATGTTGCCAAAACCATCGAAGAATTTATAATTTTAAATTTTTGGACAGTCATTTTTAGATCATCTTGTCTTCAGGACAAAGTTCATTTTTTGGCGTCATGGTGCTTATCATTGCTTATTTCACAAATAGCCTTTCTCATGTATATATTTTAGTTGAAAATACACAAAGATGAATGAAACATTTTCAAATTTTCAATTTCATGAAGTCTAAAATTACATATCAAAGCAAGCTTGCTATCAGTGATGCAGACATACTAGTAAACACATATGACCCATCCTAAGCAATAGAAATACAATTCAAAATAGTGAATTTTTTGCTTTTGTTTGAAGCCACTTTTCAGCTTATATAAGAACTTCCTCAAAGCTACTCAGAACTCACAGCAAGCACATATAGGAACAAATATAGCACATTTAGTCACTTTCTATCCTTGAATACATACACTTGCACACATACATTTTTTTATATATATATGTGTTGCATGTGCACGCAAACATCTGTATATAGGTGAACATTTGTCGTTTCAAAGTTTATTGTAATAAACCTTTTAAAATCTCTTTAACTCTTCTCTGAAAGTTACCATTGTTATGAGATTGTATTCAAATAGTTAGATGTTGTTTACTTTCTAGTTTTGATACAACAGCCAAATTTTATTGGCTTTTTCTTTCTCTTGTTTGACCTCTGCTGCAACATCACTTTTTCCTTACCCTAAAGGGGATTAACAGAAAATGTTTTACTTTCAAAACAAAGCCAGTATCAATTAAAAACAACTGCCAAATCAACAAATATATATATATATATATATATATATATATATATATAAATAAAATGTGTGTGCAGGTTTCTTTAAAAATGACAAAGAATTATGGTTAAGTTTTTACATAATTTTTATCTTTTCAGAACATGAATTACATAAAAATTATTCAAATGTTTTACACAGGACACACTAGACAACTGTCTGACAAAGACTCATGTTGCATCTCTCAGATCATAGTTCAATTTGATCTCATTCAAACACACATGGTGACCTACCAAACTGTATCTATAACATTTGTTGATAATACAATATAATAGTATCATTCACATGCAAAAAAGGCTAAAAATAAAGGAAGCATTATTAATGTAAAAGAAAAATCCAATAATTGGATAATATCAACTACAAACAGCAATAATGTGCTTACCGTGTTAGAAATATAAACATGACTTTATACATATACACTATGCATAATCAGTTAAATGTAAAATAAAATTCTTCCTTGATAATGGTTCAAAGTATAGCTGAAAGCGCTCAGTAAAGCAAAACATTTAGACAACTATTATATTTTTTATATTCTGAAAAAATAAAAATCGTAAAGATCACATGAAAATTATAAAAAAGAAGACTTAGCCATAATATCTTGTCTGTCATTTTTAATTTTTTAAAATTTGACAACAAATTTGTTTGCATTATCACAAGATATGCACAGAATTTTGTGGCAGATTCTGTGTTATAAGGTTTGTACTGATTTGAGCCAAATTCAAAATGGTAGATTTTTCTATTTGCTCAAGTTTTATACCTTTTAGAAAGCACTTTAAATGTTGATTAATATTCACATGAGAGCTATGGCCATAAAACAAACAGAATTTGTGTTATTTGTGGTTAAATGTTGATCAATTTGAAAAATAACCTTATTTATTGTTGTCTTTATGTTCTTATATCTGTAGAATTTTTATATGAAAAAGTGATATGAAAATAATTATACAAGTGATGTTAATGGATAGCAAATTTTTGTTAACATATGTATGATTAAGATTAACAGTTACAAGCAAACTCATTGTTCCTACAACTCCTGATTCTGTCTAATATCTAAACCATGATGATTTTATTTTAATGTTTTGGTAAGTGAAAATATGTGCTGGTCCTAAAAGAAATATCCACTTTTGCATAGTATATTCTCTTCATACATTTTCTGAATTAATCTACAGTGTAACCCTAATATAAGAGAGTTGCCCCCCCCCCCGGATAAAAGTTCTCTTATATCCGGTTTTGGTCTATTTTATAAACATTACCACAGGCTCTAATTTGGGACCAAAGAAAATGTCTCTTATATCAGAGTTTCTCTTATATACGGGTTATACTGTCTACTAACCTACAATATAGAACTTGTGTATTTATCAATTCTTAGTTTTATTTATAACCAATGCTAACTGCATAGCAAAATAAAACATGGGATAAAGGTTACTGGGTACAGCAACTAAAATTTTGTTCTAAATAAAAAGAAAATTCAAATTAATGAAAAAATAATTCTATGATTATTGTTTCATATGGCTCTCCACAATGTCCTATCTTTTCTAGTACTTAGACCCATCACTCACTGGTCTGATAGCCATTTATACAGGCTTGTAGATTACTGTTTTTCTTTGTCCTTCTTGTCTTCAGTATGTTCTGTGATTATCAAATTTTCAAGCCCTCTTCCTCCACTGTGAGCCCTAGAAACTTTTACTGTATTTCTGGTTATAAAACAAATATCCTTAAATCTTCCCCATAGCAGACATGTTCCATCTTTGTAATTCTTGGCCTACTTCTGTAAAACAATATTTGTTGCCCCAAATCAGCTCTTCATCTGTGAAGAAATATTCAGACACCTTATTAAAAAATAATTCAGACAAAATAGTCTTATTCAACTGAGACTTGTAGTGAAGTTTCTGTTTGGAGCTGAGATAGGTGTATTTTTTTTTTAATCGTTTCATCCTAAGACTGCTGTCATATATGGTCAGGCGCCCCTGTTGTTCATCTCAGTGTTCTTGACAGGCTCCAAATAGGTACCGACTTGGTGGCTCGACTCCAGCCACTTCCCCACCAATGGGATGTGGCTTCCCTCTGTCAGTTCTATAAATACTTTCATGGCTTCTGCTCCAATGAACTTAAGTCACTGGTGCCCCTGCAACAAGTGTTTACTCGTGCAACCAGACTGGCAACTGGGTCTCACCCATTCACAGTTAGATCAACCAAATGCAGATGATAATTCTACTCCTGCAGCTTCTTTTCTTGCACTTCTCGCCTGTGGAACTCACTTTCATATTCTTGCTTTCCTGACGGCTACAACCTCCAGGAATTTAAATGCAATGTCAATAATCATCTTTTAAGCACTTGACTCTAATTCTTTCTACAACACCCTGTATATCTTTTCCTTTCTCCCCACTTTTGCAACTGTCATCACACCTGTATTCCCATCCTTCTCTTACTTCTTTCTAACTGGTTCGTCTTTCTCTTTATTCTCCTCCTATCTAATCTTTTTACTCTTATGTAGCCCCCTGTACATCAGTGGCATTACTGCCTTGCTCAGGGTGATACAATTAAAAGAAAAAAAGTATTCTATGCATGGACAGATGGTTGATTTGTATATATGCAAGATGGATTAAGCGGAAAAAACTTTCTGGCCCAACACAGTGACCTGGCCAAGGAGGTGCAGTATATTACGTTCAGGGAGTCTCGTTTGGTCCATGCTTACGGGGGGGGGGGGAGGTTGTCTGTGATGGTTGACACCAGTTTCATTTTAGAAGCATTGAAATTTACAAGCCACTTTTTACCCCAGAGTGAGATTTATTATCTTTTAGTTTGAGTTTTTATGCCACGTTTCCATCATGACTTTTGCTGATCAATGTTGACTTTTACCGAAAAGTCCATCCATGTGATTTTATAATTTGTTCTTGATTGTTGCTTTATAGCTGTAAAAGTAGAACTTAGTTAATGTATTTTCTGTTTTCACTAGATGCACTAACTTTGTAAAATCATTACAACAATTTATGATGGACAAAAAGTAAATGTTACAAGATGAATTTAAAATGATTTTTATTTTCTTGAAGTTGTCTATTGAAATAATATTTGCAAGATAACATATGCATAAGTTTTCTATAAGCTAACACCCCCCCCAAACCCTTTTTAACATTTATATCAGTCAGTTAAGTGCCATACATGATACACGCTTGGGCGATCATGTCTCAAAAGAGACATGACTGACTGGACAGAAGATTATCCCACAGTAGGTTGCTATTGCTTTCTGTGGTAGACTGGTTGCTGACCAAGGCTATAGAACCCAATCTGTCCTGTTATTTAACCCATAACTGGAAGGAATAGATGGATTAATACCTTTCCCAAGAGTATTTGCGCATAAGTGAATGCAATGAATTTAGCTGCAATTTGAACTCGGCTCCCCGATTTCTTGTTCCGAGCTGATATCCAATGCACCACAACACACATCCTAATGTTTATATACTTGTTCATAATGCTATAAACAAAGATAAGTAAGTAAAGCTTCTGCCTAAGAGAATCCATTTAGGAAATTTTATGGGACCAGTCAAATGAAATATGCATCCACAATATGAAGCATTTTGTGACACTAACTTGGATTTTACAAATACATTAAACTGCCTATATAGAAAATTTTATCTGGCATCTGATGTTTGATTTTATCATGAACTGACAGTTATATCAGAAAGTTTGTAGAGTGGAATTTTATGTATCCTAAGTGTTTTTATCAACATCAAGCTATATCATATTTTTAGTGGCTCAATTTTTGATAGTGAGTCCTGTTACAAAAAAAAAAAAATCAGCATTTAAATTCTCTTGTCCCTATTTGAATATAAAATGTGTATATGTATAGATATATCTATATAATAACGTCTTGAGGTATTTTAATGCATATGTGGGCTTAAAATGAGATATAGAATCCTGACAAAGTTTTTAAGAAATTTGGCAAGTAGAAAATCTTTTATTGAAAATAGATATGATTACATGTTTCACTATTCTAGACTTCATCAGATGTAAAAAATATTTGTTGGGATTCTGTATCCTATTTTAAATACATCTTGTCAACACAGAAAACACATGGATAGACCTAAAATTACTTTTATTGTGAAAGATTGCATGAGGATTTGCCTTGGATTCATTTCAGAATTTCTTGTTTTCAAGCCATTCTGAAAATGAGAAAATGTTTTGCTTTTAATTCGATACAAAAAAGCTGGGAAAATATATGAATTAAGAATTATAAAAAAAAAAAAAAAGATACAGAATAAATATAAACAGCTTTTTTAATTAAAATCCCTCATTTTCTTTAATTAATAACGAGAAATGCCAGCTAAAGGGAAAAGTGGTCATTAATGATTTAAGTGTATCCACACATACATACACATACATACAATTATTTTGTTTTGATGAAGCCTAGAATGGTAAAACACATGATCAAATCTATTTTTAAATAACTGTTTTTTCATTTGTCATTTTATATACATACTAGCAGTATAGCCTGGCATTGCTCAGGTGTAATGAAAGCTTTAAAACTAATCCATGGTCCTGGGGCTCAGACTCTTTGGACGTTGGCATGAAAGACTAAAAGGCAATAGTTGTTTCCAGTTAAAGTGATACCGTAGACTGAAAGTCTTTGCTTAGTAAAAAAAAAAAAGTTAAATATTTCTGGGTATGAGAGGAAATTTCTATGATTACATGGTAAATTTTTAGAATTATATTAAACTAAAACTTTTTAAGAATATTCTAGCATTATATCTGGCAGTACTAAGATGGGCATTTTTAATTTTGCTTAAATGTCAGAAATAAATTTCTGATCACAAATAGGGTTGAAGAGAGATCACTTTGTCAGTGGAGATATATAAAATCCTGTGTTGGTGGCACAACTCAGTGTTTCATGCATTATGCAATCATCAGGTACATATTTCAAACTGACTGTTTAAGTTCACATTATGTTTGTGGAAATGCTAGGAATTTTTAACCGAACCCTTTATTACAATCACTGGGGTGTATCATTCTTATTCCTTATGCAAAGCCTTTTTTGTTAGTCATGAGCTATCTCCTGGCATCTGAAGAAGGCCGGAGTGTACAATAGCCAAAAACTTGGTACAAATGGCAACAAAGATGAGGACAATAGTTCAAATAATGTAAATAGTGTAAATACTACCTCATTTCAGAAGTATAGGCAAAATATATTTATTAATTCACATACATACATACATATCTCAGTCACTCACTTATGTGCCATGGCTATTCCAGTATTATATCTGGGAGTACCAAGATGGGCATTTTTAATGCCAGAAATAAATAAATTTCCGATACAAAATAGGGTTGAAGAGAGATCACTTTTTCAGTGTGATATATATATATATATATATATATATACACAAAGAATCTCAAGCTAGCCAAAACCTACCGTGGTTTCACACTACGGCTCGTCAGGGCAAAGGCAAAACCAAAGATTAACCAAATAAATAGACAACCACCAAGACAAGGACTAACCAACCAGTACACAAACCAAGGGGGGGGGGGGTTAAGGAAAAAAAAAAAAAATCACCCATCTACATGCCATGGCTATGTTAGCGCTTCACCCACATATGTGCCACGACTATGTAAGTGCCTCACCTACCTGCATGCCACATCTACATAAGCGCCTCACCCATCTACTTGCCATGGCTATGTAAGTGCCTCACCCATCTACTTGCCATGGCTATGTAAGTGCCTCACCCACCTGTGTACCATTGCTATGTAAGTGACTTACCCACTAAAACTGGATTTTGATTTGAATTTTTTCATTAGATAATGTTTGATTGTTCTGATTAATATTAATGGTTGAATTAAGTGCATTAACAAGGTGTGTGTTAATCCTGTAAAAATATTTTTCTTTGTCATCATGTATATAAAGTAGCTACATCATTCAGCATTACCTTAACTTCAGTTGATTTGATGAATCATTATAATTTGTTGGAAAATAGATAGAAACACTGTTTCAAGGATTGTAGAGATATTTCATCTTGAATGTACTTGATGCAAAATATACATTTACTCATTATTCATTTTATGAAATGGTATTAGGTTTAGGTTAATGAAAATTTACAAGTGGATTGTTATTTTTATCAACACCATTTTACATGTATTTACATTTCAAAATTACCTCCTTTTAATTCTATCATAGCTCTTCATATCTCTTCTCAGCTGAAATGTTTTAACTTCTTCACCATCTCTTTGCTCAAATTGTACTACATCATCATAAGATCTGTTTGATAGAGGTCAAATTGACTTTGCAAAAATATCTAAGGAAAGGTCTCTTGCATCAGTTCTATGTCACTTTTTTACTCTTTCTTCTATGAAGCCCAAGGACGATTTCAAACTATGATAGCAGTTGGTTTCTGTCATTTGAAATATGTTCTAATACCTTTGGAAATGTTTTCTGATGAAGTTGCATAAATGCTATTGTTTTTGGTAGTTGATTGCAACTTTCAGTGAAATGACCTGAAATTTTCCTTTTTAAAATTTTTTGGTGAGGTGTTTTCTTCCTCTTGACACTTTCTTAACAAATATTTAATTGTTTTATCACATCAAAATTCTTCATATCAGCTAAAATTTTAGACAAGACAATTTGATCACTTTTTGTTTGAGCTACCATATTTAATTAAACTGTAAGCAGAACAAAATGTTACAAACCCTTGTGCAAAATATGAAATTATATTTATGAATAGGTACATTTCAATTTATACTTAAATAATGGGTAATTTTTATATTTGATTAATGGTTAAATATTTAGGTCACACCTCATACAACACAAAAATCATCCTTCCTAACTTTACAGTGAACATTGCTCATTTTATTGTCAATATACTGGTTCTTATATGATCATTGTGTTGTATACCCTATACCAAGTCGATGGGGAAGATTAAGCTGCAACCAAAATTTTGATGATATTCTCTCTGATAGAATACCCGGCTGTAACACAGATATGAAAATAATGGTATGCATCATATCTTTTATTGGCTTCTTGGTGATGTTGCCTGTGGAGTAGGTGTGTTAGGGGTACGAGGGAGCAGCACAGAGGCCATGTTTGTCCATCGTTCTCCCTGTGCCTCTCTCAGCCTGTCTTTCGACCTTAACTGCTGAGTGACTGCCACTAACTCAACTATCTATATGTCAGCCACATCTCATTTGAACAAGTCATGTTTCGGGCACATGTTTATAAAACAATTTTGAGGTTTATATTATCTGACTTTGGCTACGCTGGTTATCAAAACATAATTACATCTTTTCAATGCAATAATATTTATTTTACTATTTCTGTCTATTTATTTTTACATTTCTGTCTCCATCTCTCCTGACTGGGAAATTTCGTTCCTCACCTGACATCTGCATTCTTTAACTTTTCAAAACAATATTTTCTTTTACTAGCCAGCTTGCATATGTTTACTGTTTCATAACACCTGCTCAATGTAAATACACTTTGTGAAATTACACACAAGATCAGATAATATATAACAACTGAAGTTAAGCAATGTCAAACCTGGTCAGTCCCTAGATTGGTGATTACTGGGGAATATCAGATGTTGTAAACTTGGATGAGTGTGTGTGTGGAGTGGGATGATTGATAGTGGCTCAGAATTAGAAATCTGAGAGCAGAGTTTCAGTTCTATTCAGGTCTGTTATGTTCACTTATATGCAAATACCTTTCTACTTTTTATCCCCTCAGGTATAGGTTAATTAGTAAGACTTATATTAGTCATTGATTATCTCCAAAAAATTATGATCGAAAAATATTTCATAACTTCAAATAATCTGCAATAAGATTGATAAGCCATAGGAAATAAAAAATAAATCAATAAATATAATATATATATATATATACACACACACACATAGTAGTGAGCATAAAGATCCGAACGATGTTAAGAAAAAGTCTATATGAACTAACTTTTTATTTTAAAGCTTCAAAGAACATTTTATTAAGGGAAAAAAGGATATAAAAGTAAATTATATAATTCCAAAATATAAAGTTCAATAAACTTATTTTGATAAAGTTATAAGAATAATTATATAACATTCGAAAAAAATAAATGATCAAAAACATCAGAACAATTAAATAAATCCATAAAATTTAATAATTATTTTGCATTATTGAAAATTTTTTTAGGGTAAGAATATAAAATTGGGTATTTTACTAAATTACACTGGCTCTTCACTGTTTCTTGAGGAAACTGGGTCATGTGAAACCAAGAAACTACCTGGAAGGCCATAAATCTGAACAGTTGAGTAACCTCTACAAAGCCTTACATTTCTAAAAGGAATCAAATTTGCCACTGAACACGTCATATGGACAGAAGAACAGTGAGATTCATTTCAGCGATGAGTCAAAGTTTAACCTATCCGGATGTGACGGGAGAAGGTTCGTTTGATGCAGTCCTAAGGAATGATATTTGCCTCAGTGCACTAAAAGTAGCATTGAATTTGGAGGAGGAAGTGTGATGGTGTTTGGCATGATTTCAGCTGCTGGTACGGGACCTCTTGTTAGGCTACACGGCAAAATTAACGCAACTATATACAAAGAGATATTGAAGAAACATGTAGCTAATTTAAAAACTGCAATTAATCAAACAGCTGTAGTTATGCATGATAATGCGCCATGTTATACAGCGAAGTCTGTTAAGACATTTCTTTCTGAAAGCCTGCTCAAAGCCCAGACATGAATCCTATTGAGAATGTTTGGAAGTTACTAAATGAAAGAGCTAAGGAAAAGAATCCAACAAAGGTCGAAGAACTATGGACTAATTTCAAAGGAGAATTGGAGAAAATATCCATTAATGAATATAAGACCTTAATTCACTCATGTAGCAAAAGATGTCAAGCTGTTATTGAAAGTAAAGGTTTTTCACATCAAGTACTAATAAATTATGAATGCTATTTTAATTTGGATATGATGTATCCATTTTAATAGTATGATTTTGTTAATCGTTTTGATGTTATTGATCACCTATTTTTTTTGGAAAGTTATATAATTATTTCTATAACTTTATCAGAATAAGTTTGAGTTTTATATTTTGGAATTATATAATTTACCTTTATATCCTTAATTTTTTCTTGATAAAATGTTCTATGAAGATTTAAAATAAAAATTTATTTCATATTTAACCTTTTCTTAACATCATTCTGAGCTTTATGCTTACTACTATATATATATATATATATATATGTTCATTTTTAATGTTAGATACAAATATTGCCTTCGGTTGTAAGAAAGATATAAACTCAAAAGAAAAAATATAGGTATTGTAAACTTATCAGGTTATGAAAACATACTGAAAACTTGAAAAGTTTATCAGAAAATAATCAAAAAAATATTGACAAGATGAAAAACAAGAAACAAAACTATCCTGAAGAAGCTTACAAAAACATTAGAGAAAAATTAAAAGGATATGAAAGATAACAATGGTTGATAAACAAGAAAATATTTGAAAAAAATGATTTTGTGAGTATAATGAGAAAGCAAAGATGCATAATATTAAGAAAATTGGCTAAAACATGAATACAACCAAACTACCACCTTTAAGTAAACATATGAGAGAAAGTACTTGGATGGAGAATTACATGAAAACTTATTGCAAAACAGCAATTTTTAGCAATGAATGTATAGCTGCATTTGAACCTTATGGGTGAGCAAAAGACTGTGTTCTTTATAGAAACAGTCAAGGAACATGATTAAAACAATAACAGTGAGTGGGAATGAGGTTTTGGGTGAATGTTTTGCAAATAATTAAGTTATAGTCATCATTAGCATTAATGTTGAGAATCATTGTAATTTCTTGAAAAAGACATCTTTTGAATCATAACATCCAACCAAGAAAATATTTAAGCAAAACAATGTTTTTCACATTCTATCAGGCTGATAAATTGCTATTTTGCCACCTCCAATGCTTATAAAACCACTAATCTAATAGTAATTATTTAATAACAATCCTAACCTCTTTAGTTATCATTCTAATGAAGAAACTTGTGATATATCATTAAGAGATTGAAATGGAAAACACTCTTCAAGTAATGAAAATCTTTGGGAAGCAATTAAAAAAAACTATTGTAATTTGTATTAAAGTTGAAACAGAAAAGTTAAAATCAACAGATAAAATGCTGATAAAGTTAAAAAAAATGTCAAGAAGCTCATAATGCAATATAAAAAAAATATTCAAGTATATGTGATATTGAGTTTATAAAATGTTTCTATTACAGATTGGAATCATTTTCAATAAAAATTTATTGCACTGAGTTTGCTTACATAATAAATTTCAGAACAGGTTATTAGTAATATTTTTGTTAAATATAAGTAGCTATTCACAGGATATATTGCTGATATGAATATTGAGATTGAAAAAAAAAGGATGTGAAAAACATTCAAGTTACTGTTCCTGGAAGTCTTGTAATGTCAGTGTATTCCCGACAAAAAGCAGCAACAGAAAATTAAGTGCCATTCATAGTAAAATGGCAATATATTTATATTTTTGGCAAGTTTTGATGTAGTTTGGTAATAAAGAACATTTATTTTGATTATGCAATGTTTCACAGGAAATAATAAAATTCTGCTCTAGTTAGTGATGAGGAAACTTAACTGTTTATAAAAGTGGGAGCTATATATTTGTGTTGATAGTCTGTTTCCTCCCCCCCTCTCTCTCTCTCTATATATATATATCTATATAGGGGTAGGCAAAATGAGGGAAACACTTAGCATAATTTTGAAAATTTGATTAAACTATCAAAAGCTTATCTACTTTTATGTTTGTTGATTAAATATCAGTAGTATTTCATTTCTGTGCTAAAATATCTTTTACAAATATTATTTAAATAAGTTCACTAGACTCAACAGTAGTGACCATTTAATAATTTTGAGTGATCAACTTCATCTTATGGTTCAGAAACTGTTTCTGAAGGGAAATGCCAGCATTCAGGATAATAATGCACCATTCATACTGCTGAAGTTGTAGCTGAATGGCATGAGGAACATTTTAATAAAGTAGAACATCTTATCTGGCCACCACAGTCCCCAAATTTCAACATTATTGAACATTCATGATTCATTTTAGAAAAAGAAGTGGGGAGTGTATATCCTTTACCATCATCATTGAAAGAATTGGTGACTGTTTTAGCTGAAGATTAGAGAAAAATTCTTCTGAAAACAGTTCAAACTTTGAGTTGATGTCATGCAGAATCCATGCATTGTTTATCGAATCTCACATGAAATTATTAAAAATGTTTATGCAAAAAAAAAAAAAAACATTAAAATCCTTAATACTCTCTATGATACTACATGTTCTTACACATGAATCAAAAGTAAGCTATAAAACTTAAGAGGAAGATTTTGTTTCAGTCTTTGATAGCGGGAATATCTATCTGCATTGCTTGGAAATCAGCACTTAAAATTCTTGCTTTTTACCAGGCTTTAACACTGACCAAGCCAGTACAAAATAGGCCACTACCTCAATCAATATATACACACAGATGGATAATGGGCAAATTGTCACCATTTTTAATTTTGTGCATGCATGTTGTTTTGTTTTTAATTTTGTTGACTGTGCAGTATAGTATGGTCAGTTGGGCACTGTCTATGAGATAAAAAGCATCATGATGTAATTGACTGTGTCACAAATTTTGAAACATGGTGTACTGTTTGGCATTTGTGCCCAACTCTCCAATATGAACATTTCGAAGTATTTGGGTGTCAATCTGAGGACATTGTGAAGGATATAGAAAGAATTGGATGAAGCTAATGGTAATTACAAAGGTGTTTGGAGTGATCATTAGTGATGGCAACATTATGCAGCTATTCGTCTTCCCATGAGGCCTCAGACTAACATGGAGGCCCACATCAAGTGCCTTGAGAAGGTAGTACTGCCCTGGCTCAAGTGTGTGTAATATTTGTACCTAGTATGTTTTGGATTATAATTAAGAGATACAATATTAACCTGTTAAAACAAACTTTATTTAACTTCGTCTACATTCTTGTGTGAGTCCCTTGTGGCTGGTGTGGAATCTTTTGAGGAACTAAAAAAAAGCTAAACTGCACCAAGTTGTTGGTCAGTAGGGATGGGCCAGAGAAAGAGAGGGAGTGAGAGATGAAGGGATTTCTAGGATAGTAGCTTGTGACCTAGGTGGAAGCACTTGGAGAAGAGGAGGGAGAAGAAGACAAAGTTAATATGTTTAGGTAGTATTATTTCTGACCTCTTGTAAGGGGGTACTACAAGTGTGGCTGCTGTAAAACCCTATGTTTGCCAACATGACTCAAAAGCAGAAGAATCTAGTCATGGCTATCAGATGATTTCTGTGACCACATCACTCCTTTCATTTGGCCACCCAACTCTCCAGACTGTGACCCCCTTGATTATTATGTGTGGGATTCATTTGAGGAGAGATCAACAAAACTTCTTGTAAAACACCAAAGATGAACTGAAGGCAAGGGTTATGACAGCACCAACTTAGGTGTGGAAACTATACAGAAGAGTTTCAGAAGATTCTAAAATCATCTGAAGCCAATGGCAATGATTTTTTTATTATTATTATTAGATTTACTCTTTAGTATTTCAGGATATTTTCTTGTAATTTTTAAAAATATATCTGTTAAAATCAATGTGAGTTATTTTAATTTTTGCCTCATTTAGATGACAAATCTCAATCTGTGCATATACATACACATATCTATGTGTGTGTGTGTGTGTGAGAGAGAGAGAGAGAGAGAATTATAATTTGGAAGCCTCAGTATTATTTTCATTAATGTAAAAAAAAGCAAAACTGATATATCATGTTAACTCACAGCAACTTATCTATGAAAGAATTAATTATATCCTTTTTGATGATTGGCTATTTGGACTAATTGGTTTATTATGCTAGATGTCATTGCTGACTAATTTGGTTGCAAGTTGTGGTTGCTTGGCTATTGATTAATCATAGCTGATCTATGATTAAAATCATAGGTATAGAAGCTCTGCCCCATTCAAAGTGTGAACAAGAGAAAGCTATTTACAACATTTACATTAGAGACTTCAACATTAAGAATGAAGATTTCAACAAAGGATACAATTTTTTTTCCTTACAATTAAACAGTAATATATATAAAAAAAAATGGGAATTAAAAATAAACAGGGGCAAAAATCCAATAAAATTTATTTTATTGCATATGAGTTATTAATCTTAGTTTTGCAAAAGTTTAAATGTATGCTGACATTCAGTAGTTGATAATCTTTGAGATCTCCTTAACCTTAAGTCCACGGTTTGGCCCTTCTTCCTGTGTGTTTTAACTAAATTAAACATTAAATCTATTACTGATTTTGATTAATATTTTAATATAATATTCATAAAGCCAATAAAAAAAAAATTATAGTAAGCTGATTTTTATTCAAGCAGTTATAAAATACTGTATTTTTGCACTATAACATGCACTAATGCCTATTCCACAACTATGATTTTGCAAAGAATATTCGAAGGAAAAATTGTAATAAAACTTGTGTCTGTTGGTCCATATTTTAATATTTTTTTTTTAGTTATGATTTTTTATTTAATCATTTGATTTCAAGCAAGGCAATAAAGCCATTAAGATGTAGAGGACTAATAAGTGCAAAAGAATAGAAGAAAATTTAAGAATAATGTTGATTCCAGAATAGAGCCCTAGGGAAATACTTGCATTGGTGCAAGGAGATCTAGAAGAGTGAATGATCAAGACAACTTTCAGGGTGAAACTTGATATTGAATCAGTTAAAAAATGCAACCAGAAATATCATAATCTTTCAACTTGTAAATAAAAAACCCAGTATGCCAAATCCTGTCAAATGCTTTTGAGATATTCAAAGCCAGAGCTGACGTTTCATCATTGTTACCTTAAGCTTGATAGTCCCTTTCAGTAGTACTAAATTAGAACATCATCATTTTTTTTTTTTTTTTTTTTAAATAATTTCACTCAGTGCAAAGCAGTAAAGCCATGAAGATACAAAGAGTTACTGAGTGTGACAGAATAAGAAAAAAAGAGAAACATTATTAAGGATTGAGATTGATGATAAAACAGGAATAAAGAAGACAAGAAAATAAAGATTAACTTCGATTTTTATATCTCCAATTTGTAATTTGCATGTTGGGCTGTTACTTTTGCTGACAACTATGCATTCTTTTTTCCTGCAACTGATATTTAGTTCGTTCTTCTTGCTTTCCTTGTCTACCTTCTGGAGAAGGTCTTGTAGATTCCTTTCTGTATCATCTGTTTATCTGATGTTAAGATTGTAGCTACTAATAATGAATTCTGGTAGGATTTCTAATTTTTTCAGAATTGCATACATGTATAATTCCTTGCTTTGCTGCCTATTAACAGGGTTGATGGATTTTATGAAACCCTAAAAAAACAAGTAGAAATTCTGTATTATTATATTGTATAATTGTGTGCTCTCATGAATTTTACACCTCTTTAAATTGTTTCAACCACAATATTCTGAAGTTCGCATAAAATTGGGATTAATAAAGTTTGGTTTGAACCTAAACATTCTCACTAAACAAAATGTATCTTAATAGATACATTTGCAACAACTCTAAAATAATTTTAATTCATTTTTCAAGTCAAAATTTGTACATGGACATATTTTTGGAAGCTTGATATAAGAGCCTACTTATCCATATTTTGTAGCTTTCTAAACTGCTCACTTTTTTTTTTCCAAGAGTGATTTTATTGATAATTCAAATGCCAAATGTATTGAGATTTCAGGCTGAGAAAAAAAAAAAAATGAAAAGTCTGTTGAAAGGTGAGAGGCAATTTAAAAATTGGTCCTTGTCTGATAAGAACATTCTTCTTCAAAGAAAATTTACCGCTTGAAATGTGAGAACTTTTCATATTTTTGATTATATAAAAGTTATTTCACTAGAGCAGAATGATAAAACATATTCTTTAAGTAACCATTTTTTTTATATAGGATTTAGATTTATTTCAAATATTGATATACTATATGTTTGAATTTGGATAGATGTGTACAAAGTTCTTTTTTTTTTTTTTCTTTGGGATTTAGATATAGTGACATTTTCACTAACAGAAATGTGTGTATATTCAAGGAAGTATAGGAATTGAAATGCAGAATGATCTTTTGTTAGATTTCAATATCAACAGGGAATTATTATAATGCGTGTGTATATTTGATTCACAGTGGAGTGCTGGAAAGATTTCTGTTTGATGTTTGCTCATTTGGTTAGATTTAGGGAAGGTATTTCAGGTGAACTTTTCAGCACCCTCTTGTAAAATGGTCTGTATGTGATTATATGTAAGCTATTTTTTTTTTTTTTTACATATTCTCTTTCATATGCATGTACACATATACATATGCATTTAGAAAAAAAAATTATTTTGCTGAAACACTTTCTGTTCAAAACCCCATTTATATTCTATTTTATTCTTATCACACAGCAGGTTTTTATTTAGCTTACTGTATATTTTTAATGTTGGTTAAATTCTTCACCATTGTATAAACCATTCCACGTCTTATGATTTCTTTAAGTTTTTTATTAGGTTCACTTAACACATTCTTGTGCATTTTTCAATGAATCATTTCAACATTTTTTCTGTCAAACGAATATTACTTATTTTTAATATATAGAGATAGTGCTCCTCTTCAACATGCTCTGATTGATGTCAATGAAACTTTATTTCTAAATGGTGTTTTTCAGATGTTTTCCAGGTAAGAAAGTTTAGAAAATTATATCTAGTGATAGCGGGAATAGTTCCTGAAAGGTTAAAACTATAATCATCTATCAAAGATAGAATTTTAATGAGTCAGTTTTATTCATACATGGTTTTAATTAATAACTTGCTGACAAGTTTTTTATTCAGTTGATGGCTTTTATATATTTGTTGATATTCTGCTTGTAGTAAATTTTAATTTAATTTTAAAACTTGGCAGTTCATGTAGCTTTAATGGTAGCTAATTCAAAAGATTTGATCACAAAAAGTTTTAAAATTCCTCTCTCCACCACACACAATTAACTACAATTTTATTTTTCATTGCCAGTATTACATAAATTGCTTTAGCTTTGGCTAATGTTACTGCTTATCTATATAGATAGGAAGTTCCAAAAAATTTTTGCTCAATCACAAAAAATTTATTTAATCAGGTTTTGGAAAATAGATCAAGATGATAGATTTTCAACACTACTTTTTGTAATCATTTCACTCCATGCAAGACAATAAAGCCACTAAGAAAATGTTACTGAAGAAAAAGAGCAATATAAAGGACAGGATGTAGCATGCAGATGATGATGATTGGCATTGTGTTAAAATTTTTTCTGATTGTTCTTAGATATAAAGAAATTTTGTTTCTCTTTCTACTATCACCTGATGAACTTTAAGCAGTTGCCAAATAAAGTTCATGCTTTGTTTTACTTTTAAAATATCCTTTTTATTTTTTTTTGCTCATACTGAACTTAATTATTCATTATTGTTTAAATAATCAGCATAAAAATAATTAGAAATACATTTCCAAACTTTTGCATAAATAAATATTAATTTAAATTAACAATTTTACATTTTTTTTGTTTTTTTAACAATTTCACTCCAAACAAGGTGATAATGCTACTAAGATGCAAGCGGTTACTGGGAGGGAAATAGAATAAGAAAACTTTATTGAGGAGAAAGGATAAGAAAAGAACAACATTCAGAAAAGCAAAATATGGTGAAAGATGGTACATCTAAATTTTTTAAGATTATAGGTAGCAGGGAAGCAAAAAAGTCAGAAGAGATATCTGTGGGTGATAAGTGGGAGAAAAAAAACTATTAGAATAAAACTTATGGTTAAATCTAGCTTTTTTAACAGTAAAAGGATATGACCTCGTATCAAACAGTTGAGGTGTCAAAGAAAAAGTATTTTCAAAAAAAGACAGAGTTAAGTCATGTCAGAGTGGTGAGAAAGTGACTTCAGTCAAGATCTTTTGGATTTTGTTGAGAATCTCAAGGTATAAGGCTGGAGCAGCAAATCAGATGTGGTAACAATATTTGCTACAGGATAAATTCTGACAAGAAAAATTGTCTGGTATGATGCTTTGAGCTAAATTTTTAGCAACAAGCATAGCAATTCAATATAATCAATCCACTTCAGGTCAGTAAAAAATGTGAGAGCACAATAATTTACTCTCTTTGAAGTTAGCATCAGTCATGTTGGTGGTCGAGGTTAAAAATGGTTTTCTATGATGATTAAAAGTTAGTTTCATTAAAATTTACAAGCCATTTTTGTCCTAATTAATAACTAATTGGAGGTAATTTTTGAGAGCAGCTTCTAGTTTTGCATTGTTAGACTTAGCAGACTCACTATTAAACTTGAATTAAATAGTTGTCATCAACATAAATACTTTAACTGTTAAGTGTTTTTAGGTTGTATTTTTATTACTATTTTTCTGTCTTTCATTTCTTTCTTTTATTTCATAGTTTTCCTTATGAATTTTTTATGTATATCTTTTTGATTTCTGTTTAAGATTTATTAATTAGGACTTTTACGTGAATGATATATTTTTTGACATTTTCATTTATTTTTATTGATGTTTTTTGGTATATTTTGTTTTCACTTTCTTGCAAATGCTTTATATTAGATCTTTATACAATTTACATTTGTCATGAATCTTCTGTGAGTGGCATCTCAGAAACAGCAAAATCTACTGAAGTATTTTAAAAATAAAAAATGTAATCATTTTGTAAAATACATTTTCAGTTAGGTTTGTTCAGGAATTTTATTTATTGGCTGAAGATCAGCCTATGGGCTGGATTTTAAAGTTGTACTTAATATAGGTCCTAATATGCTTCTAATCCTAGTGAGAGATTATGGATTTTTTGAAAATAATCACCCTTGTGAACCCTTGGATCATATTTAATTATTTTTTCTGGAGAGTGGAGGATCTGTTTTATATATATATATATATATATATATATATATATATATATTCATATAGACAGGTGTGAGTTTGTAACACTGGGTTTCATGCTCTTGCAATTGTCAGACAAAACGTTTGTCTGACGATTGCAAGAGCGTGAAACCCAGGGTTACAAACTCACACCAATCTATATATATATATATACATATGTCAGCTCTATCACTGATATTGAGCACTTTCAAATAAGTACCATGCATATATATAATATATGAATAATATAATATATATAACAAATTGTATATATATATATATATATATATATATATATAATTAAAATAAATTTTCTAAATTCAAAAATGTTGAATGAACATTTCAACATGAAATCCTTAAGAGAGATTTCATGTATCCTCAGCAACAGTTCATATTAAAAAATGAGAATAAAAATCAGATTAAAAAGAGAAATAAAAAAAATAAATAAAAAAATGACTGTTAAGATTTGAGAAATCTACGTCACAAAAAACTTTTTTGTAAATCAGTCTATTTTGGTTTTAACTTTTAGATAGAGTTGTAAGTGAAGAGATGGAAAATTTGGCATGTCTAGCTTTACAAATTACAAAGCCTATTCATATATATATATATATATATATATATATATATATATATATACATATACACACACACACACACACACACGATGAGGCAGAAGCTGAGCACCAAAGAGGTTAATGGATAGATTGAAGAGGTCCTGTTGGGTGGTCACTGAGGCCATCCGACATCACACCGTTGCATTTTTTTTTCTTTTTATAGGGCCATTAGAAATGAGTTATTAGATGCATCCAATAAATATTGAGAAAATTTTGAATTCTTCAATATGAATGTAATAAAATAACATAGGGAATTCTCCGAGTTAATGAATCAGGCAGGCACAGAATTTAAATTTGTTTTGAAAAAGGAGGTAGACATTTAGAGCAGCACATACAACAATTAGATAACTAGTAAATATAATTTTCATGTGTAATTATATTTTTAATAAATTATCTGATTTTTACCTCAACCTGTGTGTGTGTATATACACATACACACATTGTATATCTATAGCAGTAATAAGCACAAGCTTCTTATCAAACAGGTTTTTGCAAGGATATAGCACAGAATGTCACTGAGAGAATAACTTATGAATTTCTGGAATCATTGAAATGTAACTTCTGGTTTATCTCACAGCCTATCTCAAGTGGAACGACTGCATCAAATCAATAGTTACAGCTGCTGCTAGTAATGTTGGGTCACAGTGATGGCCCAGGAAGTTTTTCTTGTTAGAATCCATCTTGCATATATACAAATCTACCATTCATTCCTGCATTGAATACTGTTGCCATATGTGGTTGGTTGCTGCTGCTATTCATCGCGGGGTGCTTGATGAAATTCAAAGGTGAATCTGCAATGTAATTGATCCTGATCTGGCAGCTTGACTTCAGCAACTTTCTCACCATCTGGATGTGGCTTTTCTCTGTCTTTTCTACAAATATTTTCATGACTTCTGTTTTGACAAGCTTATCTTCTTGGTGCCACCTCTACACAAATTTACTGGTGGTACTAGACTGGCAGTTAGGTTCCACCCTTTTATAATGAAAGCAGTCAAGTCTAATTTTCTCTTCTACTTAATCAGTTTCTTTTTTTGCATTTCTCACCTTTGGATCTTTCTTCTGCACACTTGCTTTCCTGATAGCTACTATCTCTGAGAGTTTAAGTGCAACATCAATTTTCTTATCATTGTTTTATCCTTTTGTCAACTCCCCCTGTATCTTGTTTCTCTTTCTTTTTGCTCTTCTCTCTTCTAATCCTCTCTGCACCAGTGGCAGTACTGCCTTGCATGTGGTGAATTGATTAAAAAAATAATTTTTTAAATTATGAATTTTTTGCTTTAATTTTATTTTTATTATATAATTTTGGTGGAAAATCGCCGTAGAAAAAAAATATATAAATTTAACTAAGCTAGCAGGCACAAACTAAAGGTCCATTTTAGCAATATACCTACATTGTAAATTGAACACTTTGCTAAAGACTAAAAGTTTCTGAATTTTTGAAGTAACTAAAATGCTAAACATAGTGGCTCATAGTGCCATGAGTCACCATAGAAAATTTGGAAACTATAATTTAAGCAATCTTTGAAATGAAAGAAATACAAGAAAAGTTAGTGCATTATAGTAAAATAGCTTATATTTTTTTGCAAGTGATTTTTTTTTAAAACCATTTCACCCCAAGCAAGGCATTCCATTGAGAGAATGGATGCGAGTTAGTGTGTTAGGAGGTGTCTATTGACCTTACATTTAAACTCCTGGAGATTGTAGCTGTCAGGGAAGCAAGTATGCGGAAGGGAATTCCACAGGCGGGAAGTGCGAGAAAAGAAGCTGTTGGAGTAGAAATTGCGGTTACATTTTATCAGTTTCACTGTAAAAGGATGGGGCCTAGTTGCTAATCTAGTATCTCATGCAAATTCGTACCTAGGTGGCACCAGTGATCTAAGTTCATCGGAGAAGAAGCTGTGAAAGTATTTATTTGCTTTAATGATAGATTTCAGAAATAAGTAACAAAGTATATTATTCCAAAGGAGACATGATGAAGAAAATCTTGTCACTTTTGTCACATTTTATAAACTTGCAATCAAATTGGCTGCCAAGATTTGACACTTACTCATTCTTGTATTGAATCTGTTTATGATCTATGATCTTGAGTTCAATAAAACCATTCATCTTTTCCTTTTATTCATCACCATTAACCAGTTAACTTTATGAATTGTCCAGCCATTATAAGATTGTCATTAGACTTGTAAATGCCTTCGCTCAAGAGATTGTTTTACTTGGTTGTTGATTAAATTCTGACCATTTCCTTTTCAATCTCTACTTGTAAATATTTTCCTGGGGTGTTTGGACAGGGTGACATTTCCCACATCAATATTTATCATTATATGATTTGTTTTTTGTTCAATCATGAATGTGCATTGACAGAGGCATTTGTCTTTCTGTTGACTGTTTACTTTTAATCAGTTGATGATTGTTTTCTTTTGCAGAAGAAAAAGACAATTTCCATTTGTGTGTTTTTAGAACTTGGCTATCAACCATCACCCGCTGAGTATTTATTAGCTTCCAACTTTAGACATCGTTCATACAATCTTGTCTCTCTGTTTCAGTCTTTACCATTTCTTTAATTATTATATTTTAATTACTTTTTTGGTCTCATTAAGATCCTAGCTCCAATATATGCTTCACATTGTGTACTGATCATATTTAAGCAAGTAAGTTTTTACGGGGTAGGATTGCAAGCTCCAGCATAGATTTTTTTTGGCATTATCACTCCTGTCTGCAGGGAGTGTGAACTGCCTTCCTAATTTTAAGTTCAAAATTATCCTTCTCCTATTCTGGTTGCCAACCAAGGGTATATAGCTTCTTCTAGAGAGATGAATCACACTACTTAAGAGCAATTAATCAGAATTTGAATTTGTCTTACCAAATATCTCTTCTGTATACTTAACCGTTAAGTTAAGCATATCACCATATAATATAAATATTACAGTAAATTTAATTGAGGTCATGATTTATTCTTGGTTAAATTCTGGTTTTAGCAAGTTTCATGTTCGATCTTTGATTTACTGTTATTATAAAACAAATATAAATGTTCGCATTCTACTCAAATTAGTAATAGAATAATTAAGTTATTTTAAGAAATTTCCCTTGTTAAAATAAAGACATGGTACCTAGCGTAACTTTGAATTAAAAATCATTAATGTATCCATGAGTAGTAAAGTAACTTGTAACAAATTTATTTTGAAAGAAATATACAAAGCATTATGCAGACAAGAAATTTGTAACTAAAAATATAAGCTACTCTCAGTATATACTTCATTAATAATTTCACCTCAAGCAAGACAACTAAGCCACATGAGTGTTGGAGAATTAGACAGAAAAAAAATATCAAAGAGAGAACAATAAAAGAACAAATTTTTGAAGATAAAGTTGGCAGAAGCAAGAAGTAATAAGATAGTTACACTAGTGAAAAGTACAGTAGGAGAAACTATTAGCATAGAACTTATGGTTACATCTAACCATTTTATCTTTAATATAATGAGACCTTGCTGCCAATGTAGTCAGTCAGTCAGTTAAGTGCCATACGTGAAACATGCTTGGGCGATCATGTCTCGAAAGAGACATGACTGACTGGGCAGAAGATTATCCTGCAGTAGGTTGCCATTGCTTTCTGCGGTAGACTGGTTGCCAACCAAGGCTATAGAACCCAATCTGTCCTGTTATTTAACCCATAACTGGAAGGAAGAGATGGATTAATACCTTTCCCAAGGCTATTTGCGCGTAAGTGAATGCAATGAATTCAACTGGATTTCGAACTCAGCTCTCCAATTTCTTGTTTCGAGCCGATATCCACTGGATAGCCAATGTAGTACTGTACTTAAATTCATAAGTATAGCTACTATAGAGGGAATTTCATCAGAATAATTACCACGAAAGTATTTGTAGAAAAGGCACAGGGAAGCTATATTACATCAATGGAAAAGTGACTGAAGATGAGATACCAGGTCTCGACCACTGGCACTGCAGATTCTTTTAATTTTATCAAGAATCTCTGAATATATAGCAAGTGTACCAGATCAGATGTGACAACAATATTAAAAGCATGGTGGACTTATAAATATTCAGTATTCTCTGGAGAGAAAAATTGTTTAGCTAGGAAAACTTTATTAGCAGCAGATCTAGCAATTGATTCAATATAATATTTTCACTTCATGTTGGTGAAAAAAAATCTTCAGTCTGAGAAGGAACAATGAGTCACCCTTTTGAAGATTAGTATCAGTTATGCTGATAGAAGTTAAAAAGTGTTCCCTCATTTGATTAAATGAGAGGAGTTTTGTTTTGGAGGCATTAAAATTAACAAGCCATTTCTTGTTCCACTTAACAACAGATTGTTGGTCATTTTTTAAATTAGTTCCCAATTTCATCTTATTGAATCAATTAGAATTACTATTCAAACAGGAGTAAATAGTTATTCTCAGCATACATACTAAGTTGAGGGCTGTGTCATCAGGAATGGCATTTATAAAAATTATGGATAAGCTGTAATTAAAACTAAAATTGAGCCTGGGGAACATCTGCATTAAAAGAGAACAGTGGCCATTCAAAACAACTTTAATTCTGCGATTTGATGAGAAAGATTGAATAAGTTCAAAAATTACTTCAGAAATATCATCTTTCAACTTTAAAACCAGGATGTCAAAGCCTATTAAATTCCTTTGAGATGTCCAATACAACAGTTCAAACTTCATTATTCTTATCTCAAGTGTGATAAACTCTTACACAATAATTGTTAATATATCAGCAATTGACCAAGAGAAGTGAAGGCTATACTGTTTATCTGAAAGAAGACCCTGTAAGGTGAGATGCTTAACCAACTGTTTTAAAAATAATTCTTTTCAAAATTTTTTAAAAATGTTATTTATATTAGTTCTTGCATTGCGACTTAAAAAAATATGACTATTGTGAATGGTTTAAAGAAAAATAAAGTTTGTATAGTAATTTTATTCATGATGGCATTCAGACCGAAAATGAAATCTTCCAATATTAGTAAATTCATTTGTGTTAAATCTGTCTATTTAGATTACTGTCATTATTTAGGCTGATAAAAAAAAATCATCTAAATTTATTGACTTGATAGATTGATTAATGACCTGCAAGCATAATTTTTTAGACTTGTTTTTGTCCTAAAGACATTTTTAATGAAATCTTTTTTTTAATCTATGAAATTATTTTAATTGGAGCAAATAAAGTCTTAAAGAACATTTTTTTTTTATCTATCTAAAAATGTATCCAATTTAGATCTCATGTTGTGCACTACCCTGTGAGAAAAATTCCATAAAGAATAATTTTCTATAGGATAATATCTTTATTCACTTCAAATTCACTTATCTATTGGATAATATCTTTATTCACTTCAAATTCACTTATCTATTGGATAATATCTTTATTCACTTCAAATGGTAACTATTATCATATCTAGTCTGACACTTCTGCTGTGTATCTAAAGATTCTTGACAGAATCCAATAAAGAATCTGGAATATTATTATTCCTAATCTGGCATTTCAGCTTCAATCACTTCCCACTATCACAGCATGGCTTCCCTGTGTCTCTCCAAAAAATATTTTCATGGCAAATTTTCTGATCAGCTTTCATTTTTGGTACTTTATGACTGTAGATGTAGTATTAGATTGGTAGCTCTGTCTCATTTTACTAGCAATGGATTCAATATAATCTTTCCACTTCATGTCAGCAGAAAACATTAGCCTGAGAAATCTCTGAGTTTTCCCACCTCAGAGGTTAGCATCAGCCATACTGATAGAAGGCGAAAGAAAACAAACTTATTTCAGTATCTCTAATGTATAGTTCTTGGAAAGAATGCAAATGAAAAAGAAACTTACTAAGCATCAGAAAGAGATAGCTGAGGTTTCAGAGATGCATAATGAGAAAGGAGGGCTTGGAGAATCTAATACTCCAAAAGAAAGAGAGATAGGGGAAAGCAGTACAAGACATACTTGATAGGCTTGAGCAAGTGGATGATGGAGCGGGTTTTGGGAGAGATACCAAGAGAAAAATATTAAGAGTGACAAAGGATAGGGTGAAGTTGGAGGTCCATGATGTCCTATGTCCAGAAAGCATATAAAGAAGAAGAATAATGTATAGTTCACATCTTGGTATGCCCTTCTTGCTGCCAACCATACATTATTTTAAAAATGTTTAGTTTTTTTCTTCTTACTTTCTTTTATTATTTTCTGTAGAAGTCCCTTCAGTTTCCTTTCTGTGCCTACTATCAGTATTGTGCCATTTGCATATCTTAGGTATTAAGATTGTGCTTGCCACTAATAAATCCTAGTAGAACTTCTAGTTCACTCAGGATCATCTCTGTCTAGCAATTGAATAAGTCTGTGCAAAGATGCATCCTTGTCTTATGCCCCTTTCTATATTATGTTAAAAAAAAAAAAGTAGAAGTAAACACTTGATGGTTGACCACAGACTAGCAATAACCCTCTCAAATTTTTGAGAAATCAAGATAATAGTTTACACATTGTACACTGTGGTTAACAAATTTTATTTGAAAATTACCTGAACTAAATCTTATGTGAGAACTACATGACAGAGTTAAATATGTATTAGAAATAAATGTTAAATATCAAGTAAACTGTATAATCAATATAATTTATATAATTCTATCTTTGATCAAATATAATTGGTAATCATAGTATTAGCCATTTTCTTATATAAAAATATTTTGCATTCATTGTCTGCTTTCAGTGCTACTTTTGGTTGAAATTTATAAAAAAATCTTTTCTTAAAATAATTATTTAGGAAAACGAGTTTCTCAAGTCCAGTTCCTGTTATAGATCTTTCCACTATTGTTGGTTGTTTCCTTTGCAGTCTGGTGTATCAACATCTTGATTATGTCATTATTTTCTCCAAGGCATATAAACTACCTATTTTAAGTTTTGCTGTTTTTGAAAGACCTCAAGTGAAGCATTATTTCATACAGTTTTTTGTGATTCTGTACTGCTTGTAGGTTAATATGTACTATCCTCGACACTTCCCCCTGCCTTGATTGTGGGGCAGTGACAAGCCTGATTGGGTTGCCTCAGACATTGCTTTGTGACTCTCATTATTTCTACCCACATTTATATACATTACAAATTAAACTAAGCACAACTTTTTACTGAAGGTTGAAAATCATTGTGTATTTTGAAGTCTTTTTTTCAGTCAAATCCATGAATTTGCTTTGCTCATGCTAAGTCTTGCAAAAAAAAAAAACACTAATTTTTTTATCCATAATGTTGAATGTGTTAAAATTATTCAACTTTTTAAGAAAAATCTCAAGTTGATATCAAAAATAGCTGAAAAGCATTGTTGATTTATTTAATAAGGAATGTTCTTACAACATCTCTATTTTTTATTTAGATACATTGTATTTATTTAAAATTTTTCTAGTTGAATTGTTCACCTATATTGAATATGATTCATTATTGTATATAATTAGGTTATAATAAAATTTGTATTTTATATGCATACTATCTTGAAAATTCAAATGTAAAGGCCTTGTATCACAGATTGGTTGTGGGCATGAGACCATTGCATTAACTCTGAGTGCTTATGTACAAGTTTTAAAGAAAGAAGGTTCCTCACCAAGACCTATAACCTTCTTTCACTAAAACTTATTTTTAGTTATTTATCCGAGAAAGTGCTTGTATACACTTGACAGTTTAGATATTTCTGAATGAGTTTGATGCCATGCATGACATTTAGATGAATGTCCAGATTTGATGATGCTTACTCAAGTTTTTAAGTTAATGTTTTGGTTTTGTAACAACTTGCGATATTGTATAAAACTATCCCTTGCACAGCCTATTCTATGTCCAATTTCCTTATCTATACAAAATTTTTACATAAAAATAACAGATGCTAAAATATGTTAAATTTCTTGTCATCAAAGAACAGATCTTTTTTTTATTTCTAATATACTTTCTATATTAAGTTAACAAGACTTCAATGGTGATGGAAGGTAAATAATCTTGTGTAGTGTGTGAACAATTTGATAATATTATTGATTACATAGAGACTGCTTGAAGCTAACAGATCTTGTGTCTTCTAAAAACCTCATTAAATTTTGGCAGATATAAACTTAGCACTCTACTTGGCTTGACATTCTCAGCAATATGACTTGTATTATCAAAAGCTGATTCCCATGCTGTCATAAGATCTCCTTAGCCATCTCTCTCTCCCACACCCATATGTACAAATACTTTATTTCTACTAGCTTATTCTGTTAATTTTGAGGATGCTTCAGTACCCAATGTAGTTTCCACTTTTCAAGAATCTCTACTCATTTTATCATATTTGAAATACTAAACTATAATCAAGAGATAAAATACTAATTATTGATTTTATGTTCTAAAGATAAAATCTGAATTTGATTTTGAGACTTACAGAATTAAATACAGTACAACTCATTTTTTCTTAAATTTATATGAATCTAACCTGCATTGGGACTAATCCAGAAGGATCTTTTGCCTATCCATCATACTAGCTCTGTAATTTATCAATTCAGATGTCAGCGTGATTCTGACTCAGTCAGTCAGTTAAGTGCCATACGTGATACACGCTTGGGCGATCATGTCTCGAAAGAGACATGACTGACTGGGCAGAAGATTATCCCGCAGTAGGTTGCCATTGCTTTCTGCGGTAGACTGGTTACCGACCAAGGCTATAGAACCCAATCTGTCTTGCTATTTAACTCATAACTGGAGGGAAGAGATGGATTAATACCTTTCCCAAGGGTATTTGCGCGTAAGTGAATACAATGGATTCAACTGGAATTTGAACTCGGCTCTCCGGTTTCTCGAATATCCACTGTACCACAATGCACATCCTTGACTGATTCTGACTATATTGGCAAAATTACTAAAAGCTTGGAAGCTTGGATTAATCAACTCATACCAGACAATAGTTGAAAAATGGACAATTTACGTAGTTGTATAAATGTATCAGGTTCAGTGATAGCTGTACTTTTACAGTTTTTATATAATTCAGACTATTGTTCTCATCTTTGTTGCCATTTGTACAATGTTTCAGCTGCTGTATGCTTTGGCCTTCTTCAGGTGCTAGGAATTTTAAACAGAACCCTTTGTTACAAAAAAAGTTTGAAACTTCTAGCACCTGAAGAAGACCAGAGCGTTCAACGTTCGAAATGTCGTACAAATGGAAACAAAGATGAGGACAGTAATCTGAATAATGTAAATACTGTAAATACTAGCTCATCTCAGAAATATAGACAAATAGCTGAACATTAGCAGTGTGTCCAGTCTTATAGCCTGAACATATTCTCAGTACTAAGTAAGGCTCATACTGTTGAACATCAATTGCAAGAAGAATGCTTAGTTATTAGCAAAAGGGACATTTCAACATGTAAATTGCAAATTGGAGATACCAAAATCAAACAAGTACAACAATTTAAATATCTGTGAACAGAGAATGGAAACAGCAACACTGAAATTCAAAGGCATATCGAGATAGTGAAAGACATATTTCAAAAGTTATGCAAATTATTAAGAAACAAGAAAGTTTTCTGAACTGTTATCGATATCAGTTCTTTTATATAGTAGTGAATGCTGGACAATAACCTCAAAGATGAAGAATACTTAAAATGATCTAAATGTATTTCTATAAATACATATTGAGAATACCATAACCAAACAGGTGAGCAATGATAAAGTTTTAAAGAAGTTAAAAACAAAAAAACTGTGTCTGTTGTTAGCCTAAACAATAAATGACTTTTATTTTTAATTGCTTGTCATACAAGATGATCGTATTCCACATGAACCTTTGATTACTAATTCTCATCACTATTATTTATGGGAAAAAATTCTTTAATTTGTTGTGAATGTAAAAAAAATGTCAGTGAAGAATGTTTAATGAGAATATCAAGTAAAATAAGTAATTTTCCTTAAATAAGAATAAGTATGAGAAAAAATTAATACTATCACCAATGAAAAAGGGATTATCTTGCTTTTTCCATTAAATGAGAAAGGGTTTTGGTTCAATCCTGTAATTTTTAGAACTTAAGTTATAAAGTTGTAGGGTCACTATTCACTGCAGATGTGGCATAATTATTTAAAATGTTTATTGATTTTTTTGTCTTCTCTCCTCATTGTCTTTATTGCTTTCTCATGTTTCATTGTTAGTTATTGATTGTGCAAAGTATATGAAAAATGAAATGAAAGCAGACTTATCCCATTTAGTGTATGTATTGAAGTAGAATTTTTTTTTTCTTTGATGTGCATTGAGATGTACATAAATTATAAACAGCCAGGCCAACCAGTTTTATATTCTTTTTGTTGTAATGATGTATGTAATTGTAAAAATCAAATATTGATATATAAACAAGTTGTGAAACGTTTGTTGGGATTCAAAAGATCCTGGAGCTACAGAGGCAGGAATTAAGGTTCAAACAGAAAGTTGAAAGTATCACGTAAGCTAAGTACAGGTGAGCAATGATTGAGACAGAAGGTTTTAGTAGGAACTGCAGCAATGGGCTGATCAAGGTCTAGGTGACTCTCATTCCCAGAAGATGAGATAGAAAGAAAGATCAGAACTACTGGCTCCAATATTCAATGAGAAATGGAGGAAATTAGAGATGACAAAATGATGACCTTAGCTCAGCAGAGATCCTGGGCAAAATGGGAAAATATATAAAAAAAAAAAAAAAAAAAAATATATCCTGGTCAGATCTCTGGTATGCTAATTCCAGTAATAAAAGTTTTTTTTGTGCAGGCAGTATACAATATGTTAACTTGCCCAGCAAGTTTCCACTTTGTTATGGATGAAAAGAGAATCCTTCCAATATGTATTGAGCAGTTGCTTTAAGACATTGAATGAGAAGCATGACATGATTATTCATTTCAATAAAACCATGCAAGTCATCATGTTAGAATGAACAGTCTCTTGGGGAGAGAATATGGATGAAGCCTACGAAAGGAAACTTTGAGAAATTTTTGCATTTTCTAGAGGAATGAAAAAGTCAGGTTTGGCAAACTCAGTGCAAACTGATTGAAATCTGATGCAGAAGTTTCATTGAGCAGTCACTTTGCTGTCAATTAAGCTTGGAAAAACCTAGGCTATTCGCTCAATATCAATGACAGCAAAAAAAAAAAAAAGCCTTTAGGTGGTTATGGCTTAAATGATTTAGTGATCCAAGGTTGGTAAGAAAAAGTAAAGAGTGGGGAATTGTGGTTAATAGAAGCTTGAAATATTTCACTTGTTTGTCAATATAAAAATTTTTTACGAGTCAGAAAAATGGAAATTTTGTAAAATTCAAACTGATTGGTTGATAAATTTTTTGCATGCCTAAAAAATAACTTCCAAAGATATAGAGACCTTTTTTTTTTCTTAAATCCTATTTTAGCTTTTAAGCAGCAATTTGAAGATATTAGTTAAGTAGGATACATTAGAATAACAAGAGTTCAAATATCTTAAGGACTGGTTTCGTTAAATGAGGGATTGTCATTATTATGACTGATATTCATTAAGAATACCTACTCACAAAAACTGAAGGTAACAAATGTTTCACCTATGTGTCTCCATATTGTCAACAACAATTTAAGAGATATTCAGAAGTCTCAACAAAAGCATCAGAATTTTCTGTTTTTCAGAAAATAATTCTAGGAAAAAAAACAAAACGAAAGAAACACATAAAACTTTCAACAAATTGTTGTTACCAGCCAACCCTTTCACAGAAAATGATTTGTAAACCTTTACATATATTTAAAAACTGTTGAACCTCAAAAAAGCTGTTAGTTGTTATCAAACTGAGCTATTCTCTTCATAATTTCTTTTCTAAAATATTATTTATGAATAGCAAATAAATGTTTCAGTTTTATACATTGTGCACATGGTTTTTTATTGCATCACTCCTTTTTCTTTTTGCTATTATTTTTGCTTTGCAAAGGTCTTTATATTTTTCAATTTAACTTTAAACTCTTGCACAAATCACTTATATTTTACATGTTTTTATACATTTTTTATCAATAGTTTATTTGTAATCAGGTATTAAATGTTTTTCTTTGGAGCTCCCTTTTCGATATATTAACATTATAGTATCTACTTACCTTCTTGTACTTACTTAGATTCCCCAGTTTTGTTTTCTTGAGTTGAACATAAGGGCAATTAAGGTATAAATAAATGTTAGGGTATTATTACATTGTTTGGACTGTTGTCTTCATCTTTGTTGCCATCTTCACAATATTAAAGGGAAATAACTAATACTGAGACATCTGAATGAGACATGGCTTGTGGAACTAGAACAATTTACCCCAGTGAACAAAATAAAGGGTTTAGTTCAAAATTTCAATCACCTGAAGAAGTCAGTTGGCAACAAAAGTTAGGACAATAGTCTGAAAATTGTAAATGGTGTAGATATTATTAGGGCAGGTTGATTTTACCTATTTTTTCCAGATCAACTTTAGACAAGTCTAGATAGTTGAAATTCATGAGTTAAAAACTGATCTAGCTTTAAACCTCTTTTGAGGAAATGCAATAAAAAAATCAGCATTGAAAATGCATTAAAAAAGCCATTTATTTTGGCAACATTCAATTGAAGAATGTTATTTCTATAGTAGATCAAAAACATTTGCAATTTTAATAAATAAATTTTTATATTACATGAAAACTAATAAAATCCAAATATTTATATAATCAAAATTGTCAGTGTAAGCTGACAAAGTTACTTCAAAAATATGTCTATATCTTGCTTCAAATATTAATTTCACTTTGAACACTTTGAGAATGAGAAGAAAAATCAGACAACTCTAATTTTGTTTTATTTATAAGAGATGTTTGAAGTTCATATTCTGAATATTTTTAAATAGTTTCAGGTTCACAGATTCAATTTTGGGACAGATTAATTCTGACCAATATTGTCAGTAGGGCCATTGGTTTTCATAAAATCATGATAGCCTCTTACTATAATGTCACCATTTTCCCCCTATATCATCAAATCCTAAACAGACAAGCCTTTTAATCTTTAATGTGTTTTTCATGTGTCATGAATTTTATTTTAGTTTTATCTCTCTATTTTTGACTTCTTATAATGTTTTTAAAAATCAAATTGTGGCTTAAAGAGACACATAGCCTGTAAATTTAAGAGAAAGTCATTTGCAAGAGATGCTCCAAGATTAGAAGAAACAATTTACCTAATGGGCATGTAAAAGCAATTGGGTTTCTTGTACAATCAACATATTTAAAAACAGCTCTGAGGGATAGCATGTTCTGATGTAATGAACAGTCAATTGTATGTAGTTTTTAATGGAGCTTCTTTTCCAGAGCAGTTACAAGGCCTGCTTTACATTCAGTGTTTGTATTATCCAGAAGAATAGCCATGAGGCTGTCTATACTATCAAATTATTCCAAAACACTAACAGTTTCTTTTGTTAGAACAACACCAGTAGCATCTGTAGCTGGAACTACTCTATGAATCAGGTATTTTCAAGTCTCAGTTCTTGTCTCTTGTGTAAATGTTAAATGGTGTTCTGGCCCTCTTTTTTAGTTTAATGTCACCATTTTCGCCTATATCTTCTATATACAACAAAGTTTCTTTATTAATCTTGCCATCAACTCCTCAATAGATAAGCTTTTTAATCTTCAATGTTTTTTTTTTATTTCTCATTACTTTTATTTTAGCCTTATAACTCTATTTTTGTCGTGTTGATTATGTTTTAAAACTCAAATTGTGGCTTAAAAAAGCATATGACCTGTAAATCCAAGAGAAAGGATTTGCAAATATTCAAATATTACAGGTGGATAAAAAATTAAAATGTTAAATACAATAAAATAAAAATTAACAAAAAAATGTAAAATTTATAATTAAAATTAAAAAATGTAGGGAGCAAAAAGAAATAAAAGGGGCTTAATTCATTATTGTTAAAAGTAATATTGTGAGAGAAAGAAAGGGGTAAATGTAGAGGAATCTATATCAATCTGAGTCTAAGAATTTAAATATTTTTTCTATGATAGCATGTGGTCATTAAATCACTGTTTTTATTAAGCAAATTAGGATTATAGATATAGTTTAGAGAGAAATAGATAAATATATAACAAAGTGAAAAATGTTCTTTGAGACCCTTTTTATCCTTTAGGACGTCATTGGACTAAATTTGTTATGTTGCTACAATTACACATGTGATAATGGAAGTTTTGCCAGGAATGGTGAAATATTGTAAGAATAAATTTGTTCCTTGGTTCTTACAACATTTCACCATTCCTGGCAAAACTTCCATTATCACACATGTAATTGTAGTAACATAACAAATTTAGTCCAATGATGTCCTAAAAGATGAAATGTGTCTCAAAAAACATTTTCCACTTTGTCATATATTTATCTATCTATTTCTCTCTAAGCCATATCTATAATCCTAATATACATATATATATTTGGGTAGCAATCTCTCTTTTATACGTTTCATATAACAGACAAGGAGTGATGATTAATTTTTTTTATGTAATTTTTACATGTGATCTTATGATCTCTTTCTTTTGAGGACACAAATTGTTATATAATTTATGCCATCAAAAGAAAGATCATAAGATCACATGAAAATTTACATAAAAAGCTTAACCATCACACCTTGTCTGTTATCTTTAATGAAACTATATATACACACACACACTTATATATATATATATATAATCTGATCATTACCAGATGCATAGTTTCATCAATAATCCAATTTTTTTTATTGGTTCTGTGCATAAAATCAATTAATCAATATTTATCATGTAGTTTTTATATAAGATTTCTTAAAATTGGATTATTGAAATGACCTTTTTTGAGGAGGTATAGGATGATATTTGTATAAAGGCAAAAAATGGTGGTTCACTTGACATCTTCTGGTATAGTTTTTTTTCTCTTACATTTCAAATTAATGTGTCATTAAAAAACACATTTTAAAGTATGATTTGTGGTTTCTACAAACACTTTAACAGTTTTTTAAATTTAATGTTTTAATTTTAATTTTTTTTTTAACAAGCAATTAAGGATTTTTACTAGTATGGGGTTGATTCATTTTTATACAAGATTTTGTTTGCAAATTGCTTAAAGGCTTATTTAAATTTTCTATGCTTGGATTTAATAGATGAGAAACTAATACATTTCAGTATAACTAGTAGAATTCTTGAATGCAATGTGAAACAACATATTTAGTAACTCTTAGTTTAATTTTACTTTTTCTTTAAGCCATACTGACTTCAATAATAATGGTAATATTAGCAGTTTGACTAAAAATTTGGCATTCACTGAGTGGCTAGTCGTGTTTTTGGTTAAGATTTATAAAATATTTCTCTTAAAACGTTTTTTTAAGGAAAGAAGTTTCTCAATTCCAGTAGTTGCTATTGCTCTTTTCAGTATTGATTGGGGTTTCTTTATTTTAAATGGTGTGAGATGTTAACATCATTATTTTCATTTTCTCTTATAGGTACTATCCATTTTAGTTGTTGCTGTTGTTGGTAGTCCTCAAGGGATGTGATTCTGTAGCACCAGATCATTGAATAATCTTTGTAAAGACCCTAAGCTTTTACTCACCTAAAGCTGTTTTTCACCATTGATTTTAGCTAGTAGTTATTTACAGCTGACAGTTTAGATATTTCTAAATGAGTTTGGTGCTTTACATGATATCTATATAAAAGTCTTGGTTTCATAGTTTTGCCTAATGCTACAAATCACTATCTCTGGCACAATTTCTTCTATATTAAATAGTTAATTTGTTATAACTGATCAATATACCAAGGTATCTGAAGTGTTTAGTGTTCACTGATTTCACATCTTGAAATTTTATGATGGATTCAGGGAATGTACCATTAATTTTTTCATTTCAATTCCAGATCATAATTTTGGAAATGTTTTGCTTGAATCATATTTCTTAGAACAGTTGGTGGAGGATGCTGATTTTTTATTCTTATCGTAACTATGAGTACCTGTGTCATCAGCATTGTCCTCCCACATCAGTACATCTGTCTTGGGAGTTTTCAAAAAACTGGGTTTTTGTTTTCTATTGACTTGTTTGGGATGCTGTATAGAATGTTTAAACAGTTAATGCCCATCTTATCACATCTGTGTTTGTAAATGTGCAGGAATTTAGCTTAGGAAGAGATTAAATAGACTGGATCTCTAACTTCCTCCTTGTTGTAGGGTTTTAAAATGTTTTTGTGTTGTGTTCTTGCCAGATATGTAAGGCTATATAAAAGTGGTTTCTCAAAGAATTAAATAGTTAATGGTGGAGTTAGTTAAAATTTGTCAAATTTGAGTGTAGTCGCTTATAAACAAAGATGCTGGAACTCTCTTTGCAAATGTATCATTTTAGTCATTATTTTTTCTTGAGAGGTTTTTATTTATACAAAGTGGAAATCAGAAGTTCTTGGTTTGTTGTAACTAAATTCTCAAAATCTGACCAAATGATCAAACAATGGCATTTTGAGGAAGGGCTTTCTAACCGGGTGCAAAAAATTTCTGCAACAGCATTTCTCACCATCTGCTTCTCATATTTTCTCTTGTTTTACAGCCACATCATATTGAAACACTGTTTCCTATACAATCACCAAAGTTAAGCAATGTTGAGCATAGTCAGTACCTAGCTAGGTGACTGCATGGCATACCAGGTGCTGTAAGCATGTCTGTGCAGGTGATGTAATGGATGATGTCTCAGAATTTTTAATTGGAGAGCCAAGTTCAAATTCCAGTTGAGTTCATTATATTCACTTATGTGCAAATACACTTGAGAAATGTAAGAATCCACCTCTTCTCTTTAGTTATGAATAAATTAGTAAAACTTGTATCAATAAACCATTATTATCTTGAAAAAAATTCTTAGAATCTAAAAATATTTCTGGCTTCAACTAATCTGCAAAGGGTTGATAAACCATAGAAAATGAATCATATTTTCTTTTGCATCTATAAGTGATGAATTATCTTTAGTTTTTATTTTATTATTCTATATAAAAATAACATCACTAGTTGGATTTATTTAAAAGGTTTGTTTTAATGTCATTCTCATAACAAAGTTAAGAGCACATAGAAAAATTCATTACAGATGATTTTACATTGAAAATCATGTGATATACTGTGATTTTAATATAGAAATTATTTTACCAAAAGAATGCATTGTAAATAATTTTAATGAGCTGTTTATAAACCCAGTGATATCAAAAGAAAGTCTTAAGACAAATAACATTTAATTTGCTTTATCAAGTGATAGAGAAATCTTTTTGTAATCATTTCACCCCAAGCAAGGTGGGATTGTCTCTGGTATATAGAGGATTACTTTGAGAGAAAAGACTGGGTACAGGGATTATTGAGGAAAGGATGAAAGATAGATGGGATTCTAGAAGATGGCAGATGACACTGCATTTAAATTTTTGGATATTGTAGCTATCAGGATGTGCGTTGTAGTGCATTGGATATCGGCTCGGAATGAGAAATCGGGAGCCAAGTTAAAATTCCAGCTGAATTCATTGCATTTACTTACGCGCAAATACCCTTGGGAAAGGTTTAATCCATCTATTCCTTTCAGTTATGGGTTAAATAACAGGACAGAGTGGGTTCTGTAGCCTTGGTCAGCAACCAGTCTACTGCAGAAAGCAATGGCAACTTAGTGTGGGATAATCTTCTGCCCAGTCAGTTATGTCTCGAAAGAGACATGATTGCCCAAGCGTGTATCACATATGGCACTTAACTGACTGAGCTATCAGGAAAGCAAGTAAATGGAAGAGAGTTCCACAAGTGGGAAGTGTGAGAAAAGAAAATGTTGGAGTAGAAGTGGCAGTTAGATATAACTATTTTAATGGTAAAAGGGTAGGACTGAGATGCCAATCTAGTAGCAAATGTGGTTGGATCACCAGGGCAAAAAACTTTTTTGAGCAGTGGCCATGAAAATATACTAGATTCCTATATACAGATATAAAATTTACCATAATGCTTTTCGTAAGGGGATTGATTTTCCAAATTTGAAAGTTTCTAAAAAGTTTATTTAACATTGATCTATTTTGTGAGAAAATGTATTACAAATATTTAGAGATGTGCTGCAAGAATAAAAAGGGTACATTTTTCAATCTTTTTCCTCTCCTAGCAAAATTTTTTATAACCAAATGCTGGTGACTGTTAGTTTTCAGATAAAATGATAATATAGCAATATATTTTGTAGGGAAGTATGTCTCAGAGTAAATAATTATAAACATCTTTACATTTATATATATATGAAAATACTTGTACAAATAAGAAACAACAAAATGAGTAAAATTTTAAAATTTGATTTGTACTCCCTCATCAGTTAAAGGGGCTAGATTGTTTAGGTTAGAATTAGAATTAAGTAATTATGGTATACTAAGGTATATTGGAGTTAATAATACTAAAAAGGTATTGTGTGGGTCATTTATTTTAGTAAAATAATTTTCAAGTAATATTAGAACATAAGTTATAAAAGAACAATTTTAATCAATTAAATTTTAGAGAAAAATATTCTTGATGTTTACGTAAAACTATAATTAATTCCTATGATTCAGCATTTTGACACTTTTAATTTTTATGGACACAAAAAAATGACAGTATGATTGATTAATTTATGTATTTTTATGGACATGTTGAAGTGGAATCTGTTGATTTTTAACCTCAAAATTTTTGCATTGATGATTTTTTAAAATTATTTTAATTTAAAAGAATATCTACTACAATTAGGGGTTTTCAGTAGTCAAGAATGAATAAATAAATGAATGAATACAAGGTGCTTGGTTATGAATCTGTTCCTGATTTAAAGAATAGAGCTATTGTAACTTGAAGAAAAATCTAACTTTGATGTTGTTACCATGATGATTCAGACAATTTATTCTCTAGCCTTTTTTGATAGACAATCTAAAAAAGTGGAAACCTCATTATTCTTACAGAAGTGCAACAAAAACTAATTGTCAATATACCAATTTAAATAATCTGTTTTAGCAACAACAGATCTACAGACAATACTCAACTACCATTTATATACTCAGGTAGTTCCAGTCCATGCATTGGGAAGTTTTGTAACATCTCTTTTGCTTAACAAAAGAAGCATACAGTACTGAAATCTATATATCTATACAAGCCTAACTCAGATACTTGGTTTGACATGATATATTCCACCGTTTAACTTTCTTATTCTCCATTATAGCATCCTGTGAGTTATCTAAACTTAATTCCAGACAGCTGTGTTTATGTAATGGTTACCTAGCAGGAAGTCCATCATATAACATGCAAGGTCCTTTCACTAATATATATATATATATATATATATATATATATATATATATATACACACACGTGTGTGTGTGTGTATAGTTGTATTTGTACATACAAATATCCATGTAACATTTATCATCATTTGTTTATGATACATGGTTCATTGGATGAAAGTGTTGACTTGACACAAAGAGTTATGAGTTCAATAGCTGGTCACCAGCAGAGATGAACACAAACTTGGAAAGTTGAGTTACTAAAGGGAAATAACTGAAACTGAGATATTCTGAAGAGGCATGGCAAGTGGAACTAGAACAATCTATCCCATTGAGCTAAATGATATACATTGGAATTTCAAACCAAAATTATATATATCATCAGAAGAAGGCCAGATTGTACAACAGGCAAAATGTCATGAATGACATTAAGGATGAGGAAAACAGTCTGAATTGTGTAAATATTTACTTATATTTAATTTATTCAGATCATGTCCATAATTTTTAACAAATGAATTGATTAATATCTGTTGTGATTTTTTTTTTTCTTTAGAACCGGTATTATCCCAAAATCTTTAACACTGTATACATTCAATATTTTTCCAATTTTTTATAAGTGTTTGAGATCATTTTGTTGTTGGCATTGAAATGGATTAATTAGTTTATAATGAAATCACTCCATTGGCTGGCTTCCTCTTCCTGGAAACAGACATCTTATCACCAATTGAGCTTTAAGTGGAGGGTATTTGCAATAGCAATTATTTGAAGAGTGAAAGTACACATATATGCAAACCATAATTAAAAAGAAATAGTATAGAAATAAAAATAAAACAAGCATGCCAATAAATTCTTTTAAAAGCTTCTATGATCAAAATAAAATGAATAGGTTTTATTCATAAACTATATACATTTTGTGACTCAAAATATAAGCTTGATTTTATTAGTTAAAAACTTTCTCCTTTCATCTATGCTGAAGTTCTTATTTCAAGTTGTGTGCTTAATAAGATTTGGCCATAGATTTAAAATGCAAATATTGATAAGGGGCATTAAGAGAAAGGAAGTTAATCTGTTGGCAGATGCTATTATTTTGCTGGATTTTTTTTATTATACAATACTACATTTTTATTTCAGTAATACAGTCCAGTTATTTTTTTTTGTAAATAATATAGTATTTTTTTAGAAAAATTTTTGGTAAATACTGCAGTTTTTTTTACAAGTTCTTTTTATAAATAATACAGTTGTATTTTTTTAGCAATAATACAATTTGTATTTTATTTTTATAAATAAGTTTGTATTTTTTATTATAGATAATAGAATTTTCTATTTTTTTATTTAATTCAGTTTTTCATTTCTCTTAAATAATATAGTTATTTTTATCTAAATTATGCAATTTTACATTATTAGTGTTAAAATATTTTTTTAATAATACAGTTCTTTATTTTTAAGGTTAAAAAACATATTTCCATTTTGTCTTATATTAAATAATACAGTTATGCATTTTTTTTAATAATATAGTTGTTTTTTTTTTCTTTAAGATTTCTGTTAGTATTCAACATATCCATGATGTAAAGAAATCAAAGAACAAAAGTCACAAACTTCAATTTTCACTATTATGAAAAATATAAATTTGACAGGTTTATATTTTGGTTGAAGTTTTATTTTGTTTTATTTATTGTTGCTAAAATATCTTTTAATTTCTTTGCAACTCCCTTTGGAATTATTTCTTTGGTATAAATAACCATCAAATCTCAGTTTAATCGATAATACTGTCTTATAATAGTTGTTAAATTTGTTTATATATTTAATATACTTATTACTCCACATTATTCTTTTTGGATACATATGTTTAAGTAGATGTAATTTTTTTTTCTTTTATTATTAATATTGAAAAACAAAAACAAACTTAATTTTAAAGTGTGAATTAAGTGTACTGGTATGCACATTCAAGAGGTTTAATAAAGAAAACATGCTCTTTGGCAATGTTTGAACCAGCAACCCCTTTTGTTAAACCACTTTCTAGAGAGTACATTTTTCTTAAGTTGAATGTGCAGGCCAATAAAAATAATAATAAAATGAGAGAATATCTACTCAAATATGTATCAACTAAAATAACATTTAGGCTAATGAAGAATAATGCTGTATTAATTCATCAATTTATTGGAAATTAATTTGTATACTAAATGTAACAACTGTTAGTATTATAGGATAGAAATCAGTCACAATGAAAACTCACTATTTTGATTGATCAACAATATATATCATGATATCATTCCAGTTCTTGTTTACTCATTCCAGGTTGTCTCAGATTATTTATTGTCTGTTATCTTTTGACTTACCTTACTTTTGTTTTCCATTATGAAATCACTGGTACTAAGAATACAAGCCTAGCAGGTGGGAGGCTTACCGCATAGCAAAGCCATTTCATCATCCATTTGCAGATTTCCTTTGAGAGAGGATAGAGATTTGCTGGTTTCCTAAATTTGTCATGATTATTATAAAAGCTTTTGTTTCTTTTTTTGGTTTAGCTTGACGATTGTGTTTTGTGTTTCTCAGACAAAACTTTAAGCTTAAAGACTTTAGTTTTTTTAACCCCTTCATGTGCCTTCACACATTAACACTGTTGGACACAAAATTTCTTTTTCAGAATTTCAAATATTAGAAGTTATTGTTTTAAAGAAAATAAAGCAGTAAATTTTGTAATAAGTTCTGACTGTTTTTAGAAAGGTGAAGCTATAGAAAAATAGATGCATATACAGATAAAATATTTTGAGTTATTAAAAATCTTTCTTCAGATATTAATAGTAATATTATCTGAAGCATTATTAGTCATTAATTTTTTATGAATATTTTTAATTTTATCTGTTTTTTCATCTCGTAATTTTAACAATATTCTCTTGAATATTTTATCCGATGAAACATCATCAAGCAATATTGTGTTTTGATGAGCTTTTCTTTCATATTTGCTTTTTATCTCATCTTACTAGAAATATTATCCAGAATTTTTTTATCAGATGAGGTTATTCATTTTTTGATGAGTATTTCTTTCATATTAATTTCAATTGCTTTTCATCTAGTAATAATATCTTGAATTTTTTTCTCAGTTGAAATATTGTCAAGTATTATTAATTTTTAATTCTTTCATTTTAATTTTAAGCAACTTTTTATTGCAACTGTTCAGACCTTCTATCTATGGCCATAAGTAAACAATGACAAATACTAACAAGCTCTCAGCAACATATTATTTTTTTTATTACTTAGTTATATCAGTTTCTCTTCTGATTTTTCACCAAGAGCTATCAGAATGGCAGAAATAATTTTTGCTTCTCATGGTAAAAAGAATGAGTCTTGTCATGAGCTTATGACTTATTTTTGATCTGTGCTGTTTACTTATGATAATAGAGCAAGGGTTCCCAACCTTTTTTGTGTCACTGTTCACTTTCACACTGAAACATTTTCCACTGCCCATCTGTATAGTAAATATTCAAAAGTATATAAAAATTGTTTGAGCAACCAGAAATACACAGAAATGCCGATAGACCAGAAATATTAAAAACCAAGATGAAAGCTTTGATGGCCAAATTGAGAAGAAACAACGTAGCAGGACCAGATGGTAATAGAGATGCTGACAGCTTTAGATGGCTTTGGCATAGATATGATCACAGATATAATAAACATAATCTACAACTGTGGTAATATACTGGAGAACTTAAGCAGGTTAATTTTTATAGCACTACCTAAGAAGCCAGGTGCAAAGGAATGTGAACTTCATGAAACAATCAGCCTAATGAGCCCCATAACAAAACTCATCATTTAGATTCTGATGAACAGTGTGCGCAGCAGAATTAGCCAGAGATAGGATGAGAACAGTGTGTGTTTGTTAAAGCCACCGAAACCAGGAACACAGTATTCATGCTCAGAATTCTATCAGAAGGAGCAATACAAATGCAGAAAGACCTGCACTTGTTCTTTTTAGACTATACAAAGGTGTTCAATAAAGTATGCCACAAAGACTTTCTAGAGATGTTCAGCAACCTTGATATATTCAGGAAAGGCATTATAATAATCAAGAATTGGCAGCAAACCACAGGAAATGAATTCAGCAGATATACAATAATAGAAAGGGGTGTAAGACAAGGTTGTGTTTTTTTTTACTCGATCTATTCAACCTGTACTGTGAAACAAATCTGAGAGAGCTAGAATCCTTGCCAGGATTTGTCATTGGTGACCACAATCTCAACAATATAAGATAGGCGGATGACGGTATTGATAGCAGACACAGAAAGGAAAATGCAGGACCTCCTACAGAAGGTTGCAGAAGAAAGTGAGAAGAAAGGACTGAGCATAAACTTCAAGAAAACTGAATGTATAGTCATCAGCAAAAAAGATCCCAAAATGTCACCTACAAGTCAGAAACCAAAATAAAACAGGTAAGGAAATTTAAATAACTGAGAAGTGTTCTGACATAGGATGGAAAACACCACTCTGAGATCCTAATACACATTAGCATGGCCAAAGACACATTTCAAAATCTAATCAGTTTACTGAGAGACAAGATCTTATCAGAAATAAAAAGAGTGCTATGTGATATCTGTCCTTCTGTACAGCAGCAGATGTTGGATGATCTCTTCAAGGACAAAAGGGAGGCCTGAAGCAACAGAAATTTCTTTTTACAGATGATGATGAGGATACCATGTGCTTAGCATGTGAGCAACAACAAGGTATTGGAGAGGATGCAAACCAGAAGAAAACTTATACTTAGCACCAGAAAGAGACAGCTGAAGTTTCTTGGTCACATAATGAGGAAGGAGAGTTTGGAGAATCTAATGCTCATGGAACAGATAGAGGAAAAGAGAGATGGGGAAAAGTAGTGTGAGACATCTGAAGATCAAATGAATGGTAGAACAGGGTTTGGGAGAGATGTGCATTGTGGTGCAGTGGATATCGACTCAGAACGTGACACCGGGGTGCCGAGTTTGAATTCCAGTTGAATTCCTTGCATTCATTTACACGCAAATACCCTTGGGAAAGGTATTAATCCGTCTCTTCCTTCCAGTTATGGATTAAATAACAGGACAGATTGGGTTCTATAGCCTTGGCTGGCAACCAGTCTACTGCAGAAAGCAATGACAACCTAGTGCGGGATAATCTTCTGCCCAGTCAGTCATGTCTCGAAAGAGACATGATCGCCCAAAGCGTGTATCACGTATGGCACTTAACTGACTGACTGACTGACTGACCAAGAGAAGAAATATTAAGAGCGACAAAGAATGGGCAAGTGGAAGTCCACGATTGCCTATGATCTGAAGGGACAGAGCACGTGAAGAAAAAGAAAGGTTTATAAACAAAATTTATGATTTAAAAAAAAATTAAGGGTGATAACAATCCTGATTATCATATTAAAAAAAAACAAAAGTAAACTTGACCATTGAAAACTGTATATATAATTTAGTTTTATAGTCTTATACTAGTTTTATGGTGGGGGGTTAGCGTTGAAAGTGTTAATACAAAAATTAAATGATTTTTGTTCAGAATTATAAAATTGAAAGGTCTACACTACTAGCAGCTAATAATTTTTTGTTGTTGTTCTTGGTTTTTCCTCACATGATTAATATTTTAAAAAAAAAAATATTTGAATGTTAATGACTCTTCTCAAAACTATAAAAAAATACCAAAATATTTGTTGTTTGTGAGGATATTTATATTTTATCTAATAATGTAACCTAGTTATTCCCAATTAGCCTCCTGTTTGTGGTGGGTATACATGTTCTTGCATATCTCCTGTAAATATTTTTTTCATATTGAAATATTTTTTCAATATCCTATATCACCCACCATTTTCTGCTCAGTTGCTCATTACCCACTATGTAGTTGAAATTACCCAGCAGTGGGTGACATCACCTATGTTGAGAAAACCTGCTGTAGAGTAATGACTAATTTATTTATATTTATTTATTTTTTTTTACATCTAATCAACATTTTGCAAGTTATTTAAAGCCAGAAAAGATTTCTAGATTATAAGAACCTTTTGGAGATAGTCAGTTTGATAGTTGTTTGGGTGATCATGTCTCAAAAAGAACATGACTGACAGGGCAGAAGAATTTCTCGTAGTAGGTTGCCATTGCTTAAACTGGTCGCCAACCAATGCTGTAGAACCCAATCTGTCCTGCTATTTAATTCATACCTGGAGGTAGAAGAGATGGACTAATATCTTTCCCAAGGATATTTTTGTGTAAGTGAATGCAACAAATTCAATTGGAATTTGAACTCGGCTCTCTGATTTCTCATTTCAAATTGATATCCACTGCATCACAAACAAATCCTACTAATTAACTCATATCTGTAAAGATAAAAGAGAATTAGGACTGAAATTTTTCAAAAACAGGAATTATGATCTGAAATTAAAAGCAGTGATGGCACCTAGCCTGAATCCATCATAAAAATTCATGATCTTAAATTAGTAAGCACTGAACACTTTAAATACTTTAATGTATGGACCAAATATAACAAATTTCATATAGGCAATTAGGAAATTGAACATTAAATATACTGCGATAGGGCTAGTTTTAGAGAATCATAAAGAACTATACCAAACAACAGAAGCCACAATATTTCAGGGCTTTGAGCAGCAGCAACAATTAAAATTGTTAACATATGTAACTCAAAGAGAAAATGATGATCTTATGAATATGTTGGCATTCTACTCTACAGTGAACAAAAGATTAGGAAGCTAGTATCAATATGAGAAAGAAAAGAAACAAATAATGGACTAAAATCAGTTTTCTTGAAAAATTGTTTCAAGAGATAGATTTTATAAATTTCAACCAAAAACTGCACTGGCAGTTTGATCAATGAATGCTGAGTGGCCCTTTTATTTATTTATTTATTTTTTAATGAAATGATTAATATTACCATTATTATTAATATAACCATGAGAAAATTATTCAGCTATTTCTCATATGATCGGTTCTATGTATCTATGTTTAGAGTAGGAAATTGCAAGTGAACTTTGTATAATGGCAAAAGGAACTTTAGAAAATAGACGTCTTTCTGATGTTGTTTCAATATAAATTTATGAAAGGTCAGAGAATTTCTATGATAACTTTTATATATTGTCAATGTTTTGAAAACAATACCTAAGATGGTTTCTGAACAAGATTATGAATTGTGTGAACTTGGTATATCTCTTATTTATTGTTTGTATTTGATTAATATTATAACAATTAAAATTCTGGATGCATGAACCATAAAATGTTTTCTTGCAAGGACTTTGGCAAATCAAAATGTTGCTGTCACTCATCACTCATTCACTTTGGCCTTTGGTCAAACAGAAGTGGCAGTGAGAGTAGTTTTCATTTAACTGACCAACAAATTTTTACTCAGTTTTCTGTATGTATGCAAGGACACTTATACTTTGAATCAGAAAGAGACAGTTAAAATTCTTCATGTATATAATGAGGAAAGATGACTTACAGAACTTGATACTCACAGACCATATTGAAGGCAAAGGGGCCAGAGAAAAGCAGTGGAAACCTACTCAACGAACTTATATAAATGGTTAACAGAACAGGGATGAGAGAGCTAGCAAAAAGATCCATGAAGCTGCAAAGGTCAGGAAGTTATGGAGAGATGTGATCAGTCATGTTTTGAAGAGACTCAGTGTCTAGAAGAAGAGTACAGATGACTTGCTAATTTTTGTGTAGTTTGACTAGGTACACAAAAATAGAAAGGGGAAATAATGTTTTCTCACCAGACTTATGCAACATTTACAGTGAGCTCTAGACCAGGGGTCGGCAATTCATCCAACCCCATGAGCCTGATCGGGTTATAAATACGGGTCACAGGCCGGATGAAGGCCATTAATGAAAAATTATGGAAAATTACAGATGCAGACCCCTGTCAACCTAAATATTTAAAACCATAATGAAAATAAACATTGAGAAATCAGAAAAACAAAAGGAAATCTAAAATTAAAAAACACCTAACAAAAATTACTTTTCCTCAAGGAACATCAAAATACTTCAAAGTGAAAAAAAATCAACCGAAGTGAAATGGATGAAATTATGACGTGTAGGTTTGAAACTGTTATTGAAAATTGTACCACAAATGAGCCACACACACACATCAAACAAAAACGAAACACATATACCTTTACATACAAATACAAATAGTTGCAAACATATACACTTATGTATGTACACATGCGGTATTATCCACACATTCATGAGGCATGTATGTATAATGTGCATATGTTTAACTGTCTTTAGATTTCTGCTACCACACAAGTCAGTTCCTCCCATAGTATTCAAATTCGGTTGGGTGGATCAGAGGAAGATAACAGCAGGCCTTTTGTTGAATTCAAAAGCCTCATCTCTCATGTTAAAAATAGTCTTTGGTAATCAGGCTCGCAGACCGGGTCCAGCCTGCGAGCCGTAGGTTGCCGACCCTTGCTCTAGACTCTACAAGTATTTATTATCAGTAACAGTATCAACTTCAAAAATATATGATCCATAGATGACACTTTGTTGATGACACACAGGAGGAATATTATAAGACCTCCTAGACTAGGCAGTAAAATAAAAAATAAAAATCAATTAACCATCAACTGTAAGACGGAATAAATTGGTGTTGGCAAAAGAAAAAGCCCAAGATGTAAACTACAAGTTGGAGATGTCAAGCAAGTAAATAAGTTTAAATATTTGGGAAGTATATTAATAGAAGATATAAAATGACACTGGAATCCAAACACACATTGAAATAGCAAAAAATGTCTTTTAAGAGCTTAGCAAAGTATTAAGAAACAGGAAAATTTAATTAGAAATGTAGAAAAGAGAGCTGAACTGTTATGTAATATTAATCTTTCTATGTGGCAGTAAATGCCAGACAATCTACTAACAGAGAAAGAGAAGATTTTAGACAACAAAAATGTGGCTCTACAGAAAAATGCTGAGAATACCATCCATGAAGTGTCTAAGCAGTAAGAAATTTTTAAGGAAATTGGGAATAAAATGGGTATTTAAAGTTATAATTAAAAAGAGATAGTAGAAATCTCTGGGATATATAATAAAAAAAGTATGGCTTGGAGAATGTGACACACAGGATGTATTGAAGGCAAAAAAAGAGGGTGAAGCAGTGGGACACCTACCTGATGAGCTTTTATGAATGGATGGTAGAAAAAGCTCAAGACTGTAAGAAAAAGAAACCACCTAAGATGTGAGCTACAAATTGGGGATGTTAAAATCAAACACATACAGAAGTTTAAACCCCTGGTTAATTGTTTTAACAGAAGATGGAAAATGTGACACTGAAATCTGAAGATGCTTTGGAATAGAAAAAGATGCCATGCAAAAATTAAGCAAAGTCTCAAGAAACAATGAAGGGTGTTGAACTGCTATGTGATATCAACCCTCTTCTGTGACAGTTAATGCTGAACAATTTTCTCACGGATAAAGGGAAAACCTGAGACAACAGAAATATGGTTCTACAGATAGATGCTGAGAATACCATAGGATCATGTAAGCAATTAGAAAGTTTTAAGAGAAAAGGTCAACAAGAACAATTTTGTTTAGAATCAGAGAGAAACAGTGGACACTTAGTTGATGCATAATGTGAGAGGAGGGAAAATTTGACACGGGATATACTGAAGGACAGTTGGAGGCAATGGATCACCTGATGAATAGAGGAGAGGAGGGATGGTAAAAAGACATTACTAAAGGCTAGATAGGATAGAAAGTTCTGGAGATAGATGATTGTCTATGTCCTGAAGGGACATGGCCAATAGAAGGACCAACGGAATATAAGATTGATAAATTTTCCTGACTGTCACTGAAAACAATAACCTAAAAACTCAAGTCAATCTCTTAAATAGATTTATCAGATTGAGACTTTTTTATGGATGTCATGCATGGCACAAAAGCCTATTCAGAAATATCTCAATTGTCAGTTGTATATGACTGCTTTCAAAGACCAATTATAAAAAAATGGCTTTTAACGAGTGAAGCTTACGGATCTTGAAGACCACACTTCTTTGAACCTTGTGGAGTGGTTCTATAGAATTGAAAAGAAGTGTATCAAAACAAAAGAAAATGTATCCCTTGAAGACTATGCAACAGCTAAAATGGATACTATCTGTAACTTTAAAGAGAAGATAATGATATAATCAATGTGGTGATACTTCACAAAACTTCCAAAAAAATAAAAAAATGTTAAAGGAGGATGCCCTCTTGCCAAGAATACTAGAAAGAGCAATAACAGCTACTGATTGTTTAAAGAAAAAGATTTTATAAATTTCAACTGACAGTATTACTGGCTGCTCAGTTGATGAATGACAAATGTTTTTTTTATAGGGAAAGATCTTATATCAGGTTAGTGCAAAAGTTTTTGCCGATTTAAAATTTCATCTTGAAAATGAAAAACTGTGTTTGTGAAAACCTTTATTCATAACAATAACAAACTTTACTCTCTATAACTTGATTCCATCTGTCAATGAGCTTATAAATGCCTCGCTTGTAAAATTTTTTAGGCTTTGATGTGAAATATGAATCCTACTAATGTTCAGTCTCCTCTCGTGATCTTAACCTAAGGCCATCGAAATGGTTTTGTATTCCTCAAAATAAGTGATAATTCGAGGGAGCTAGGTCAGAAAAATATGCAGGATGGGGTAAGATAGCATTTGTCATCACCTGTGACAAGCCTACCCAAAAATGGTGTCTGAAGGTGTCATGAAAGCAAATATTCGCAACAAAAAACACGTTGTCACAGGTTCTCTGGAGAACATGGGTGAGAATATTGCAGAAAAATATGAACACTGCTTTAATAATCTGAAAGAAAAGTTATGAATTCCTCATGGTGATATATTTAAGTAATAACAATATGCATAAAATAAATTACAATGATTTTAAAATGCCCCTTTTACACATCGGTAAACCTTTTGCACCAATTTGATATTACCATTACTATTAAATATTTTGTTGGCTCTTGTTGAGAATGTCAGGTAAAAGTTGAAAAATTCTTTAGATTATCTCATTTAAATAAAGAACGATGTAGAACCTTGGTTATTTATTTATCCTAGTAGGGTATTTCTTTAAAGATAATTTGAAATATGATTCTTCCATTCAATTCAAATGGACTGGTAATAAATATAAAGCAATGTCCTTATATTCAAATTACTCTTGTAAGATATTTTCATCACTTTGAATTCTGAAGCACAATGAAAGTTAATTTTTGACCTCAGTGATTGAACAAAGATTTTTTTAAATTTGTATCCAACTGAGAAACTAATATCATCTCTACTATTCCATGATTTTAATTTCTAAATCTTTAATTAATGATGTTGGATAAAATTGTTTTGATATAAATTTTTTATCCTGTAAATTGGGTAAACATGAATTTACTTTCAATAACTGTGATTTAGGAATGTTTCTGTGGCATTAAATTTAAAGTCTTTCTTGAGTGTGTGCATGCATGTGTATGTATGTATATATATATATATATATATATATATATATATGTGTGTGTGTATGGGATGCTAAAGGTAACACCAATCAGCTAACATGTGTTAGTGTGTGTGTGTGTCTCTCTTGAAGTTTATCATCTGATTTGCTAAATGTTATTCTTCTTCCTCCAAGTAGAAACTTATTTCATTGTAAATTAAATATATTGTAATATATTTTTAACCCATTAATGTCTACTGTTCCACTTTTAAGATAGCATGAATAGATTACAGGTATAAACCTATATGACCATTTTTTTTCTTTATGGAAGCTTATAATTAATATTGTTACTTCTTTTTGGTGAAGTTTAGAATGAATTCAGAATTTTATAATGGCTATTAATGTATTAAGTGATACTGGGAACTGTTAGTTTTCCCCTTTTTTATGAGAGTCATGTAAGACTTGGGTTGGTTACTGGCAATGTGTAACCCAATACAACCTGTCACATATGCGTGGTGGTTGGTGTCTAATACAACTCTTCCATGAGCTTTTATTCTTGAGAAGAGAGTGGCTATAGGATGAAAAACAATATCTGTTAAAGAGCAGATAACTTCTTATAGAAGCCTATGACCACACACACACGCACATATATACATTAGGTTAAGTTCTCAAGCTTTCTAGAGATGACATATCAATAGAGATGACATATCAATAAAATTACTAGATGTATTTGGGTGTCAGGAAGAGCATCTGGCCTTCTAAAACTTTGCTTGAAATCATGATAAATCCTCTATCAGTCAGGACCCACATTGCTTTGTGTGAGAATTATCCCAGTTCTTCAACAAAAAACTTTGCTATGTATGGATGCATGTCATAGAATTATTTACATCTGGACTGATGTCCTTGTTCTTCAGGTATCTGTTGATTTGGATAACCTTCTGGAAATTTCTAACTGAACCCTTTATTTAATTAAAAGGGGCAGATTTGTCCTCATTCTGCTGTCCATGTCTAGGGATATCTCATTTTGTTATTTTAGTATTGCTCAGTTATTGTTTGCTTTGTTTCCACGGAAGTACTCTGCTCAGAGATTGAACTATATCACCAATGTTTTAATTCATCCTATTGTTCCATGGATAGACTTATTGCATTGTTGTCTATAAAATTATTTTTTCCCTTTAAATAAACCTATCTATTGTGTAGTGGTGGAAAAATCCTTATTCTGATTATCAAGATTTCCTTGTAAACTGAAAACAGGAAAATATTATTTGTTTTAGTGATGCTCTTCAATATATAAATGAAGCAACAGTCAGTTAAGTCACTCTGGTTTAATCAACACAGTACAACGATACTTACCATCTGGCTTGCTGGTTCTGCTGTATATTTAGAGATTCTAGATAAAATCCAAACAAGAATCTGCAATATTATTGGTCCTGATTTGCATTTCAGCTTTAGTCACTTTCCCACTGCTCTAATGTAGTTTCCATGCCTTTTCTATAAATACTTTCATGGTATTTATAGAACCTCTTATTTATCTATAAATATTTTCATGGTTCCGATGAACTTTCCCTTATGGTACCTAAGCTTCATTAATTTAAATGAAGTATTAGATTGGCAACAAGATCTCATCATTTTATAGTTGAAATGGCAAGATGTAGCCAGAAGTTCTATGTTAACAGCTTCTTCTATTGAACTTCTCACATGTGGAACTCTCTTCTGGCTTCATGTTAACCAGTCAGCTTTGATTTTCAAAAATTCAAATGACAGTCATTATATTCTTCTTAATTCTTGTTCTTTTATTGTTCACTCCTGTTAAGTTATTTTTTTCTCATATTCTCTCATATTCAGTAACATCTTGTGTCTTAGTGGCTTTATTGCCATGCTCAGGGTGGAATGATTTAAGCAAAAAAAATGGAGTAGTTTGTAAAGGTCCTATTCTAATGACTGCATTATGATAAGAATTCAAACTTTTTGTTGGCGTAAGCTTGTCTACAAGTTACTACTTTACAAAGATATTCTTGTGTGAAACTTGGCTCATTACCAATAAATTAATATTAAAGCTTGTGCACTGTCTTATCAATAAAATTAGTAATAGCCAAACAAAGTTGGTAAAACTTTCAAAATGTGTTTATATGAGCAAGAGATCATATGAATTTCAGCTTATAATATCCATATTTATTTAAAATATTAATAACATTTTTTTTTAAAATCAGTATCACCCCATGCAAGGCTTTATTAAGGCCACTAAAACACAAAGGGTTACAGAGTGTGGAAGAATTAGGGACAAAAACATTAATAATGTGTTAGAAGAGGAAAGAGTAATCAGGAAGACAGTAGATAGCAATTGACATTACATTCAAATTTTTTCAGATTAAAGTTGGTTGGAAAGCATAGCCAAAAAAGAGTTTTGTATAAGCATAGAACTTATGGCTACATCTAGGCAGCTCAACTGTAAAGTGATGGGATCTTCAGATCTAGTACTGTTCCTAAATAATAAAAAAAAATGTCTAGGTGCCATAGCAAAAACTCATCCAAACAATTACCTTGAAAGTATTTATAAAAAAGGCACAGAGAAAACCTTACAGTGGTGAGAAAGTGACTGAAGCTGATCACCAGATCAGGACTAATAATATTGCAGATATTTTCAGATTTTTTCAAGGAGCTCAAGGTAAATAGCAGGGGCACTGAACCATATGTAGCAGTAATATTCTAATTATGGACAAATGGTAGACTTATAGATAGATTCGAGAGAGAGAAAACTTACCTAATGAATCAGTTTTCTTAGCAGCTGACCTAGCAATGGATTCAATATAATCTTTCTACTTAATGTCAGCTGAGAACATTAACCAGAGAAGGTACAATGTTCACTTTTCTGGTGGTTAGCATCAGCCATGCTTAATGGAGAAAGGTTTAGTTTTGGAGGTGTAAAATTAACAAGCCATCCTTTGTCCCAGTTTATAACAAATTTGAGGTTTGTTTGGATATCAACTGCTATTTTGACCTTGTTCTAGGGTTTTATGAAAAATGCAACATTTTTTTTATATATAAATAACTCTAAATGATATCGTACTGAAAAACATCTATTTGATTCACACAATATCCCATCTAACTGAATAGATTTTATTTTACATATGAACATCCTATAACTTGCATCAGTCTTTCATTAACTGATTTTATTAACATTTTTTGTTTGACATAAGTGGTATATATATTCTTTCTTTTTTTTTTTTTTAGCTCTTCAGAAGGTACTAATACCACTTGATATGTTTTCAACAACACTATACAAATGAAGGAAAAAATGCAAGACAGGCCAAATTTTATTAAATATTTATTCGATAGAAATAAAATAAAGGTTTGATTGTGGAATGGTATAGCTTTCATCTCAAGAGTCAATATGTCTACTTTTTGAAGCAAGAAAATTATTATATGGCTGGCTGCAGGAAGTGTTTTAGATGAAGGAAAAGAAGAAAGTTTCTTTGCCAATATGGTTTTATAGGCACTGGTCGGCTGTTACTGTAGCTACTGTATTTTTTCTACAACCAATCACCTGTCTAATGGAGCCTAAGTTTGTGTAGTTTTTTTTTATATACGGTTCTCTTCTACTTAGAATAGTATTTAAAGTAATTAAAATTTGGTGTATGGTTAGATCTTGAAGGCTGTCACAATGCGTTTAGTAAAATAAAGGAAAGTGAAGAAGTTGTTGGGTATTACTTATTTATTATACATTAATATTTTGACATCAAAATCTCATCTTCAGAATGGTAGGAGAGCTTGTGTTTGAGTTTGCCTTTCAATGAATTTCGATTAAAATTTATATGGGTAAATATAACATACAAGTTTTTATATATCAGAACAAAAATAGGCAAATAAATGACAAAGTTGGAAAAATTCTGTGTAATGTATTTTGTCCTTGAGAAGAACTTTGTCAGACTAAAGTAATGTTTTTGTTGATGGATTTGTGCGTGTAGGAGAGGGATATATAAAAATGCAATATGTTGGTTACAATTATAGGAAAATGCTGAAACTGAAAAATGTTTTAAATTCATTTTTTTCCTTCAGACATGCAGTCAAGCCAGTCTCATTCAGTTTCTCAATGCATTTATATATTTACGCTCTCACACCCTAATTGAGCACTCTGGAAAAATAGTAGACTTTGATAAACAGTAGCTACTGTGGCATGTACGCATCGCTCATTCAGTGAAATGAATTAGAGCGCTCTAGCTATTGGGCGCGTATAATATGCGCTAAAAAGTCTGCCTTGTGGTACAGTGGATATTGGCTTGGAACGAGAAACCGGAGAGCCGAGTTTGAATTCCAGTTGAATCCATTGCATTCACTTACGCGCAAATACCCTTGGGAAAGGTATTAATTCGTCTCTTCCCTCCAGTTATGGGTTAAATAGCAGGACAGATTGGCTTCGATAGCCTTGGTCGGCAACCAGTCTACCGCAGAAAGCAATGGCAACCTACTGCGGGATAATCTTCTGCCCAGTCAGTCATGTCTCTTTCGAGACATGATCGTCCAAGCGTGTATCACGTATGGCACTTAACTGACTGACTTCCACCAAACGCCTGTAGCCCAGGGGTAGAGTCACTGACTGATGCCATTTCAGTCAGGTTTCAATCCTGGGTAAAAAAGCAATCGGAGTCTAACCATGCTGATGAGCTGTGATACGGCGTAACAGATCTGTTTGCAGATGACAATATATATAATAAAATAAATTTCTATGATCAAAACTGTTGAATTATCATTTCAACATGAAATCCCTTTAACTTTGTAAAGCTAGACAAAGCCAAATTTTCAAATTTTTTTCGCTTACAACTCTATCTAAAAAGTAAAATTGTCCAAAATCTAAAAATAGACATTGATTGCTAACCGATATTTTTTATTTTTTTTTTTGGTGACGTAAATTTTTTACTTCCGCCGGTGAATTCTTAACCTTCAATTTTTTATTTCTTTTTTATTTCATTTTGAAATGTGGTAGTTGCCGATGAGATGTGAAATCTCTCTTAGGGATTTCATGTTAAAATGATCATTCAACGGTTTTGAACATCAAAATTTATTTTCTTTTATAATTGGCTCTGTAATTTTAATTACATTGAGCTCTCCACCTGTATCATTTTTTAATATTAAAATATTAATATTAATTAGGATTTACCTTCCTACTTATTTTAAATATATATATATATATATATATATATAATTGTGTTGCTCCAAAGCAATGAATTTTACTGCCACTGTTGAGCAGGGGATTACATAGGTGGTAAGTTATAAAAAAGAGTGACAGGTTACAGGGGGTGTCAGGAAGATGGTAGGAGAAGAATGAGAATACTGATGTGAGAGAGAGGATGCAAGTTAGTGAGATAGGAGATGACTACTGACTTTACATTTGAATTCTTGAAGATTGTAGTCATCGGGAAAGCAAGTAAGAGGAAGTGAATTCCACAGGTGGGAAATATAAGAGAAGAAGCTGCTGGAGTAGAATTTGCGTTTACAATTTATTGGTTTCACAGTAAACAGAGTACCAGTGAGCTAAGTTCATCTGAACAGAAGCCATGAAAGTATTTGTAGAACAGACACAGGGAAGCCACATTGCATCGGTGAGAAAGTGACTGTATCCGAGCTGCCAAGTTAGGATCAATCACATTCCAGATTCTCTGTTGGATTTTGTCAAGGACCTCTAAGTGGATAGCAGGAGCACCTGACCAGATATGGCAGCAGTATTCAATGCATGGGCGGATGGTAGATATGTTTTATTTTTTTTTTTTTTTTTAATAATCATTTCACTCCAAGCAAGGCAGTACTGCCGTTGGTGTGTAGGGGCTTACATGAGAATAGAAAAAAATACAGAAATGAAACAGATTAACATACATAATAAAAAGTTCAAGGAAGACAGTTGAATTCCCTTCATTTTAACATCTTGTGACATTACATTACACATGAACGAATTCTAAAACTAAAATATTCTGTTAATCTTTTTGAATGATTTGTGAGCATTTTTTATAGTTGCCAACACTGTTTGTTTATAGATACATAATTTGGAATAAAGCTTATTTTGTCTTTTTGCCTTGATAAAGTTCATCACAGGATGAAACGCGTAGGCGAGTTAAATAGTTTTCCTCTTGTCTTCTTTTTATTTAACCATATATATATATATATATATATAAGTATCTGAAATATTAGTGCATGTGTCACATATATAGGCAACAGTTAATTTTCTCATTGCTTATTGACAAAGAACAGCATTGAATTTTCATGAATTTAATTTATAAGTTTTGATTAAATGATACAGTAAAATATTTTTCTCCTATGTGTTTACTCAGTACTTGATATACATTTTTGAAATAATAGATTTGCTCTGGAGTTGACTAGGTAGATTATAGTGATTCATTTTGGTAAATGAAGAAAAAAAACAGAAATAGCGCTAGAAATATTAGTAAAATTCAAACTTGTAAATTCCAATTATGAAATCTATTTAATAAATTATGTCTTTAAAATTTGAATGAACAATGTTGATTTTTTTTTTTTTTTTTTTTAAGCTGTTTTCATCTGAGGAGTACATCTTGTTTATAATCAGTAGCAATTCTAGGGGTGGGGGGCTAGTAGAAGCCAAGGTTCCCTAGAATTTTGGCTAGCCCCTCGGTTGCACTCCCTTTTATGAGCCTCAAAAATTTATGAAACTGTTCAGTCTCTCATTTTGATAAGATTTGATCTTCAGCACTTTTCCTTATACTTTTTCATTTAGCTTTTTAAGGACATGTACAGAGATCAGTTTGAAAGAAAAACAATCAAAATAAAACCATCAGATAGATAGAAACAGACATGATGATAGGAAGAAAACTTATTTGATATTGATACTAGGAAATCAAAATTTGACTTACATCCATTCATTTTTCTTTCAGTCTAGTTTCGCTTTAACTGGAAACAACTGTTGTGTTGCTTTGTTTTGGTATAATTAGAAGATAACGCAAACTTCAATTAATGATGTTTATTTTTGGTATAAAACTTTAGGTTTTTACATCAAGTTACAACCTTTAAATTTAGTGTGGATACAGGAGCAGACTAGCTAAATTCTCTTCACTGTGGGATGTTAGTAGTAAACAAGCCTATCCCTTCTGGACTCTCGTGGTCAACTAACTAGTGTCCTCCTCTTTTCAAATCTCCTACACTAAACTACTGTCCTTAACTCCTACTTCTTACTCCTACTCCTACCAAAAGAAACGGTTCCTTATTTTGCTGCCCAATTTTGAATTCTTGGCGTCAGTGTGTCTATCTTTTTCTATTTTTAGAACACTCGCCATTTTATAAACCATAACACAACTATTGCTTTTTAGTCTTTCATGTCAATGTCCAAAGAGTCTGAGCTCCAGGACCATGAATTAGTTTTAAAGCTTTCATTACACCCATGCAACGCCAGGCTATACTGCTAGTTGTACATAATTCGGTTATAATAAAATCTTTATTTTATATAAATACTACCATATGAAAATTAAGATGTACTAGAGTAGGGGAGCCCCATATCATAGCTTGTATTTATTTTTCTTGGAGTTACAGGATCTTGCCAATTGCCATGCCACATTGTCCAATGTTCTGAAATCTTAAAAAGATTGTTAAGAATTTGAACATGTATTCAGACATTTTTTGCAACATGCTGGGGATATCCTCTATTAGATATTTTCTACTGAGATTATTTTGCATATTATTGGTTGGATTATCTGATTGTGTGACTTGACTCTATTGTTTTTCCTCCCTACAAAAATTTATCTTGAAATAGTTGGTAAGTTATGTTGCATTTTCCCAGCTGGAATTAAAGAATTGTTCAATGCATTGGAAAATTTAAAATTGTCAGCAAATTTTATATATTTTACTTTTTATTAGATTTTTAGTTTCTGGAATATGTACTCAATTTGTACAATTGCCTTAATCGTAACCTATAAGATTGCTTATTCACATCTAGTGTCTATTTTTTTAAGCTTTGTAATCAAATCTGCCTCTGTGAGTGTAATCAACATTGGCTTTATAGTAAGTGACAGGCTCAAAAATGGCTGCTTGTGTATCCTCGAAGTGAGCACACAGAACTGGGTGAAATTAATGTTTGTCGATGTCAAAGTGAACATTTCTGTTTGAGTTAGCAAATTGAAGTCCTGACATGGTATGACAATATCAAAAACCTGTCTTTCCTTTTGTTTTAAGAACAGCTCTGATTTTGTGAATTTATATTGGCTAAAATATTTTGTTAAACCTCAGTTGAGCTATAGATGTTGAAGTGAGTACTTCTGTTAGAATTAAAGAATTGAAGTTCTAGCATGGTATGACAATATCAAAGACCTGTCTTTTCTTCTTTTGTTTTAAGAATGGCACTGAGCTTGTTGTGCAGTTGCATTAGCTAAAATATTTTGCAAAACCCAATTTGGGCTGTTGATGTTGAATGGGAGTTCATCTGTTTGGATTAAAGAATTGTAGTAGTAACAGGGGCATAAGCAAGTCTTAACAGACTGTTACAAAATATGCATGTTGTTAAGGTTAGATTTATGACCTGTGAACATTTCAAATATAGTTTTTTCCTATTCTTTGACTATATCAATTTCTTATATAAGCAGCTGTCATAACAGTATATACATAAAAGTTTTAAAATTTTGATTCAATTAGTAAATATAATATATATTAGTAAATTCTATGCAGTTACCACTTCTTAAACATTTTACAGATCGATAAATGGCTACCTGCTAGATATTTTAGTAGATAACAAGGTATTAAATTGTTTATTGAAGAAAATAAACCATAATTTGACCCAAATAGTTATAAGTAAAACTGTATATTTGAACTCATCCAGGAATATAGGCTCAATTTTACCAACTAAATCAGTCAATGAGATCTATTTTATTAGCTCATTTATCAGGTAATTTATTTTTATATTGTAACAGTTTGCCTTTGTTATATATTTCACAATTTTTAATTGATTTTTTTTTAGTAATTTTCATGTCTTTCATATTACAATCTCCTAGAATTTGTCTTTGTTTTCAGTAGCTTTTTTCGATAATACTGCACTAATATTATAAACTATCATCTATTTTTATGTTGAATTTTATGCTAATATGATTGTTGTATGGTCTAGGATTGATTATTATTGGCTTTGATTTGGTAGTCAAATAAAGGAGTTTACTGTTATCCCTTTAGGGAAAAAAAGGAAATTGATGTTTAAGCCAACATTGGGCAAAACAAAGAGCCAACAAAACTTGGCATTTTAAAAATGTGGATTAAAACATTATTATCAAATATAGTTGAACACAATTTAATAACAAGGGTGACAGTACTTGTGTCTGTACTTGTAGGTGTGTGTGCAATATATATGGGTGTTGATGTATGAATTTATATCAGGATGTGAGTGTGTGCATGATATCTATATAGGAGTAGATGCCTGTGAGTATGCCCATGATATCTATATCGGTGTGGATGTGTGCATGAGATCTATATCGGTGTATGCATGCATGGCATGAGTGCCTAAATGAGAAGGCTTTCTTCAGCATGGTATGAGTTAGTAAATGCATTGTGAATACTTGTAACTTTTTGGTCTGTTCTTAAAATGTTTGGAAAAGCGCTCCAAATAAAAGCTAAAATTTGAAGGTTTTTTTTTTTTTGTCATGTTTCTATTGATGGAGAAAAGTCGTGCTGTGCTTACAACATCTCCATGAGGCGGCTCCAAGTCTGCTTTTAATGAAAGTTGTAAAGTTAATTTGAAAATATAATTTTGTTTATTTACATTATTTGGATTATTGGTCTCATCTTTATTACCATATTCCCAATGTTTTGACTGTTGTATATTCCAGCCTTCTTCAATTGATAATTCTTGGAATTCCAAACAAAATATCACCTGAAGAAGGCTGGAATGTACAATGGCCAAAATGTTGTGAATATTGCAATAAAGATGAAGACAATAGTCTGAATAGTGTAAATAATTACAATCAGTCAGTTAAGTGCCATACGTGATAGACACTTGGAAGATCATGTCTCGAAAGAAACATGACTGACTGGGCAGAAGATATATGCAGTAGGTTGCCATTGCTTTTTACGGTAGACTGGTTGCTGATCAAAGCTATAGAACCCAATTTGTCCTATTATTTAACCCATAACTGGAGGGAAGAGATGGATTAATACCTTTTTCAAGGGTATTTGTGCATAAGTGAATGCAAGGAATTCAACTGGAATTTGAACTCGGCACCTCAATTTGTCATTCCGAGTTGATATCCACTGTACCACAATGACCTTACCTCAGATAGATGTAATTTTATTTATTGATTTATTTGTATGTATGTTTGACGTTCCCACAAGTTCTGAATAATTACGGCCAAATTTTACAGAAGTTCTTGTTTTCAGCAGCAGCCTGAGGAGAGAATATATTCAGCTTAAATGTATGGATACAAAAAAACATCTGTTAAAATACAATTTTGCACATTTCTGAAGGCTACAATTGTTTGACTGCATCTTGTTTGCATTTGAATACTATTATATTTTGTTGAATTTTACTTTGTCCTAAAGTTACTTTTCTTTACATTAGTGTTCATTTCTTGTATTATTTTGCCCAATTCATATTCTTTTTATTATTGCTGTTATTGATAATTTTGTAAATGCTACTTTAAAATGCCCCCTTATTCAATAGACTGAAGCAATCATATTAAATTTAACCTAAAAAAAATGAATTTTCATTTCTCTTTCGTGAGATATTGCTCTTTCAAATGTCATAAAGGACAAATGAAAGGTGTTATCCAAGCTGAATCTTTCAGACAAAATGGTTTTGGCAACTTTTAAGTTGAATTTACTTTCTAGTCTGCTTTTACTTTTTAAAAATATGAATGCAAAATATTATTATTACTTCTTTTATCATTATCTTTCATCTCCTTTCACCCCGCATTTTTTCTTGCACCTTCTTTCACCTCACCCTTCTTTCTCTTGCGTCTGCTTTCATTCGGCCCCTCTTTTTTGTGTTCCCACATGTTTATAGTGTTTCATTGCAACTCTTACTTCAAAATCCCTTATTTCTCTCTTTCATTTTCCTCTCTTTCCCTGAAGACATAAAAAAACAGTGCTTGTAAGTTTGTTTTTTTTCTCTTAATTTTTTTTGTAAATTTATTCAAAAGTGTAATTTTTAACTTTCTTGTAATTTCAATTGAAATATTTCATCATTCAAACTTCAAAAATATACTTCCAGTATCTAGTTTTTTTTCCATTAATGGAAATAAAATGGAAATTTTGATATTTCTTTCAAAAGAACTTGCATTCATTAGTTGAGTATCAGTTAAATTTGTAAGGACCAAATATATTATCATTTCAGATTTATCATCAACATTATCTAAAGTTATTAAACCTATTCCCTTTAATAATTATTTTCATTTTTCAAGTTATTAAAGGTTATTTTTCATCTCAATTATCACATCTGTTAATATTTCCTTTTTATTCATATTGTTAACAAAAAATTCTGCTAAAAATCATTTATCATAAAAATGTTATAAAGCTTCATATTTTAATGTTTTCTTTCTTTGACATAATTGTTCACTAAGCTTTATCTGTTTGTTTTTTTCTTTATCCTGTTTTCTTCTTTTTTTCTTTATTCTTATTCACTTTTGTTACCTGGTTTTCTTTTCAACTTTATTTTCTTTCCCCCCTTTTTTTCTTTTTCTTTCTGTCTCCCTTTCTCCTATGAAAATATTAATCACAAACAAGAGATGCATTAAACTTGATACCTGAATTGATTTATAAACTCTTCCTGAAAGCAATTGAAGACATTTACAACATCATTTTTTTTTTACTTATCGTTTACAGAACCAATTCTGTGTATAATGAACTACCTGAAATGTTTTAGTGCTTAATGTTTTAAGCAGTTTCAAGCAATAAATACAATTGATGATTTTTTTTCCTAACATTCATTCATAAGGTAAAAAGAAAATAGGGAGCCAAGAAAAATTATGCTATCCTCCTGAAGCCAATAATCTAATAATATTTTTGTGAAGTCAACGAATTCTGTTCAAGAAAATGTTTTTTCTTTTTTGTTGTAAATGTTTTTTCTTTTTTGTTGTAAATGTTTTTTTGTTGAAAATTCTCAATGGATTTCATTATATAAAAGAAGATAGCTTTTTTAAATAAATGTTTTGAAGGGCAACTTTTTTTTTTTTTTTAGTAATTCAATTTGATCTGCTCCTACCTTTTTTTTTTTTTTTTTTTTTTAAAGGAATCTGTCAGTAAAAATGCAATTTATTCTTGAATGAGTTCAGGTACTTAACTGTAGACACTGATAAATATTAGAACACCTTCGTAATTATCCTGGATTATCTTAGACCCAAAAAAGTATCACATTTACTAATTTGAACAGTTTCTTTTCTCACATTTCCTACATGTGGAATTCTCTTCTAACTTAATTCTTTGATAGCTACAATCTACAAAAATTTAAAGTGAGAAGTGCAGGAGAATAAACTGTTAGCATAGAACTTTGGGTTACTTCTAACCAATTCAACTGTGAACTGATGAGACCTTGCTGCCAATCTGAAAAGCTAGTACTGGAGCTGGTTTAGCTACCAATCACCTGTCCATGTGGCAGATTTTCCTAGGTTACATTTTACAAGTAGGAAGCCTAAATCTGACCTGACTTTGAGTAAAAGATATTAAAATTTAAATAACTTAATTGCAATAGATGTCAGAAAGATAAAACTTGTGAAAATTTGATATATTTTAAATGTTACTTTTATCTTTTTATATAAATTATAAGGTGACTGAATTTGTTTCTTAGTTAGAATATTGTTTCATTAGTAATATTTAATAAAAAGAATTTTTTTTCGTTAAGTTGGTCAACATAGAAAATGTTTTCATAGTGTCTGTTATAATAAAAGAGGATAACATTTACTGTATATACTTTCATATAATCCTACTTCATGTATAGTACAACCACAGAATTTTTTGTGGAATAAAGCTATTTTTTTTATATATAGTTCATGGATAATGTAACCCCTGCTTCTGAGCAATACTAGTCGACCTGCTGTATTCAAATATTGTAATACTGAGTATCATCCTGGATATATTTCAGAGCAAACAAATGGTCTTCATTCTTTAGGTACAAAATTACTCCAAAATGGTGTGATAAAACAACTTAACCTAATATATATAATACAAAGCTTTAGATACCATTTTTTTTCATACTTGACTGTGATAACTCCTTTGCCCTTGACCTGCCCCCTACATAGCTTCAGTTTCTTTCATTTTATTGCTACATGTAAAGCAAAACCTCATCCACTAAGCATTTTTTTTAATCATTTCACCCCAAGCAAGGCATTCCATTGCCACTATTGCGCAGGGGATTAATTAAGGGAAAGTGATTGGAAAGAGTGGTTAGATATAGGAAATGTCAGAAGCAGGGTGATAGATGGGTAAGGATAGCAAGGATGAGGGTTGGGTAGATGGGAAGAGTGTTTCAGAGAATGGATACGAGTGAGTGTGTTAGGTGGTGTCTATTGACTTTACATTTAAACTCCTAGAGATTGTAGATGTTGGGGAAGCAAGTGTATGGGAGGGAATTCCACAGGCAGAAAATGCGAGGAAAGAAGCTGTTGGAATAGAAACTGCGGTTACATTTAAGCTGTTTCACAGTAAAATGGTGGGACCTAGTAGCTAATCTAGTATCTCGTGAAAATTCATACCTAGGCATGTCACTGAAAATCAACAAATACCTGATATAATGCATGATTTTTAACCATCTTCAAAAAATTTACTTGTGTGTAGTGCAGCATCCTATTTTTTGTGTAAAAACCTGAATATAAAAACTTTTCATAAGAGAATTTCTCAAAAAACATTCAGGCTGGTAGAGTTATATATATATATATATATACACACACACACACACACACACTGTTTAATTAACAACAGAATATCTAATCAAATAAGAGTATCTATTAAAAATAATCTTTCAGCAAATATATTCGTTGTTAATCCATTTTGTAAATCACTGGAACTCTCTGTAACAGTGTCTGTTTACATTTAAATTTTGTTTCACAGCAGAGATGGATATTTACAAGAAATTGAAAATTTGTGTTTATAAGGATTGATTTGGCTTTTTTAGACTATGAAATTACTTGTGGTTGAGTGGTCCAAGACACATCAGCTCAATTGATGGCTTCCTCTATATTGTTAGGGGTTGCCTGTCGGAATCCTGTGGAATGACATATTTTCTTAAAGTTTCTTAAAAGAACATTGTCTGGTAGAGTTATATATAAATATACTGTTTAATTAAAAACAGTATCTACTCAAATTTGAGTATCTATTAAAAATGATGTTCAAACAAATAAATATGTCAGCTGTTAATCTATTTCATAAATCTTCAGAACTCTCTGTAAGTATTTGTTTTATCAAATTTTCATTTTAGATTCTTGTAATTATTCCTGATACACATGTAATAAGTAGACTATTATTATTTAGATAATTACTGTCTTTATTTAAAGACTGCAATATATTTATGGATTTATTTAAATGATCTTTATAAAGAAGCTTTTCAGATTTGGAAAAGGTTTTGAATTTATGGTAAAATTGTTATATATCGCCGTACGACAACAAAATAACGAGAACACGCATATATAAAAATATAAGGTTATATTTTTATTCTTGACGACGAACCCGTGTGGAATAGAGAATGGAAGAGTGAGAGCGCACATAGAATGGGTCGACGGGAGTGTAGTTTTGCCTGAGGTGTCTCTCTGCTTCCACTGGCCGTTCTCTGCTGGCGAATTCGTGTGTCGAGGTCTTTTTATAGTCTTCTAGAACCGGGACTTTCCTTCCGGTTTTGCCTCGCCCACGCAACGCCCACGTAATTCCAAGAGACACCTGTTCTGTTTGCCTCCGTAGTCATTTCCGCCGCTGTCGGAAATAAGGTCAAACGACATCCGCTCCAGGCCCTGACAGGATGTATTTCTCAAACACCTGTCTTGTCGTTCGCCGACCCCTTCACCGACGGGAATCACCATCGCTTGCATCAACCTTCCTCGGGTGGGGCCAGATTGCTATATTACAAAATTAGTAGGAGGCTGACATCACTCGTTTAGCTTAGGATGGTGTTACTTATCATTTAGTCAATATGTTTGCACTTTTTACTTAAACCACTGTATCTGAAAGTTCAGTGTTATTTTTTTTTATTGAATTTTTACTCCAGATTTTTTACTTGAATATTCTTTACATAAAATAGAATTAAAATAGAAATTAAAAAGTTATATAATTGTGAGATTAGCCATTTCTTTTTTGAAAATGACAACTGTTCTCTCAGCTACAAATCCTTTTATTTTAATCCATAGCTGGGGATAGGAAATAGATAATCTTTCTGAAAGATATTTGAAAGTAAGTGAATATAAAAAGCCAGACTGGAATTTGAACCCATCTCTCCAATTCTTCATTCCAAGATGCTATTTATTAGACCACTTGCACATTTACTTTTCCATACAGGAACCATCTGTCATTCATTAACTGAACAGTCAGCATTACTGTCTTTAGTTAAAATACATAAATTCTTTTTTAAACAGTTTTCTTTTTTTAAACAGTTTTCTTTTTTTTAAAAGATATCTAATTTCCCACATACACTGAAGGTTATAGCTCTCTAATTTTGATAGCTTGCTTTCTAACTGTTCACTTTTGGTGGTGTGTTAAGCTAATATCTTGGTTATATCATTATTTTCTCTTTCACTTAGATGTGCTAGACTTCTTTATTGTTGTTGAAAGTATTTTAGTGATGTGGTTTCAATTATTTGGTACAGCGCTTTGTAATTTTATAGCACCTGTCTATAGGGTCTGATGAGAGATTGCATTTTTTAAGATTTAAAGGATTTTTTTTTTTAAGTATTTTTTAATCATTGATCTGAAATAAAAAAAAACAGTTGTTGTTGGATGATAATTTAGATATTTCTGTAATCTTTTAATAGTTTTAAGAACCAAATATTTTAATTTGTAACAACAGGTAAGATAATAGAATCGTTATTATGCACCCGTCAGACAATAAAACCAAGTTTACAGATTTATTTTTCTAGTTTCTCAATAAAATTAACTTATTTTCCATTTACTTTCACCTAGTTTAATCTTAAATCTAAAGTAAAATGTAAATTGGAGTAGATAGATCTATCTATCGCCCGGTTCACACTCCACCCACGTCTATTGAACAGGTTAAGAGGTTCATCCCTTGTTCCCTGTTTAGGATGTGGTTTCCGGCTTTCTCTACCAATCTTCTCACTATTACGTAGCCCCCTGCACATCAGTGGCGTTACCGCCTGGCTTGGGGTGATATGATTAAAAAAAAAAAATCACATCTAAAAGTTAATGAGAATATATTAACCCAAATGAAATCTTTCAAGTAACCTAACTAGTATAAAATGTTTATACATGTATATGAATGGCACAACTTTCAGATAGAAACTAATAATATTAAATTATTTTACAAAGGTGAGCGGATTTTCTTTTTTCTGTCATTTTGTTTTTATTGATTGATTTGTTTTCTACAGCCTAACCATTTTAAGGTTATTTAAAGCTAGAAAATATCTTCATACTTGCTTCATTTTAGTATCTCCAGTTTGTAGTTATAGTCTTGGAACACTCCTCTTGTTGACAAGAGTGCATTATTTCTATTTACAATGAATGATTAGACCTGTCTTCTCACTTGTTTCTGCTATCAAGAAAATGCCATTTATGAACCAATTTTTGTTGACTCTTTTATTAAAAACTAGTTTAAAATTGGTGCAGCCTTTTAAGTCAACTTTTGCAGAGGGCTAATTTACAAAGTTTTGGAGATATTTTAGACTGAATTTAAAATAATTTTTTTTTAAATTCACAAAGATTTTTTATTACATTCAACTCAATATAGATTAAATATTTTTAGAGTCACTAATTTTTTTTTTCAGTTCTTAATCTAAATTTTTAACTGTTCCCTCCTCATTTAAATACATATCCCAATGCTGGATGTTCAAACCCAGATAAATGTTAGATTTTCAATCTCAGGATCATCCTGATTCCAAAAAGATGTATGTACAATAAGTGTGCCCAAGTTAAAAGAATTTCAGACACATGGAGAATGGACAGAATTTGTCGTTTATTTATTTAGATGGTTCTGCCTTTCTAAGGTTTTTTTTTGCATCGCAAATTTTTGCATCGGAAATTTATCATAGGATGTGCATTGTAGTGCAGTGGATCTCTGATTGGAAAGCAAAATCCGAGCCGAATATAAATTCCAGTTTGATGCATTTACTTACACACAAACACCCTTGGGAAGGATATTAATCCATCTCTTCCCTCCAGCCATGGCTGAGATAACAGGACAGATTGGGTTCGATAGCCTTGGTTGACAACTAGTCTACTGATAAATGTAATGGCAATAGATATCTAGTCAGTCATATCTTTTTCGAGACATGATCACCCAGGGATGTATCACATATGCCACTTACCTGACTCAATATACCACAGCCACTAATATGATTCTATAGGAAATTTTAGGTATAGAAATTCAGTATTACATTTGATTGATTCATTTTCTACAGCTTATCAACCCCTTGCATGCTATTTAAAGCCAGAAAATATTTTTATATTGTAAGAATTTTTTTGAGTTAATTATGGTTTACATAAGTCTTATTAATTAGCCCATAGCCAGGTAAGAAGTGACTGTATTGAACCCAACTGTAATAGAAACACAACTTTCTGATTTACAATTCCATGCCATTATCTACTACACCACTCACACATTTCAAGTTTACAGCATCTCATATTCCAAAGCAGTTAACCAGTTGGGTACTGGTCAGGCTCAACATTGCTTGAGTTCAGTTTTGTGGCCATAAGCTAATAAGATATATTTGCCCAGTATTCACCAGGAACAGGCTCTTTTAAAAAAAAAAAAAAAAGCACTTCAAAATAAATATTTCTGATGCAGAGCTTAAGGGTTACTGCATTTCTTAACAGACTTTCTCTGATTATTAAAGCATTGAATTGGGTAGGTTGTACTTTTATTGTTCCATTATTATCTCTCCTGTAAAACATGTTACCAGTCTCTGACTCCATAAGGGTTTTCAGCAGCTGTCCAAAAAAAAAATAAATAAATAAAAAAAATTTTTTTCTTATTTCACCCCAAGCAAGGCAATAAAGTTTACTCAGATGTAAGATGTTACTGAGAGGGAAAGGAACAGGATTCAAGGAGACAGATGACAATGATTGACATTGCCTTTATATTTTTGAAAATCCTATTTGACAGCATAGCAGGAAGCCAGAAGAGTTCTGCAAGTGAGATTAAGCCCTTTAGATAAGTGAATCAGTTAAAAATATCTTTGTCAGTTGATGTTGAAGAAAGATTAATTTCATTATTTTTTTTTTCACTTATCTCAACCACCATGGGGAAAATAAATTCTGATTATTTAAGCTAAACAACAAATATGGTCCAAAAGCATAATATACTTATATGCAAGAAATCAATTATTTTGGGAGAATTTGCATATTTTTTTCAAATTGCCTATACAGCCTTATTTCAAATCCCTTGTGATAGGGAAGTGATCTGAAAGGCTGGTCTGATGTTGAACACAATCCATCATTCCCTCGTGTAGAGATCAGATGGGCTCCTTGAATTTCCCAAGGTATCTATAGTGTCTGAGGACTGCTACTTGGCTGGTCTTGGATAACTGTCAAATACTTTTGCAAGAATGTAGAAAATCTTTCTCAGGGTTTTTATTGTTGTCTGTACTTTTTTCACAGACAAAATCATATCGATGGTTTCTCAGTTAACTTTGAAACCACACTGACTTTCAGGGAGGATGTACAATGTCAGGAGGCAACTAAAAAGGATCCTGGTGAGGATCTTCTCAGTGATGAACAGAAATCAATCCAGTCAATTAGGAGATTGAAGTTGAAGATCAATCCACAAAAAAAAGAAAAAAAAAAAGAAGACAATATCCTTTGAAAACAGGAGAAAGCAAATAAAAGAGATAAAGAAAGCTCTAAATAAAGTCAGATCTCTTCAACTCTTGAACCTTCCTACTCTACTAGATGGTTGGCTACGGACATCTCTTCAGATCAAACACAGGACTCATTTTGCACATATGGAAATGTTGATAAGCATCCCAATACTCAGTAACAAGTTCTAATGACAAATTATACAGCACATTGTGGCTACTTTGATCTGGAAAAGAATGTCTTGTTCAGATATGACTCTTGACACTAGCACACAATGAATATAAAATTTGTGAATAAAGTATCAGACTTGCATGAATATTTCTGCAGTCAAAATGACAAATGTACATTAATTACTTTACTAATAGAAAAATAGTAAAAACAACCTAAAAATAGCCACAATGCTCACTCACTGTAATCCACCACACCTCTACTTTAACTATATAGGCATGATGATAAGTGTTTTTAGAGTAAAATGACCAGCAAGGGGAGTGTTCCAAGACTGGAACTACAAACTGAAAATAAAACAAGTATGAAGATATTTTCTGGCTTTAAATAACCTTAAAATGGTTAAGCTGTAGAAAACAAATCAATCAATAAAATCTAAATGACAGAAAAAAGAAAATCTGCTCACTTTGGTAAAATAATTTATATTATTAGTTTCTATCTGAAAGTTATGCCATGTACAAACATTTTATGCTAGTGAAATTGCTTGAAAGATTTAATTTGGGTTAAAATATTCTCATTAACTTGAATTTCTGTTGGGTTCATCAGAATCATTGTTGTGTAAATAACTTTGCAAAAGTTATGAAGCCACTTCTACCAACTGTGGACTAAATAGTAGGATTTGTATCTGGAAAAATTGTTTTTTTAAAAAGAATTCAAAATATATTTTGAGTTTAAATAACACAGAAAGGGTTGATACAACATAAAAAATAAATCAAGTCAACAAGCAGTGTCTTGCTTTTGTGTTCCAATGAAAAGATAATACACCACCAATTTTCCCTTGGTTTCAGGAGTGCGCTTGATTATTTGTTATATAAGATTAATAGAAATCGGGCAATAAAATTTCAATAATACACCTCTGCTGTCAGCAAAAGGAATAGCCCAACATGGAATTACATATTGGAGACACCAAATCAAACAAATACAAAACAAATTTAAAATAAAAAAAAAAAAACAGGATGGAAAATGTGATGGCACATTGGGGCAGTAAAAATGCTTTACAGAAGCTAAGTAAAGTATTAAGAAACAGGAAAATATTTTAGAAACAAATAAAAGAATACTGAACTGTTACATATTATTGATACTTTGATATGAAAGTGAATGTTGGATAATCTCATCACAAATTAAAGACTTGAAGCAATAAAAATGATTGTACAGAAGGATGCTGAGAATACCATGGACTGAACATGTGACCAACAATGAAGGCCTAGAGAAAATAGGAAAAAAAGGTTATTTACACTTAACATCACAAAAAGATAGTTGAAATTTCTAGGTCACATTATAAGGAAAGAGGGTTTAGAAAATTTAGCCCTCAGATGATATATTGAAGGCAATGAGAGAGGAAAGTAGTGCATAACCTAAATAATGAGAACAGTGACTTGGAAAGATAAAATTTACTCTGGGCTAAGAAGGACAGGAAATTGTGGAGGGCCATGAGTGACCATAACCGGAAGAGACATGGCATATAGAACACAATGATGATGTAACTGTTGTATCTCTACAAAATGATCAACTGTGTAAACAAGTGATTGCATGCCGCATACAATGCTATTAGCGGCGAATTGTCTGGTAATCACAAAATTTAAATGCTGGCTTCAAAATTTTGTCCAGATTAATGGAGATGCTTGACCTTCAGTTGCTGTAAAATTGGTGGGTTAGTTTGCTTTTCCAAATTTTAGGGGAGCTTTTTTTTTTTTTTTTTTTAATAATTTCACCCCAAGCAAGGCAATAAAGCCACAAAGATGTAAGATGTTACTGAAAGTTTGAGAATATGAGAAAAAAATAAAACTCTGTTAAAGAGAGAACAGCAACAGAACAAAAATAAAAATTATAGGTAATGATTGAACTTCAAAAATTTAAATGGATTGTCAAAGTTGGCTGTGCTACACTACAGAAATGGAAGCATATTCCATGAATATTTTTTTTTTTTAATCATATCACCCCAAGCAAGGCGATAATGCCACTGATGCGCAGGGGGCTACATAAGGGTAAAAAGAATGGAAAAGAGAAAGCCGGAAACCACATCCTAAACAGGGAAAAAAGGGATAAGCCTCTTCTCCTGTTCAATCGACGTGGATGGAGTGTGAACTGGGCGATAGTTTAGTCTATCTACTCCAATTGAAAAAAAATAAAAGAAGAGAGTGAAAAGATTGTAAAAGAGAAAACCGGAAACCGCATCCTGAACAGGAAACAAGGGATGAGCCTCTTCACCTGTTCAGATGTTGCATTTAAATTTTTGGCGATTGTAGCTATTGGGGAAGCAAGTAAATAGAAGGGAAGTGTGAGAAAAGAAAATGTTGAAGTAGAAGTGGCAATTACGTTTAACTATTTCAACAATATAAAGGTGGTTTGTAGATTTTTTTTTTTTAAATCATCTCACCCCAAGCAAGGCATTCCACTGCCACTATTGCGCATGGGGCTACATAGGGGAAGGTAAAGAGAAGGAGTGGTTAGACATAGGGAATGTCAGGAGGAATGAATGTTAGACATAAGGAATGTCAGGAGGAATGGGAGCAGGTTAGTATGTTAGGAGGTGTCTATTGATCTTACATTTAAACTCCTGGAGATTGTAGTCGTCGGGGAAGCAATCGTGTGGAAGGGAATTCCACAGTCGGGAAGTGCGAGGAAAGAAACTGTTGGAGTAGAAGTTGCGGTGAAAAATTGGTTGAGTTAGATGATATTTTTGGTTACTGGTTTACTCTTGTTTCTTTTCAATGTGTCATGAGAAGATTTTGTTAAAACAAAGGCTAAAATATCACTATCATCAATGGTATCACAAACTGGACAGAAGATGACTAAGGCTAAAGCATAATATGGCTTTGGTTACCCACTAGAAATACATGCAGAGACACCTACCCATGCACAACATTTCTCTACAAATACCTCAATATTCTACAATTGTTGATTAGCAAACAGAAAACTGCCAACTCAGTACCCTCATCATGAGAAATTGCAGCCATTGATCAGTCATATCACCAAAAAGTTAAGAAGGTAGTTAAATAATTAAGGCCATGGAAAAAGAAGAAAACTGATAAACAATATTCTAAACAGGAAACAAAGAATAAACCTTTACTCCTGTTCAATGAACAAAGAAGGAGTGATATAAAAGTATCATAATCCTCTCTGTTAAAATAAAATGTATTTGTGTGTGTATGTGTGTATATATATATATATACACACACACACACATTTCCCTTCTGTCACACTCATATATATATATATATAGAGAGAGAGAGAGAGACTGACAATAGTGAGGCTCTTGCTACATGTTTGCTGTTTAACAGTGCCTTATACTTTTTTTTTTTTACAATAATTATGTCAAGTCGTAAAGCTTATATATATATCCTCTGTATTGCAATAAAGATTGTTGTATATTTGTGTGTGTGTGTGTGTGTGTATATATATATATATATATATATATATATATATATATATAGGTGTGAGTTTGTAACCCTGGGTTTCACGCTCTTGCGATCGTCAGACAAACTGACCAATTTTTTTAAAAATTGGTTATATGTAGGTTGCATATATTCGTGTATTTTTGTGGAAGTGGGGGAAATCTGTTGTATTACGCATATATAATATGTAAGCAATATATATATAATTCCTTCTGTCACACACGGTGGAGGGGCTTAAATGTCTTAATGTAAGATACTCAATAGTAGGTACATCAATACATATGTTGCATGTTGCCATCATTTTAGACAGCATATCAATATAAATATTTTGCTATCATTTTTGATGGCATGGGCCCACCCTATTTGTATAGGGTAATAACTTTTGTAGATCATTACTCCTGAATAGTGAGTAGAATTTTTATAAGGTGCTCTGCCCTTGTTGCAAAACTTAGTTACATTGGGATGTCTTAGTTACACACACACACACAGAGAATCTCGATTGGGGTTGTCTATGAGGGTAACAATGTTTTACTTCTTTAAACTAGAAAAGTAAAGGAGTCATGGGAGAGTTGCTCTAATTCTCTGACAATTGTTGCCTGCATTCAACTGAGGAGATAGAAAAATTAATTGGCAATGGAAAAAATGTAGGAAGAAGTGAGTTCATGACTTTCTCAAAAGACTTTTTATGCTGATTATATTTTTACTACTGGTATGTCCCCATACTAAAAAAACACAATAAAAACAATTGTTTTTTGAAAAAAGGTTCATTCTGGAAGATAACATCTTTATGATAAGCAGTCTTTAAAATTATAGTGTGTGATATGAAGAGATACAACATTAATATTAAAAGTAAACAAACTAAATTTACACGTTTAGCTATTAAAATATGAGTTTTATGGAATGATATCCACTCTTCAGGAGGCTTGAAATTTAATGTGTAGTCTCCTGAAAATTAGATATGACACCATGAAACTAGGAGTAGAGACATTAATAAAATATGTAAATAAATTATATCCAGGTGAAGAGAACCAACAGTGTAAATTAAATTAATTTTAAATAAAAACAAATTTAATTATAATTATATATGTGTATATAAATATAAAATGTAATCAGCATAGAAATTTTCATGAGAAAGTTATGAACTCACTTCCCTCTCCACTTTTTCCATTGCCAGTTAATTTTGCTATCTCCTTAGTTGAATGCAGATCCCAATTATATATAGGGTCTCATAATGATGGGATACATTTTTTTGTTTTAGTTTGGGAAAGCCTCACACAGCTGTGGAACTAAAACAAAGCATGTGTAAAAGATTGCAGCCATTCCAGCTGATAAGCTAAGCCACAATGTGTTTGAAATGAGAGAGTGAAATTGTGCATATTCTCTTTGTAGTGGTACCCATCTCAGGGATGTAATATTCAAATCTTAGATAATATTTTGAATTCTTATATATTAGTTAGGTAATGAATATATTTGGTACTGCTATATTTATAATCTCAGATGCTTTATATTTTAAACTGTGTCCTATAATTATGATACACCCTATATATATATATATATATATATATATATATATATATATATATATATAGTGACAAGAAGAATTGTCTTGAAAAAGAATTTGTGTTCTTTGCAGCATCTGCCAAATAAGAAAATCAGTATTGGGTCAATTTTAGCAGGCCTCAAAATATAATTTTTTTGAGCTTCCATACCAGTTTCTAGCAATCACAACTATTTTTACTCCAATAGAAGAATGCTACTTTCAACAACTTGAGAGATGCGTGATATATTTTTTTCATATTAGACAGCTAATGTTTGAAGCAATAAAAATAAAACTTAATTTTTTGGAAATATGTGTGTATATAATGTGTGGAAGAGAGGGAATCAGCAAGTCTGCAATCTGACACAATTATAATACAAAACTTTTATCTGAAATTCTCATTGTATGATGTTTAATCTATGAGAAAGATATGGGTTACTGTATTAAGATTATGTTGAAAATGTTTATATTACCTTCCATTCTGATCAATGTGCTCATCTTGGTTTAGATTTACTTCATTTTGAGAATTGTACCCTTCAGTTTTTTTTCAGCGTCTGTCTACTCAGTAAGTTGCTTAGTAAGTTTGCTAATTTTTTTTTAATGTTTTCTACTGTTAACATGGGCTCTTTGACATTCTATAGCCTTTATCAGCCTTTTGTTTCATTGAAAGAATGAAGGCAATCTTCAAACAAATATCTTGAAGTAATAAAAAATGCTACTAACAATATTAAGCTGAAACAGTCTAAAAGTCAACTTCTCTACATATATATTAATTAAATTAGTTTATATGTAATTAATACATTAGGTGTAATAAGTTATAATGATTTGCAAAATGTTTAACTTAATGTTACAGATAATAAAATCTACAAACTAAGTTCATATTTTGAACTATGTTCATTTTCATGCAAACACAGAAAGGCATGAGCCAATCTCTTCCTCTCCCAACTATGGGTTAAATATCATGGTAGCCAGGACTCATTAGTCTTGGATGGTAGTTAGTCTAAGGACAGTTTTAAATTCAAAACCATAGAGAAGGTAATGGAAAAACCACTCTTTGTCAAGTAGTTATGATAATTTTCAGAGGTTGTGGAGAGCTAGTATAGTTTGTCATGAAGGGATATGACATTTAAATAGAGAGATTAACAATGATAATTAATATAATAAATATCATTTTAAGCAAAATGAAAAATTATATATGATGGGATTGAAAGGATTCTTCTATTTTGAGCTCTTTCTACAGAATGAAACAATTTATTTTAAGTTCTTTTTCCAATTAGAGTAATTGAAGAAAGTGATTCATAAAAAATGTCTTGAAAGAGAAAGTATGAAATATTCCATTTTCTCTTACTCAAATAACATTATCATATCTTCATTAGTTGAAGCGCATGAGACCATTCTAAGAATACCTAAAATGAAAAAAAAATACACGCACTGGACAACAATTCTGAATTGAAAAAAATTGATACAAGAAAGAAAACAAGAAGAGGAAAAAAAAATGGAAGGAGAAATACTAAATAATTAACAAAAAAATGAGTTAACTCTTTGAGAAACCAATATCTCCAGAAAATTAGAAATTAAATTAATGAAGCCAAGCAGTATAGACAATTCGTAAAAATGTGGAGAAAAGTGAAAAATCATAAGAACCTCATGCAATTAAAATGATCACATTGAATCACATTTTAAGACTGACCACAACAAACTGAAGATGCCCAAAAAAATAGACTATATACCAATATGCATCAAATCATTACATAATGTCTTTAAACATAATCAATAATGAATCTACTGATGAGGAAATTAAAAAGTTATTACAAATCAAAGGAATAATAAAAGATAACTTGACATTGAGGCTAAACTTTCTAAAATAGCTTATTTTCTTCCCAAATTCAATAAGAAATTTCTCTATTTTATAAAAAAAAAAAAAAAATCTGAAATTAGAAAGGCATCCCCAAAAGTAGTGTTTATTACTCATTAATACATCATGGAAGCAAAAAGGTAGCCCTCAAAACCCTCACACTTACATTGGTATTTCAATTAGATACATTATGGTAAAATATTAATGAACATTACATTAAATAGGTCTACGGCTATATCGTGTTGAATACACCGGTTCCCGTCCGATCACCGAAGTTAAACAACATCTAGCCTGGTCAGTACTTAAATGGGTGACCATTTGGGAATACCAGGTGCTGTAAATGTAAGGACCAAGAATGGTCCACTGGTCCTCCAAGTTTGGGGGTTGGGTGCAGGGCTAACAACCCTGCCCCGTAAAAAACAGTTTGTTACAGAAACAGCAACAAAAAGTTGCTGCCCTATGCACCATCTGGGTGTGATGGATAAATGATGATGATGATGATGACATTAAATAGGCTCTCATAATTTTATGAAAGTCAAATCCTCACAATTCAGTTTGGTTTTTGTTCTGATAAAAGATGTAATGATGGTACATATCTCATTAAAGAAATCTAGGGAAGTGCATACTACTACAAAAGAAAATTGTGTACTTGCTATGTAGACTTCACAGTAACATGCAACCACATTAATAGAAACTTCTTCTACTCATCAGTTTGAACCCACCTTCCAAGCTTTCAATCCAACAAAGAAACTATATCAGTCCACAAAAACTTTAAATCTTCAGAGGACCCCAATATGGAAGCATTTCAAACCTCTTGAAAAGGAGGAAATAAGAGTCCCAAACTTTAATTAGCTTTCCTAAACTAGGCCCTGCACATTTACAAGCAATGTAAAGAGATGTGTACAGATCATTTAATCATTCCATACCACATCATAAATAAATCTACTAATAAAAGACAACAATCCCGCATTCACTCCTGAGAGAAAAATGTATTGATGATGAGAGCAAGCTATGCTGATGACATAGGTATTCATAGTTGGGATAAGAATGATTTTGAAAAGAAAATATCTTTTACCAAGTGTTCCAAGAACTAGGACTTAAGATAAACCTTTACAAAATGAAAAATATGATCTTGAACTGGAATGAAAGCAGTGATGGCACCTAATATGAATCTATCATGAAATTCAGGATGTGGAATAATAAATATTAAACACTTCTAGCATATCTAAAATATGGATAAGTTATAACAAATTTAGTATTAGTGACAAGGAAATTGAGCATAGAATAGGTTGTGCTAGAGGTAGTTTTGCCAGACATTGCAAATTGCTGCAAAACTAAAACATTAACCAGAAAACTGGAGTCATTTTCTTAAATACCTACATTGGATAGAGACTTTTATATAGATGCCTTGCATGTCACCAAACGCATTCAGAAATTACTGAACTGACAACTATATAAGTGCTTTTTAGGATAAATAATTAAAAATGACTATGAGTGAGTGAAGTCTCTTGGTCTTAGTGAAGACCATCCTTTTTTTTTTTTTAATCTTCTTGGCTGGTGCTATAGAATCACAACTGTACCAAATAGCAGAATCCGTATCAGTTGAAGACTATCAACAGCAGTAACAACTAAAATGGATATCAAATGTTACTGGAAGAGAAAATAATTATATGATGTAGATTCTGACATTCAACATTACTTCAAATAAAAAGTTAGGAAGTAAAACCCCCATCAATATTAGAAAGAGAGATAATTGTTACTGGACTTGAGAAACCTGTCTTCCTGAAAAATTGTTTTAAGAGAAAGTTTTTATAAATACAGTTAATAAAAATAAGAACAATTTCTCTTTTTTTTTTCTTTTTTTTTTTAACTTAATCAGCCAAATAAACTTTTTTGGCAACACAGTACATGAAAATGTACAAATATATAGAGTAGCCATGAAGAGATATCTATCAGACAGGAATGAATATTCTGTTTTGATTGGTCAGCTTGATGTCTAGCATTAACTTGGATGTAAGCTAGATCATTTCTTTTTGTCATTTTTCCCTTCAATTCTCATCTTTATTTCTATTTGATCATATTGCAGCAGTGGCATGAAGAAAAAGAAAAATGTATCTGTGAAAAATTCATAGACATTTAAAGTTTCCCAAGACTTTAGACATAAGTTGAAATATTACTTTTTTTAGTTGCTCTTTTAGAAATAACACACACAAAATCAGATTACCCACAAACTAAATTTTCACTCTCAGATGAAGAATACCCTAATCAACATACTGATACTACCACACAGAAATAAAATGCCCACTAGATGCACACACATTATCAAACAAATTTCACATAGGCCAACTGGAATTATGATACACAGACACAAAAATAAGATACAAGGTTTTCTATCAGACAAAACAAATATATATAAGGTAAACTTAACCAATGGAAAGTAAACAAAAGACAGACATTTCCTATTTGTTCATTATCTTATATATATATATATATATATATATATATATATATAGTGATGCCTTGAGATATGAGTTTAATTTGTTCCAAGACCGAGCTTCTAACTCAAATGGCTTGTTCGGCAAATCAGTTTTTCCTGTAGAAATTAATGGGAATGTTTCCAATCCATTCCAGTCCTCACAAAATCAGTCTTATTTTCCTAAAAGAACCTACCCCAATTTTTGTATTTGTGGGTTTCTTCATACAAGAATGTGTGAATAAACAAGAAATAAGATATGAACCAAACTTCGGCTCATATCTCAAAAATGTGTATGTTGATATGCTCGTATTTAAGGCATTAAAAAAGTGAAGAGGATAGGAAATAATGCTATCTTTTCATGCTTACTGGACTTGACAGCTCGTTTTGCATTTTTAAATGTTCAACAATGCTGAATGATGTAATTTTAATATAACATTTCAGTTAACCTTGGTGAATATGTATGAGCGTGTTGTAATTTGAAAAGTTTTTGAGGAACTAACAATGATTTGCTTTTGTTTTCATAGTTATATTGTGCAAAATAAATTTTGATTGCCTTGAAAATGTCTGTTGGATGACAAAATGCATCAGCTAAGTCAAAACAGTTTTCTTCTTGTCTCTTTTTCATATATATATATATATATATTTTCTTACTGTTCATATATTCTAAGCAATACAGAGATAATTCTAATTTTCTTTTTGTTTTCTCATTTAAAAGTTGAATTTTAAATATGCTGAATTGATGAATTTAGAAATTCATTCATTTAGAGTTCTGTTTTTTGTGTTTATTTAAAAAGTTAATTTTTGACAAATATTTGTTCTGAACCCATTCATGCATGACAAACAGCAGAATCAACTCTGGGTACTAAGCTTCATGGAAGAATATTATTTGTAAGTTTTTATATATTAAAACGATGAGAAAAAAAATCTCTGAATTTAAAACCGTCCTGGAGAGGGTTAAGCTCTGTCAGGTTATCTTGCCCAGTAAACATCACTACTACTGTGGCTGTAATATATATATATGTTGTCCCAACAACATTAATAGGTTATCAGTCTCACGATTGTAAAGTATGAGGCCTTCTGCTATGCTTTATGAAATTCAGTTTTAAAATGTGGACAAATTTGATAAAACAATCCCCTTTAATCCACTCAGCATAGTTGCAGTATAAACCCCACATTGGTTCTTAGTGCTGAGGAGAGACAAATGCTCCTGAGCAAAAATCTACAACAAGAATTAGGTAGCTACCCAAGTTGACTCTACAGTCTGAAACTGACAGATGCTTACAAGCATTACTTTGAATATGTATCAGATGAAGCATTGTCAACCATTATTTATTTCTATTTGATTTCTTTTATCTTAATTTTAGTTGGTTTTCATTTTAATTAATCAGACTGTCAGTCTGCAACCATTTGCATACATTGCATATTGAGAATAAAGAAAAATCTTATTGGAATGTATTAAATTATTGAACATATCACATTAATCAAATTAGAAATTTGTTATCTTTGGTAGTGGTACATTAAGTCTGGTTGAAGAGTCACTGGAAATATTCTTCAATAGATGTCATGCTTGCTGAATAATCTTGAAAAGAAGGTAATTTTGTATGAGCAAGAAAAGGAATAAATTAAAACAATCACTACAGATGTAATTCATTTTGTACAAGCATAGCTTCAGGTTTATACTTGAGTAGGTAGCTCCACTAAATCTCTAATAAAACAGCATAGTATGAATAAAAAAGGCCCTAAACTTCATAAAAACAAACTTGTTCCATCAAAATGTTTATATTATTATTAAGAGGAAAGATCAAAGTATTTTTTTAATTATTTTCAAAAATTTTTTGAATCCCTTACATGTTTGAAATTTGGACAAAAATCTTGTTTTGATTTGAGTTAGCAGGTAACCAAATTGCTACAAGAGTTTTACAATGGAAAATGTAATATTACATAACTCACTTTTTCCTGGTGACAAACACATTAATTTGGAAATTCTTGTAAAAATAAAATAATCGTTGGATTTTAATGAAACTGTCAGGATTTATTCACAAATGAATGTAATTATTTTTGAAATTATTATTTTTTTAAATATCTTTGTAGAAATATTTTTTTTTACATCTGTTACCCCCTCTTCCTCTACATAAATTCATGAAATTTTAAGAAAATAAATTTTGTTGTGATAAATGGTTTTATTTGTTAAATGCAGGACTCATTGGGGAATGTAAATCATCTGTTATTTTTTTAAAATTAGCCTCTATTTGTGAAAATCTACTCCCAATATTAAAATAAAAAATGCAATATAACTATGACAATTTTTAATTTGATAAGCTTTTAATTGCTTGAATAAATACAAAAAATTAAGGACATTATAATCTGAAGAAAAAATTTGTTTTTGATTACTAATGGAATTTTAAAAGAATTTTCATTGTTTTTTTTAATTATAATAATTTATAAAGTTTCAAAAATATTTTTTAATTAAATAATTTTTATTTTTTGTGAATTTGAAGTTTTTTTCTGTGGTAATTTCTTTGTGCAAATTAAAAGGTAAGAGTTTCCTCCCCTTAGCCAAAAAATATTTGTACAATTTTCACTTTTGATGGATTATTTTATCTCTAATCTGACAACCTGTCAACATGTTTGATATATGGCAGATAGGTCAAAAAGTTCAACTCTGTGATTAAGAAATTGTTTTCTTCTAAATTTCATGCTAAAGATAATACTTGTGTAAATCAGAATAATTCAACATAAAATTTGCTAATTTTCGAAAAATGTGTCACAGATGAATATTTTATTTTTGAAAGATTTTTAAAGTTGAGAATTAACTTTTGTTTACAAATGTGTCGATCCCTTAAAAATGGCTGAAAAATTGGAAGATTTTTTTTAAAAATTGAAAAATTTTAGACTCCAATAAATATAATTTCTGTTTGAAATACACCAGAATATTTTGCTTACTGGAAATAGTAAATTTAATCATTTACCTTTCAACTAAAATAAAAGTTTCAAAAAAAATTTTATTTTAAAAAATTCAATTTAAAATTTTGATAGAAAAAATTAGTGGATGTACCTATAGTTGAGTGTCATTGGCTGTGGGAACTTTATCTCTCTCAAATTTTCAGGTTGCGATGAATAAATTGTCATCTAAATTACACAAAAATGAAAATGATACTGACCCCATTTTAAGAGATATATTTACCAAACTTACACAAAAATAACTTTACATATTAAGAATAAATTTATTCCATAAAATCACCATTGGCTTCAACCATGGCCTCCAGACGACTTTGGAAACTCCTACAACTTTTCTGGGTAGTCTCCTTTTTTCAGTTGGTGAATACTGCTATAATCTTTGCTTTCAATTCATCTTTGTTATTTTACTAGAAGTTTTGTTGATCTCTTGCTCAACTGTACTCTTTCACATAATAAATAATCAAGGGGGATTGCAGTTTGCTGAGTTAGGTGGCGAGAAGTAAGAAGTGATGTTGTTGCAAAAATTGTCTGACAGCCATAATTGAGTTCTCCTGCCTGGTGAAGAGTCCTGTTGCGAGACATAGGATCTTCCAGCAGCCACCCTCTTGACCCTGGACAGCACTACTTCCTCAAAGAACTTGATGTAATTTTTCGTGTTGAGTATGAGGCCTAGTGGAAAGATGAATGAAGGCATAATGTCGACATCACTCATGATCACTTCAAACAACCAATCACCATTAACCACATCCAACTCATTCCAAATCCTCTGCACTGTCCTCAGGTTGACATTCAAATGCACTGAAATGTTCATATTGGAGTTTCTGGTGTGAATGCTAATTTCCAAATTTCTGGCAGAGTGAATTATGTCATTTTGCTCTTTTTCTCATAGATGGTGCCCAATTGACCCGACTATACTATGCAGTTGACAAAATGAAAAAACAGTGTGCATGTGCAAAATTAAAAATATAAGATGATGACAATAATTTGCCTATAGTAATGACAAAATGTGGTGTTTCTTTATAAGGAAACAAAGCAGCCAGTGCTGCTTTCAGTTGAAATTTATGAAATCGGGTCTTAAAACAGTTTTTCAGGAAAATAATTTAGCATTCTTTCCAGTATTAACTAATGGGGATTTCCTTCCTAACATTTTGTTTGAAGTAGTGTAGAATGTCACCATCTTGATCATGTCATTATTTTCTCTTCAAGTTATATATGATATCCATTTTAGTTATTTCTGTTTCGTGATATTGTTTCTTTTATTTGGTATTGTTCTTTTGTTTGTGATTCTGTAGCTCCTGTTCTGAAGGTTTAAATTGGAATGGTCTTTGCTATGACTTAGAGATTTCATTTGCTCATAGTCATTCTTAACCATTGATCTGAGAAAGCAGTTGTATATAGTTGGCAGGCATAAATATTCATATACTGAAGGTTGATCAGGCAAATCTGTTTAAGAGCATGAATTAAGGTTAGTTTTTTGTTGCTGCAGCAAACTGTGGTATTGGATAAAATTATTTTATGCTCAATTTTATTTTCCCCTCTTCTAAATTTGTTATAACTGATCCATAAATCAAGGTATTTTAAGTGTTTAGTATTGAGTAATTTCACATTCTGGATATAGTTCTTTTGTCTTTCTGCTAATTCTGGTGAGATAACACAAAGAAAAGACAATCTTGAAACCTCCCAGGAACACAGTTAAACACAGGTCTTACACTTGTGTATATATATATATATATATATATATATATATATATATATAATATCATTTAATCCTAAGCAAAATGTTTATACCACTAAGACGCCAAGGATTACTGAGAATAAGAAAGGACAATAAAAATTTCAGGAACACAGAAGATGGTGATATACTCATGTTAAAGTTTTTCTTTTGAAGAACAATGAAGCAAAAAAATGGAAAAGTTCCACAGGTAAGAAGTCTGGGAAATAACTATTAGTATAGAACTTATAGTTTCATTTAGCTAGTTCAGCAGTAAAATGGTGTGATCTCGTTTCCATTCTAATCAGTCAGTCAGTCAGTTAAATGCCATACATGATACATGCTTTGGGCAATCATGTCTTGAAAGAGACATGACTGACAGGGTAGAAGATTATTCTGCAGTAGGTTGCCATTGCTTTCTGCGGTAGACTGGTTGCCAGCCTAGGCTATAGAACCCAATCTGTTGTATTATTTAACCCATAACTGGAGGGAAGAGACAAATTAATACTTTTCCCAAGAGTATTTGTGCGTAAGTAAATGCCATGAACTCAAATGGAATTCAAACTTGGCTCCCCGATTTGTCAGTATCCACTGCACCACAATGCACATCTGATCTAGTAGTATGCCTAAATTAATGCAGTTGAGGTACCAAGGAGGAGATGTCATTAAAAGAATTGCCATAAAGATATTTATAGAAAAAAGCCATGTTACTGCAGTAGGAAAGTGACTGATATCGATATGCTAGATCAGGATTGACAACATTGCAGACCACCTTCTGTGGATTTTGTCCAGAATCTCAAGATCTGAAGACTGAAATTAATTGGGTTATACTAATTTAGTTTTGCAAGATCTCTGAAAATAGGTTTTACAGATTACTTAAATATGTAATTTTACTAATCTCTTTTATTTCTATTGTATGCATATATTTTTGAAATGATTACTGTTCCTGAACTGTCTTCTAGCTATCAGATAAGGTATCATGTTATTTCAAATATAATTCAGTAAATTTACAAAAATTTATTCAAGGTAACCAATTTTATTTGTAATAAATATTCATTTAATTAAGTGCTATATTTGATGCATGCTTGAGTGATCATATATTGTATCCTTGTTTGGTTGTGTTGTAGTCTACAAGGTTACTTAGGTGCTGGTATAATATGGTATAATATGGTTGTATATTTTGATCTTGGTATATTCAGTTAGTTACTTGTAATATGATTGATCTGCAGTAGATTCACGATTTGGGCACTCGATAAATTTGTTTTTTTTTTGCTGAACTCTGACTACTTGCTATTGCTCATTGCTCAACCAGTTTTTCACTATAAGCTTAACATTCAACACACATCACCCCAGAATTCTGTCTGGTGCTTTTATAGTTGTTTTGGTGGTCACCTGATTGCTTGTGGAATAATCCATTTTCCTTCTATTATTCTTTAACTAGCGATCAGTCTTCAATTAGATGCATCAGCATTTATACTTCTTTTACATGACATCATGTCTTAAAAAGACATGAGTGATTGGATGAAGATTTTCCTGTAGTAGGTTGCCATAACTGTCTGTGATAGACTGATTGTATTTAATCCATAGCTTTGTGGGCGACACAGGTAACCTTGCAGCGGAGCTTGGAAAGGACCTCCAATCCGTAGTGGACTGAAGTAAGAAATGGCTCGTAAATTTTAATGCTTCTCAAATGAAGCTACTATCAATTAACCATCATTGACAACCGCACCTACCTCCCATTAGCATGGAACAGGCTTGCCTCCCAGAGAGTAAAACACTGCACCTCCTTGGTCTCACACTTTCAGCGGACCTCAAGTGGAATGACTATATCGAATCCATTGCTAAATCCGCTGCTATGAAAGTCGGTTCTCTGTGCAGGGCCCAGAGGTTTTTAACATCTGAATCTATCCTGCACATTTATAAATCTACTATCTGCCCTTGCATTGAATACTGTTGCCATATCTGGTCGGGTGCCCCTTGCTATTCTCCTTGGGCTTCCTGGCAAGGTATAGCGGAGGATCTGTAATGTGATCAATACTGACTTGGCAGACCGCCTGCAGTCTCTCTCTCACTGGCGCGATGTGGCTTCCCTGTGTCTCTTCTATAAATACTTCCATGGCTTCTGCTCTGATGAACTTATATCACTGATGCCCCCTAGGTTCGAATTTGCACAAGATACTAGATTAGCAACTAGATCCCACCCTTTTACAGTGAAACCGATAAAATGCAACCGCAACTTCTACTCCAACAGTTTTTTTTCTCGCACTTCATGACTGTGGAATTCCCTTCCACATGACTGCTTCCCCGACGGCTACAATCTCCAAGAGTTTAAATGTAAGGTCAATAGACACCTCCTAACAAACTAACTTGCTTCCATTCTTTCAAACACTCTTCCCATCCTTCCCAACTACCTATCCCCCCACCCCCCTTCTGACATTTCCGATATCTAACCACTCTTTCTATTTACCTTTCCCCTATGTAGCCCCAAGCGCAATAGTGGCAGTGGAATGCCTTGCTTGGGGTGAAACGATTAAAAAAAAAAGGGAGAAGTGGCAGATTAGTACTTTTCCCAGAGGTATTTGCATGTAAATGAATGCAACAAATTCAGCTGAAATTAAACTCAGCTCTCTGATTTCTTGTTTCAAGCCAATATCTACAGCATCACAACGCACATCATATTAAATATCAGGCATTTATATTTGATGTGTTGTATTTATGCTGAACAAAGTCTTACTATTTGTCAAGATCAGTGGATTGAAAAAGTGACTTCTTATTTTACATTGCTAAGTATAAATTAATGACAACTGAAATTTTTGTTTGAAGAGAATTGTTCTCGCTATCCATTGAAATATTTGATGTTCTAAAGATAATAAAGAGGTTAGCATCAGCCATGCTGGTGAAAGGCAAAAGTGATAAGTGCCTGCAATGAAAAAGGGGGGTAAAATTGTTTTTTTTCTTTGATGACCAGGTAAAAACTGCTCCAGTTTGGGTGGTGATAAAAATAAATGTATTTGATCTCATGGAGAGAAGTATTAAAAAATTTATCTTTGGTGATTGATTTATCTTTTTTTGTAAGGAAATTTTGACCTGTCACTTATTTTAACTGTGCTGCAGTAATAGTGTTATTTTTTTATTTATTTTATTTCATCCAATTCAAAATAGAGGTGTTACTGAGTATGATTTTTGTAAGGGATGGATATTGGTTGACTCTGGATTTGAAGAGGTTAAGACTGTAGTGGTTAAGGAAGCATTCTCTCAGGAGATTTTTCATAAAGTAACAGTTCTGGGAAAGAATCTACCTTAGTGAAACAACAACAGACTTTTCCAAATTTTTATCTTCCAGAGGCTTACTTAGTTCAACAAATCGTGCCATTGAAAATTGCTTGGCATACCAAGTGTGGCACACATGCTATAAGTTGCCAACCCCTGGTCTAAAGGGATTTTTTGATGCAATAGGCATATGAAGCAAGGAACCTCATTAAGGTTTTGACCACTCATCAAAATTCGAGTATATTGTTTAGTTCTCTTAATTGGCAACTGTCTTCATGTTAACAGGAGACAACTTGTAACTCTGTATATCATTGATAATATAACAAAACCTCTATTCACTTACATGAGAAGAACAATGTGGCACTTCATGTCAATTACAGCTTGAGTCAATAAGTTGATTACTACTGATATTATACAACCTGTAATCATTTATCATTTTTAGGGATGTGTGTTGTGGATAGTGGCTTGGAATGAGAAAAAAAAGGAGCTGAGTTTGAATTCCAGTTGAAATGCTTGCATTTACTTATGCACAAATACTCTTGGGAAAGGTTTTACTCCATCTCTTCTCCCTCCAGCTATGGGTTAAATGGCTGAACAGATTGTATTCTATTGCCTTGGTTGGTAACCAGTCTACTGAAGAAAGTAATGGCAACCTACTGCAAGAAAATATTTTACCCAGTCAGTCATGTCTGTTTGAGACATGATTACCCAACCATGTAACATGTATGGCATTTAACTGACTAAATCATTTATGTTCCAAGATTTTTAGCCAGACAGAAATGGCAGGTAGAGACCTCACTGTAACAGTGAAAGCAGTATAATTCAACTGTCAAATATAAAATTATTTTTTATCTTAAATTCTGTATAAAAGTTAATTCATGAAACAATACTGAAATTTATTTGATTTTGTAATACTTAAACAATGACTGATTAATATGGTGTGTCCAGATATAAATCAAGTAATTTATCAGGACATGATAGTTTAGCTACTTCAAAAATAAATGTATAAGGATTCTTATGAAAATATATATATATATATTTTTTAAATGAAATAATGGTGAAAAAGGATACACAAAAGATGCTGATGGATTTACAATGCAAGATAACATTTATTAAATATTAATTAATGGCATGAAATTGTTAATTGGAAAGCTGAGTTCCAATTTCAGTTGGGTTCGTTATATTTACCTATGTGCAAATACCCTTGGGAAAAGTATGAATCTAACACTTCTCCAACTAGCTACTGTTTAATTAGTAAGAATTATATCACTAAACCATTATTATTAAAAATCAATCATCAATTGGGCAAGATACCCTGAGAGAGCTCAACCCTCACCAAGCTGGTCTGAATTTATAATTCTTCTCCTAGACTGGTTGCCAACAGTAGTTTTTTGCACTTTCATTGGTTAACATAAGAAAAATTCAATAGTTTTAACCAATGCTTTTATCCACTAGGCCATGTGTCTTTGAGGACATCAATCTATGAATTTTGGGGGACAAACCTTATGTTTCAGTAACCATATTTATAGTGTTCAGTTTAAAATTCTAATCACCTGAAAAATGCAAGAGTGTACAATGACTGAAACCATTGTGAATATGGCAAGAAAGATGAGGACAACAGTCAAAAAATGTAAATAATTACAAGACCTCATCTCAAATAACAAAAGGAAAATTTAATAGTTTCTTTTCTTAAGTAAATTGCATACACAAGAAAATGTTAATGGATCTATTTGAGTGTGACTTGACTGTGTAGGTGTGAAGTGTCCATAGCCTTTTTTGCTTTTGAAAAGTGTAAGACATTTCAAAAGGAGGAAAACAAGAAGAGTTACTTTAAGGGTTCATATTGTTTTTATACCCTGAGAGCTGCTAATGCTATGTTTATGAAGCTGCTACAATAGTAAATACTGGTATTGTTCTTGAACCATACTTAACTAAGCTTAATAAGTACTATGATATGCAACAATATTTAGTGAAATAATTTAATAATATAAAATTATATTAATGAAAAATGTAGATAAAAATAATACCTTATTTGTTTTCCAGTTTCTTTGATTTCTTTTCCATTATATTGGAATCGTTTGACTTTTTCTGTCAGTATTTCTTGCCATTCCCCAAATGCTGAGTTTTTTTATCACTGTGTATACAGTCTGGATGTGCAGTGATGTAATGGGTAGTGGTTTCGAGTGAGAAATCTGTGTTCAAATTCCATTTGTGTTGGTGCAATTAACCCTTGGGAAAGGTTTGAATCTATATCTTCTTTTAGGACATACTAGACCTGATAACCTCAGTTGGTGGGGTTGGAGAACTGCAAGAAAAAGCAAATAAGTAAAAGAAAATTACTGGTGGCACAAAGACTTCACACATACATTGAATGTAAAGAAAGCCAGATGAGAAATAAAAAATAAAGATGGCCACTCAAAAGGCAAATATTTGCGAATACACATTATTGCAAATATGATGGTAACATGCTTGTTTCTGACCATCGAAAAGAATATAAAAATCACATTACCAATGTGGAGAGGGGAAATTGTTTTAGATTCTATGATTGTAACAGGGTTGAGTACAGGCTTTCTGTAGTAGACGAATGATAAGAGCATGAGAGAGAAGAGAACAAGAAGAGATTTATTATTGCCAGAGCAAACATCAAAGAACTAATGAAAGTGCAAAAAACTACTGTTGGCAACCAGTCTAGGAGAAGAATTATAAATTCAGACCAGCTTGGTGAGGGTTGAGCTCTCACAGGGTATCTTGCCCAATTGATGATTGATTTTTAATAATAATGGTTTAGTGATATAATTCTTACTAATTAACCAGTAGCTAGTTGGAGAAGTGTTAGATTCATACTTTTCCCCAAGGGTATTTGCACATAGGTAAATATAACGAACCCAACTGAAATTGGAACTCAGCTTTCCAATTAACAATTTCATGCCATTATCTATTATACCACATGCACATCCAAGATTACAGCACTTGACATTCCTAAGGATTTTCTCATCTAAGTACTGACCATGCTCAATCTTGCCCAAGACACACTGCTTCTGCTATGGCTGCAGTACAAATAGTGCCTCTCTGACTCTAATGAATTATGGGGATCATGAATATTATATATAATTGACATAGAGAATGCACTTTTTCATTTAAAAAGATGTTTATTGAATAATTATGCAATCCATTAAAGATTGTGTTTTAAATATCCAATTTGGTGTGTTTTATTTAAGATCCCATGGTAAATTGATTCTCAAAACACAGAACGTAGATATAGTTTTGCCTCAGAACTTAGATTTTAAAATATCTGAAGCATGAAAGATATGAATGTCATTTGATCTAACAGTAAATGTAATTTAATTTCTTCAGAACTTGACAATTTTGTTGATGTGTCAATCTTAAAAACAAAAAAATATTGGATTTGTTAAATGCAAATAGCCAAATCATAATTTGTTTACTCTGTTCATTTCCTTTATTTATCATCTTTGGACTTATTGCTTTCAAAATTTAAGTTGTTTTATCTGTTTCTTTTTTTATTTTTATTTCTCAAGTTTTTAGACAACGCTTCAGAAAATAGTGAAATTATTTATTTTGCGTGAATTGTCTTGCATTTATATTAGCTGATATCTTTTACAGTGCTCTTTTGACCTCACAGGTCTTTTTGGGCACACTTGTAAAACCATATTCATTTTTTCTTTTACTTATTGAATTGTACCTATATGTGTGAATTCTTGAGAATACCAGGTGCTGAAATGCTTGTAATCAAAGAGCCAAGTTCCAATTTCAGATGGAATTATTATATTTACTTACATAGAAGAAAGAAAAATATAAATACACTTAGGAAAGGTATGAATCCCTTTCTTCTCTTTCAGTTGTGGATTATGTAGAGTAAGAGTTAGTACCAGTAAACTATTCCTATCTCGAAAAAATTCTCACAATCCAAAAATATTTTCTGACTTTAAAATAACCTGTAAAAGGTCAATCAGTCAGTTAAGTGCCATGCGCAATACATGCTTTGGGCGATCATGTCTCGAAAGAGACATGACTGACTGGGCAGAAGATTATCCCGCAGTAGGTTGCCATTGCTTTCTGCGGTAGACTGGTTGCCGACCAAGGCTATAGAACCCAATCTGTCCTATTATTTAACCCATAACTGGAGGGAAGAGATGGATTAATACCTTTCTCAAGGGTATTTGCGCGTAAGTGAATGCAAGGAATTCAACTGGAATTCGAACTCGGTTCCCCGATTTCTTGTTCCGAGCCGATATCCACTGCGCCACAACGCACATCCATCAATAAGGTCAATAAGATGTGAAAAAAAAATCAATCTTAGCTAAAATCTTTTATTTAAGGCATTTGATTGAAATGAAGAACATTATTTATTTTTTTATTACACAAGTGTTCACCTGATACAATGTCCAAGAGCAACTTATAATAAAGGATTACTGAAGATGTGGTTGTATGGGCAGTAAAATTAAGAGGTAAGAAGTGCAATTTACAAGGATATCTAGAAAAAATAATGATTTATCCTAGATTTGGGGAGGTTAAGATTGGGAGTTGAAGTTGAATTTCTTGCATTCATATTAATCAATCTCTTCCTTCCAGTTATGAGTTAAATAACAGAACAGATTAGGTTCTATAGCCTTGGCTAGCAACCAGTCTACAGCAGAAAGCAATGGCAACCTACTGCGGGATAATCTTCTGCCCAGTCAGTCATGTCTCTAAAGAGACATGATTGCCCAAGCGTATATCACGTAGGACACTGACTGACTGAAGATTGGGAGACTGTTCCCCAAAGTAGTGGTTCTAAGGTAGAAGATCTTTGAATGAAACGTCCTCTTTACTAATTGAATATGAATTGAATGAGGATGATTCATTCCAGTGTTCGTGGCAAAGTGAATCTGAGGAGTGAAGATCAGAACTGGTGCAACGAAGAAATGTAGTTTCTCAATATTCACTACGGAAATAGCTTTAGATTCATTCAACTCTTTGCAGGTTATTTAAAGCCAGAAAAATTATTTAGATTGTAATATTTTTTTTTTTGAGACAATATTGATTTAGCAAGGTTTACACTGATGTGATTACACATGTGTGCATCATGTAGAGAAGACACTAAAATTTTAAACTTTTAATTGCACCACTATAGATATCATTTTCCAATGAAGCCCTAGAAGATGATACGCACTTCTCATACACACACACACACACACACACACACACATATATATATATATATATATATATATCTATATATATGTTTTTAAGTGTGTTGTATTTATTTCCCTCACTGCCATATATATATATATATATATATATATATATAAATGATCAAATGCCCTGTGAAATACAACAAAGTATTCAGCATAGATTCCCAGCTACATAATACCCCCCTTTTTACACTAATATTCACTCTATACAAGAGCCAGTCAAGGTAGAGGGTTGCTGAATGTGGTTATTGTATGATGATTTTCTAAGCATAGTTTAGATGTAGCCCAAGGTCAAAAGTATGGGGCACTCAGTCAAGGATGACACTCACAACTCAGTTGTAATTTTTCTAGCAAGACAAGCTTGTTTTTAAAAAAAGTTTGTTGTATGAACAATAAATTTAAGAAGTAAGAAGTGCAGTCTAGAAGGATATGTTGTAAAGATAATGGTTAACCCTAGACTTGAAGAGGTTAGGATTGTAGTGGTTGGGAAAACATCCTTTTAATAGCATCACAAAGTAGCAGTTCTTTGAAAGAAATTATCTGAGTGGAACTTCCTTCTTACTAATGCATAGGTGTGCCATCACTCCATGAGTGGGCCTGATGTCAAAAAAGTTTTAGTTTTAAATAAATGTAAATGAAATGAATGGTTTGGTGCTGAGAAAAAGCAGCTTGGGTTTTGAAATAAGACAGTAGAGGAAAGGCCTGCCAGGTCTAGTGAGTAAAAAGAAAAGCATCAAGCAGAAACACAAACTGAGACAGACAAATTATGAATCATCAGGATTGGCCAAGCAAAGTTAAAGAGATATTGTCTTATAGAAATCAAACATTAAAATAGATCCATACACTAATCTTTATTGATTGCAAAAGAAGGAAGGAAAACTGTGTGAAAAAGATGCCAATTATTTTAAGATTTTAGAAAGGAGCTATCTTGGGGTAAAATTTCCATTGTAAACTTTTATTTTTGTATTGTCATGAAGGTCTGGTGATGTGTTGGCCTTATCTGAATGTTATGTATTTTTTAGGTTTTAAAATAAGCATCGCAATCCACAACAAAATTACAATATTACAAACAAAACGTGAGATACAACAAAATAAGTATGAAAATAAAAATGGAAAATTGTTTACTCACACATTTCAGAGAAATTATTGTATATTTCAGAGAACATATATGTATTTAGAAATAAAGAAATTTTGCTTATTTGTTGGTGGCAGCTTGTTTTTTTTGTTTTTTCCAAACTCTCCAAAATGTCTGCCTTCTTTGGTAGTCAAAAACATAAAATAGTTTTAATTTTTTTGTTTCTTTTGGTGGAAAAAATGCTTGTTGTGATGCATCATAGCATATTCTATATTTTATTAAACTTCTTTTATAATCTAACTTCATCTTTCTCTATCATTAATAACCATTCTTATCTGTATTGTAAAGTATTTTTATTACTTAATTTTTTATTTAATTTTTACTAGCAGTATAGCCCGGCATTGCTCGGGTGTAATGAAAGATCTAAAACTAATCCATGGTCCTGGAGCTCAGACTCTTTGGACATTGGCATGAAAGACTAAAAAGCAATAGTTGTTTCCAGTTAAAGCGAAACAGTAGACTGAAAGAAAAATGAATGGATGTAAGTCAAATTTTGATTTCCTGGTATCGATATCAAATAAGCTTTTTTCGTCATGAACTGAATTTTGAAGGCTAAATAAGTCCTCTGAGTAAATGGTATCATGGCTGAGAAACTAAGAACTACAATTATATCTACTTAGAGCCAAACCCAAAGCAAAAACTAAAATAAAAGGGCTGAAAAACTGATTTTGATCAGAGCCAGTAGGATATCGGGGTATCGATTTCCAATATCGGAGTCAAATAAGTCATCCAAGGATAGAACTGCAACCTTGAAACTTCTGAATATCGTTTCTTATGTCTTTGTCTACGAGTGTATAAAATTTTATTAAAATCGGACCACTCCTTCTATAACCCGATTTTTTTTTGATTATCGATATTTATCGGGCGTACCTCAATACAAAACTTAGCTAAGAACACTCCCAGGCACATATAGTAAAACTGTGTGAATTTTCAAGAAAATCGGTTCAGCCATTTTGGAGTTTATAGGTAATGGAGACACACACACACACACACACACACACAGAGACAAAGTTCCATTTATAAATAAGTTTAGATTACTAAATACTTTTGTTCCAGACTACTGTATTATCTAGTAATAATGGTTAGTGGTCATTTAGTAATTTATTTATTGCTATCACTGTGGGAACATGTTAAAAAAAATTCTTAATCAGCATTACTCTGAAGTTCATGTGTATTTATTGGGTTATTGTGCACAAAGCATTTTTAGCACCTTATCTTAACTTCATTGCTTCAAATGATAGATAATGTTGAAATTAACTGTTTCCATGCAAGAAATATGAAGTATTCATCATACCCAGCCAGTTCTCTCTACACATCTCTCTTGAAAGCTGGAGAGCTATTTATTTATGCATAATTTATTTTGGACAAGTACATTTGGTGAAACCCCTCTCTCTCTACAAGTTCGATGTCCTCCAGCTTGATGGCTCATCTCTTGATCATAAACATGTAGCTGTTGATTCCATCAGAGGAAACTTTTGCTGTGGTCATTTCAGTCTAGAAAGACCTCTGCCATGAAATGTCATATCATTACTGGCTGCAAATATAATGATGAAGCTCAGTTTACTCCATTGTGCTAGAGGGCATTTTATTCTAAAAGAAGACTTGTCTGCCCTTTCAAAAGTCTTGTTTTTAAATCTGTATATGTAGCCACCATCCTTACCAGAAGGGGAATTGGTATAATTGCTAATTGGGGAAATAGCACTGGGTTACAAGTTACCAGAAGCATTTGACCTGTATTATTCAAAAATAATTGTGTAAAAATACATAGTATTATAAAATAACTGCCAGTTTAGTTTCTGTAATTTCGTAAAGTGTCCTTATTTTTAAAAAAATATTAAATCTTTTGATTGCCTCTTTTTTCTTCTTCTTCTTTTTCTTTGCCTTCCTTTTTCCATTTTTCTTTATTTTTCTTAATACTTTTTGTCCCACATTTTAGCTAATCACTTCCAAACTTTTTCATTTGTACAATCAGTAGAGAAAAAATTCTGATCTGATCCCGTTTTTTATTTTATGGTATAGCTGGACAATTGTTTGAACTAATCCAGTCATTCCTATGTAACCGCACATTGAAAGTGGTATTAAACGGACATGCCTCCCAGAACTACCATACGAACGTGGGTGTCCCTCAAGACCCTATCCTAGGTCCTACGCTCTTTCTGATCTCCATTAATGATCTCCCTGATACCATAAGATCCCAAGTAGGTATGTACGCCGATTATGCCACAGTTTATTCTCGCCTCGATCAAAAATCTGGTGTGGGTGACAAAGCTAACTTTGCAGCCAAGCTTGGAAAGGACCTCCAATCCGTAGTGGACTGGGGTAAGAAATGGCTTGTAAATTTTAATGCTTCTAAAACGAAGTTACTATCAATTAATCATCATAGACAATCGCACCTACCTCCTTATTAGCATGGATCAGGCTTGCCTCCCAGAGAGTAAAACACTACGCCTCCTTGGTCTCACACTTTCAGTGGACCTCAAGTGGAATGACTATATTGAATCCATTGCTAAATCCGCTGCTATGAAAGTTGGTTCTCTGGGCCTGGAGGTTTTTTCTGTCTGAATCTATCCTGCACATTTATAAATCTACCATCTGCCCATGCATTGAATACTGTTGCCATATCTGGTCGGGTGCCCCTGCTATTCTCCTTGGGCTTCTCAACAAGGTATAGCGGAGGGTCTGTAATGTGATCGATACCAACTTAGCAGACCGCCTGCAGTTTCCGGCGTGATGTGGCTTCCCTGTGTCTCTTCTACAAATACTTTCACAGCTTCTGCTCTGATGAACTTAGATCACTGGTGCCCCCTAGGTTCGAATTTGTACGTGATACTAGATTAGCAACTAGATCCCACCCTTTTACAGTGAAACTGATAAAATGCAACCGCAACTTCTACTCCAACAGTTTCTTTTCTCGCACTTCATGACTGTGGAATTCCCTTCCACATGACTGCTTCCCCAACGACTACAATCTCCAGGATTTTAAATGTAAGGTCAATAGACACCTCCTAACAAACTAACTTGCTTCCATTCTTTCAAACACTCTTCCCATCCTCCCAACTATCTATCACCTCCCACCCTTCTGACATTTCCGATATCTAACCACTCTTTCTATTTACCTTCCCCGATGTAGCCCCAAGTGCAATAGTGGCAGTGGAATCCCTTGCTTGGGGTGAAATGATTAAAAAAAAAAATCTAATTGTTTAAAATAAAATTATTTATGATAACAAATTGTTTTTAAAAATCTCATTTTTTTTTGTTTTGAGTTGGTGTAATACTGATGTCCTTTATGCAGAGTGCCTTATTTTTAAAAATGAGTTAATTAAAACGTTCTTAAATGTTTATGTTGCAGTCTTAGTCATCTTTTGTTTCCATTCATATTCAGTTTTTTTTTATTGTCATGCTGTTCCTCTTACTGGAGTTAAACTTATCATTTGTGCTTGAAATTTACATTGACCTTTTCAACTGCATTTTTTCTCTGTCAAATGACAATTATACATGAACACTAAGCTACATGTTGAAACTGATAACTAGTGTTTGTTAGGTCTAAGGAAAATATTTATCATTTGTCTCTAAAATCTGTAATGGCAAAATAAGCTAAAAAGGAAAAAGAAGCTGTATTTGCATGTTCCCCAGATTCAGAATATAACTGAAACAAGTCAATAATTTTTCAGAGAAAAGCTGCTCTACAGATGTCAAATAAATGATCAGTCATTTTGATCATATGAGAATATAAACTAGGTTGTTTCAGTCTGATCTTGCAAATACATCAGAAATCTATATATTCATGATAATTTAATATATATTTTACATTAGCAGCAGTGGTGTTAATATTGATAAGAATTGAGTACGGCTGAATATTTAGTGTTGCAGTTCAGATCAGACACCAGGTTCATTCTCAGGCTGCATCTTCTTCCTGTCAAACTCTTGTGGCTTAATACATAAAAACTCTTTGTTACCTCCAAAATAAAACCATGAGACGGTTTACATTGTTTGAAATATTGTCCTCATCTTTTTTACCGTATTCATGATATTTTGCCTATTGTACTCTTTGACCTTCTTCAGGTGACTGGAATTTTGAACTAAACCATTTATTTTATTCACTGAGGTAGATTGTTCTCATTTCATGAGTTATGCCACTTACAGTTATCTCCATTTGACTCAACTCTCTAAGTTTCTTGTTTACCTCTGTTGTGGTCAGGTATTGAACTCACAATTCTTTTTGTCAAGTCACTGAAATCCACCTAAACCTTTTATCCACTGGGCCATATAAATAATTACAATACTTCATCTTAGAAATATAGACAAATTCTAGCAGTCTGCAAATTTTGTTTTATTTTGTTGTGTAACCTTCTTGTAAGTGCCAGCTATAATCAGGTAAGGTGAGGGGTGATGGTCTAACCAGTGTTTTCTTCCTTTCACATAAAAAAGTCATCAAGTCCTCTCCATAAAGCTAATTTAATTTGTCATGATCATTTGGCATAGATCTTGTAAAGTCTGCTTCACTCACCTGATCTTTTTTGTCAAGATGTTAACTGTCAAAACACACTTGCAGATGTTTCCTTTCACAAGATATCAGCTGACAACTGATATCGCTACAAATGCTTTAAATAAAGTATGAACCAAATGATTCATAACAAGGGTAAAAAGTTTTTTTTTTTTTGAGACTTCTCAAGGACTGTGAAGTTAGGAGATCACAACCAATATCGTCTAAAACTGATGTTGAATAATCCGAGTGATATAGAATACTCTATAAATCACCAACTTATTTTGTTAAGTTGAACTTACTCAGCTGAGATTTAAAATTATGAAAATTTTTTTTTGTCTATTTCCATTTTCAGAAAAAATGCAGTTTTTACTCTCAAAGAAGATATGTGGATGGTGTAATGAATAGTGGCTTGGAATGCAAAATCAGAGAGTCAAGTTCAAATTCAGTTGGGTTTGTTACATTCACTGAAGCACAAATACTCTTGGGAATGGTATGAATTCACCTCCTCCCCTAGCTTTGGGTTAAATAGGATTTATATCTGGAAAAATCATTGTTAATCTCAAGAAATTATTAATGTATTATTCACTAGCAAAATAAAAAAAAAATTGCCATCCAAAATGTTCTGGCTTCAAATAATCCACAAAAAGCAAACCAGTTAATCCTTTCAGAGAATGTATACTTTACAAAGGCTGAAAATGGATTGGATTGTCCCAAATATTTTAACAACATTAATATCATAAAATGAATCTTGTTCTTCAAACAAAATTTGAAATGTGAACGACTTTCCTTAAATTTATAAACAATATATATATATATATATATATGTATATATATATATATATATATATATATATATATTATTCAAGTTGATAATTTTTTAAATACTTTTTGTATGTTCTAGTAAATAAATTTATAAATGTATGCTTAAATATGCAACTTCGATGCTTATAATAATAAGACACAAGTACTGGACATTTTATGAAATCTTTGACTTGTTGATATGGAGCAAGTTGCTGGTTTTTATTTCAATATAATTCCTATTTTGAGATGACATGCTTCACCTAATATGGTACATGGTTTGAACTGTGATCTACATTTAAGTATTCATTTATTGATTTATTGTTGCAGCATAGCTAAACATTTATTACTGATGTTTATGTACATGGTTGTAAAAACTCGGTGATTACTGATTTTTCTTAAAGACAAAAATAATGCTTTCTAGTGGGGATACTAAATCTTCAAATGACTAAACTGCTATCTGTATATAAGTTTTTAAAAAGAATTTATATTGAGACGAGAGTAAACAGTAGTGTCATCAACATATATTTCTACTTGGGATCTTATTACATCCAGGAGATTGTTAATATAGATAAGGAAAAATGTAGCACCTAGAATAGAGCTTTGAGAGACACCCGCATTTGTGTGATAGTATTGGGAGGCTTCAATACTACCTTCATTGTACGATTTGAAAAGAATGACTGGATTAAGTCAAACAATTTGTACAATTATACCATAGCCCCGAAGCTTGCATAGAAGGCCAGCATGCCAGACTCTGTCAAATGCTTTGGAGATGCCTAGGGTAACAGTTCAAGCTTCGTTGTTTCTGTCGAGAGCCTGGTGTGTATACTCAGTACTGTGAAACCAATAAATTGTAAACACAAACTCTACTCCAGCAGCTTCTTTTCTCACACTTCCTGCCTGTGGAATTCCTTTTCGTTTACTTGCTTTCCTGACAACTACAATCTTCAAGAATTAAAATGTAAAGTCAGTAGTCATCTCCTGTCTCACTAACTTGCATCCTTGTGGCTCAATTAAATTCATATATAGGGGGCACCAGTGAGCTAAGTTCATCAGAGCAGAAGTCGTGAAAGTATTTGTAGAAGAGACACAGGAAGCCACATTGCGTTGGTGAGAAAGTGACTGTATCTGAGCTGCCAAGTTGAGATTGATCACATTACAGATTCTCTGTTGGATTTTGTCAAGGACACTTAGGTGGATAGCAGGAGCACCCAACCAGATATGGAAACAATATTCAATGCACAGGCAGATGGTAGATTTATATATGTGCAGGATTGTTTCAGACGGGAAAAACTTCCTAGCCCTACACAGAAAACCGACTTTCTTAGCAGCGGATTAAGCTATGGATTCTGTATCATCATTCCGCTTGAGGTCTGTTGTGAGAGTTAACCCGAGGAAGCGCAGTGTTTTGTATTTTGGGAGACTAGCCTGATCCATGCCAATGTGGGGTAATTTTGTCATAATAACTAGAAGAAAATGTTTTTACAAGGTTAGATGCTTTTCCTGGTGCACAAATTAAACACTGATGTTAGTTCAAGTACATAGCATTTTTATTGAGACACAATTTCAAGGTTTCCATTCAAAACTTGAGACTCTGTCTTAGTGTTATATATCTAAACTTATTAAAAATGGAACTTCATGTATATGTGTGTGTGTCCGTTACCTATAGACTCCGAAACGGCTGACCTGATTTTCTTGAAAATTTACACAGTTGTACTATAAGCGTCTGCGAGTGTTCTTAGCTAGGTTTTGTGTCAAGGTACCCCTGATAAATATCAAAAATCAATAATTGAAAAAATCGGGTTATAGAAGGAGTGGTCTGATTTTAATCAAATTTGATACACTCATAGACAAAGACATAAGAAACGATATTCAGAAGTTTCAAATTTGCAGTTCTTACAAAAGTGCAGAAAATCGAGAATATATATATATATATATATATATATATATAAAAGGCAAGATGTATGTATGTCCTTTATACAAATCCACAATTTTTATCCAATTTTCTCAGCTCCAGGACCATAAATTACTTTTAAAGCTTTCATTACACCCGAGCAACGCCGGACTAGACTGCTAGTATATATATATATATATATATATATATAGTGTCCCAGAAGTTGCGCACCATCCAGATTTTTATAAAAATACATATGAATATCAATTTTATTGATCATAATCGTAACAGATGCTCAAATTTTTCACCCGCTGCATTAACAAATGCATCAATTCTCTTTCTTTGTTTTAAGAATACGATGTACTGATGATTTGCTAATTGTTAGCTCCTTATTTTCCTTACTCATTTAACAGGGCTACTAGCAACATTTGCCAGAACCGTGGTGGATGTTTCTTCATCAGTTGCACTCTTTCGTCGATCACATTTCTCACGGTCAGCAACTAATTCAGTTTCTTGGAAGCGTTTGATCAAACAACAGACAGTGGTATGGCTCAATGGTTTTTCTCACTCAGTATGATTACGGTTGAAGTTTTGAGCTACATAACAGTATGTTGCCCCATCTCTTCCAGACATAAAAACCAATTTAACTTTTTCTTGTACTGTTAGTTTCTCACCCATATCAGATCAAATCTGAAACATAAAAAAAATAAAAAATTAGTATATGGTGCATGACTTCTGGGATGCCCTATATATATATATAAGAAGAAATACACACTCTATAAGAAGCTTATCCAACTTTTGACAGGTCTTGTTGTTTTGTTCTCCTGTGGAGTGATATGCTGTTCTCCTTACCAGAAAGAGGTTTGTGAGAGAGCTGGTTTTGACACCAACCATCAAACCATGTGGTGGGTTATACTGAGCTAACAGAAGAAAATCTGACCTGACAAAATATGATAGTAACATAAACTTTGGTTAATGACTGCTGTATGTTTCTTGTTTGCAAACAATTCCACTATTATGAATCATTTGCAGTGAAGTTAAGATAAAATGCTAAAACCTTAGATTATTATAGCCTCAATAAATTTACTATTTCAATTCTTACTTTCTCGAATATTTAGCCATAAATTAAATATCCTTTCTTTTCTCTTTAAATTGAGTAGTTCTTGGACCTTATATTGCGTGAAGATTTAGTAAAAAAAAAATTGGATTTGGTTGTATGATGAATATGTGTTTTTAGATTTGGACTGTCACAGAAAACATCAATGTTATGGAATTTAAATTTCCATTATAGTGTCCTTGCAATAGTGAAACTGTTATGGTGAAACACGCCTATTCTATAGGGAATAGACTCTCCCACCTAATTTAAGTAGAAGTAGTAAGAAGAACGAGTGTCAGTCGATATTGGACAATAGTAGTCAACAGTTAGTTGAATACAAAAATAATCAGCGACCTGGCAAGATTACACTGCATAATACATATTATATCAAGTTCCTAACGTTTTGTACATCGAACCTATTAGGATCACCTTTAGCACAAATACTAGCCTCCACTGCGAAAATAACTCCACAACAGAAACTTCATTGGTATCATTTAGATTTTTGTCAACTGGTTCTGGCAAAGCACACCGCGATCTGGTCTATGGATTTTAGTAATTTTACCAATTCAAAAATAGTACAAATGTTTGACAATGGTCAAATATTAAAAATCAAAATAAACACTTGAATGCTTTTTTTTTTATCAATGTTGCTTGATAAAAATAATAGGCATTTCAAACTTTCAGAAAATATCAAATATATTTTGGGTGAAGTCTTTGGGATCTGATTCCACCTCCTCAGTATCATCCATCTTGTGGACAGTTTCCAAAGGCAACAATACAATTAAGTTTATTGTTCTGACAGAAACATACCTTACTTGAGAGCATATTTGAATTTATTGCATATAATTTTAGTGAAACAAAGTACTAATATTAAACATGATGAAATTAATATAATGAATATTATCAATGATAACACTTTTAGACTGCATAATAGGCTTCTAAGTAATGGCAATAGGAATATTGAAAATTACTGTAAAGTCTAATCTAATAGGAGTTGTCAGGTAGCTAATTTCAGCCAACTATCACAAATTTTAATCCTATATATTGCATATGAGATGTAGGGGTATTTTAAAAGATATTTTTATTTTTTTTTTTATAAATGTAAAGTGTGCCTTATATGCCATAATTGATTTTCAGTATATTTAAAAATTTCATTACTTATCACTAAAAAATAAAAATAGCAATAAATAATACAAGCATGAAAGTTACAAATTAATCCAGAACAAATATGGATTGAAATCAAATGTTTATCATTTAAATCAAATGACAAAGTTTCTACAACACACATGCAAGATGAATTGCATACATAATGTAATAAAGGTGTCTCATGATTTCTGGCAAATTGACAGTAAAATAAACAAAATATGGTGTAAATTGAAGAGAATATTTTTTTCCTAATACAGCAAAGAGATAATTTGGTATATTAATATAAATAAAATAAGCTTTTCAATGATACCAAACATGATAATATCATAATTTATTTTATTGTTCAAACCTTTGATACCCAGACTAAGTATTAATATAGATTTATGATCAGAACAAATGAAAAGAATGTAATACATAATATTTATTTTAACCACTTGCAACCAGGATTTATTATTTGAATTTATTAAAATAAAGCATAGTTATTTATTATTAGTTTTAGTGGGTTTTTTTTTGCATTCCCCTTACACTTAGGCTGCAACCATATATAACCAGAGACAATAGTACATCAGTCCTTCAAGGATGACAAATAATGAAAGTGATATGGGTATTTACCAAGACAATTCCAAAAGAGAATTGCATTGGTATTTACCTATCCTCTCAGAGAAATGGGATACTGTACAGTTCATCATCTTTTTATTTATATATATATATATATATATATATATATATATATATATATACACACACACACAGATTGTTGCCATTTTTTATTTCTTTATTTCATGCATGTGTGTTGTTTGTTTTTGATTTTGTTGACTGCACTGTATATGGTAGTGTGAGTTAGTCACCGTCTTTGAGAAAAACAGCAATATGACACAATTTACTTTACCAGAAATTTGAAAGCAGCATGCTGTACTGTTTGACATTCCATGCTGGAAGCTCCAATATGAACATTTCAGAGTGTCTAGGACAGTGCAGAGAATACAGAAAGAGTTGGATGAGTCTAATGGTGATTACAAAGGTGTTTGGAGTAATCACTAGTGATGGTGACATTATGCATGTATTCATATTCTCACAGGGCCTCCATCATACATTGTGTGTGTGTATATATATATATATATATATATATATATATATATATATATAATATAACTCTATATCTACAGATAATAAGGAAACAACTAAATTTGCTCAGAATCCTTGACATTCTATCAAAGGGTTAATCTTCATCTTACCCACTTGAGTACATTTAGAGGTGCTGCCTGGGACTCAGACCACTGTAGCAGGGTTGTCTTATTTCAGATAATCATAGTAAAGATTAGGCAGCCTGTTGTTAATAAAAGTAACACTGCTAGATTAGATCTTCTATAGCATCTTGCACTATTTTTTTTAATATATTTCTCACTTTAGAAGTGCTATTGGTACCATGTAACACATTATTACTAGCAGGAGTTTAATACTTGGGTTATGAGTAACTAAACAAGTTTCCCCACTAATGAGAAGGATGGCTAAATGTACAGGATTAAAAACAAGACCTGTCAAAAGAACAGATGAACCAGTCTTTGTAAGAGTAAACACTAAACAGTCATCTAGTAGAATGGTGTAAACTGAGCTCTATAGCAATGTATGCATCTAGTGTGGTGATAATATTGCATTGCTGGGCAAAGGGCTTTCTATACTACCAGAGCAGAGGGTTTCCAACATGGAATCAATGACCAAGGCAGATCTCCAAGTTGGAGTTCACTGGTTTGACTTGGAGAGGGATGAACTCTGTCAGGTCTACTTGCATAAAACATTATCTGAATAAATTAATCTCTCTCTGGGTTTCAACCTAGATATGTGGAATGGATTATGCAGTGACCCTATGACCACACCATGTCACAGGACTGATAGCAAAGTACATTCAGTTCTAGATTTAAGTAAATCTCAATTTTATATTTTCATACTCCATTGAAACTAGTTAGTTAAGATTTAAGCATTGAACTTTGAAATGAAAAGATAGAAATCATTGATTTCATTCATTGTCTATTGATTTTTTTCTGATAATGTTTTTCTGTTGAAGATGATTATCAGCTTTTGTCATCTTGAATAGAAAGTAGCTGGTTAACTTTTAAAATAAACGTTTTGCATATTAGAATCTTCTTTTCAAATAATCTTTACATACCTGGTTCTTATTGAAGAGAGATGAATATTAGTAGATCCAAGGTTTAGCCTTGATTATTTCCTTCTTTCTCACACAAAAATAAAAATGAATTTTAAATGAAAATTTCTCTGAAATTAGAAGTTTGCATTTTGTGATAAAGATGAAAACTGAAGGTCAATAAGTTTAAAGCGCAAACTCATATCATTAACTCTCCTTTGAGAAAGAAAGAAAGAAAGAAAAAAGAAACCTCAAATAATTCATTTTGAATTTTAATGTACATATAAATTTCTACATATATGAGGACGATGTTTGCTAACTGAATAATGGAAAAAAATTCTCTGTAACGTATTTTGTTTTAAAAAAATATTTCATGGTCTTTTACTTATATATATATATATATATATATATATATATATATATATAATTATTTAATGACTTAGTTTTTGGTCATAATTAAATTAGACCAATACACAGTTGTATTAAAAAGTGTTCAATTCAATTGTATTGTAGAATATTTTTCATTTATAAATGAGTTATTACGCAACCCAAATTTCTACCATTTGTTATTTTTAGGCAATTTACAATAACCGATTTTCCTGTTTTTTTTAGTTTTTTTTTTTTTACATGAGAGTTCTTAAAAAAATGGTAAAATCAGTTGTAAATTGCCTGAAAACACTAGATGGTAGAAACCTGGGTTGCATATTAACTTGTTTACAAAGGAAAATATATATATATATATATATATAAAAGAACATACTTTGTTCTGATGAAGTTATTTTAAAGGATGAAACATGTTATATAATATTTGTTCATTTTTGTCATTCAATTACCCAACTATACATAGATTATTTTTGTTTGTCGCTCAAAGCTTTATTGTGGCAATAAAAAAGGGACATAATTAAGTCATGTACAGAAAATCACACCTACTGTAGTTGATATGAAACTGGGACCACACTAAAGGCAAGAGATAAAATAAGGGAATTGAAATTAAAAGAAATTAAGCAGTTTCATGCCTCACTCTTCAGAGTTTGATCAAAGTAAATAAAATAAATGTGTGCAGATATTTTTAAAAGCAATGAATAGAGACAATGTCCACCAATTTCAATAATATATTGAAATGAGTATACCTTTTTCATAAGCAGATCACATTAACTCCACACAACCATTCTTGTTTATACAAGGATGTTTTTATTTGTTTTAATAAAGATAGTTTATCAGACTTTTAGATAGATATGTTTTTATAGTTTATCAACCTTTTGCAGGTTAAAGCCTGAAAATATAACATTGTACTATTGCTCTCTTTTTTACTACAGAATGGGTCATCAATGTAATGCACATGACAGGTTGACTGGTAATAGCAAACAATCTTTGTTCATGAAATACTTACAAAAATATTAGCCATTGTTGGTCCAAAAGTGCTACCCATTGATATCCCATTGATTTGTCTGTACATCCCATCAGTGAAACCAAATTCAATGTTAACTGTTAAGTGATTTTGGGTACATTATTTGAATTTCAAATAGATAGGCCAAGACAATTAGTTTTTTATGAGTGATTTATTTTGGTTATTCTTAACAGAGGTAATTTCCTGGATATTTAATAAAAAGGCTATTTGTGATAAATATGTCCCAGTTGGATTATTCCCTAAAAAAAAAGTATAAATATATCCCAGTCAGTCTATTTGAAACTCATACATTTGAAGAGAATTTTTTTTAATAGCAATTTTAGTTGACTCTGTTTTCTTTGAAATTCGATAGTTTTTCTTCCTGATTTAATCTATCCTCATGTATTTTTGGTATCCCAAAATTATATGAGCCTACATTGGGATGAATTTTAGGGAACAGCTTGATAATTTTTCTTTACATCTGTATCAATTAACTATTTTTTTTCATTTGTAAACCTTGTCATCATAATTGAAAATATCTGGTAAAACTTGTTTTTTGCAAAATAGTGACTGGCAATTTACCAAGCTGAGAGATTCTATCCAGAAGTTGGGTAGTTTTATTTTGTAAAATCTCTGAATAGTTTTCTATTATTTTCTAATCTTTTTTGTCTATTCACCCTGCTCTTTTATTATGTGGGTGTCTGGATAATCCTTTTTTTTTTCTTTTTGCCTTATCTCATTTGACTTTTGAACAATGAACAATGTATAAAAACATGTTTTTTAAACTTGTGCCAAGTAAAATTTTCAGCTGTTTAAGTTATTCCTGTCTCCGATGTTTCTTAAAATTCAATCATGACATTTTGCATCAATGGAGTTGAAAATCAAATGAAAATACTTGTTTTTTTTTCTTTCTCTGGATTTAAAGATACCTGTGTCTTATTATCTGATGATGACTGGAGACAATGCAGTTAAAATTATTTTTTTCATCTAATTAACTACACCAGCTATGTATATATATATATATATATATATATATAAATATAAAGATCAGTTTATGTTTCCAAATATTTAAAAAAGATCTGTTGCTTTCTGCGTCACGTGATATAAACAATCTCTCTCGGATGAATGCTCTCGTGAAATACGTTTCTAATTTAAATTTTAAAATCATTTGTTTCTGATGAAAGGCTGAGGACGGTCTGAAATATCAAATATAATAATAGAAATAAATAAATACTTTCAAAAAATACATTTTTATACTTACAACTTTTTAGTAGTTTTTCCTATATATATATAGTGGACTCTCTTATCGTAATTGATAAATGACATATAAACTGCAACCGGTGTTGTGGCTCTAGATTTACTATTTGGTATCTTGGGGAATGTGGAGTTAACCCTTTAAATGCCATTACTCCTATGTTCACTCTGGCCCGGAGTGGTAGTATCTGTTAGGGTCTCATCTATAGGTAAGATACATTGCATGTGTGCCTGAGTGTGTGTGTGTGAGATGTGAATACACTACATGCATGTGGCATGGCTCTGCCAATATATACTGTGAGTGTGGAATATATATATATATACACACATATACATATATGATAAGTTATAGTACTTAAGATATACAATATTTATCTGGTAAAAGTGCTCAATATCTGAGATAGTGTTATGGTGCCCTATCTACAGTGGAATGGATTCTTCCTCTTTGCATAAGTACTAATCTGCGTGACTTCAGGGGAGGCAGTCAGGAAATAGTGTAACTATACTGTTCAGACATACACTTCTATTTGCTGACTACTAACACACTTACTTTGTATAAATATTTTCTAATGCACTGATTGAACCTACCTTATTTTTTCCCTGTCTTTCTTCCTGGCTCTAACAGGCCACAACAGAGAATATATAAATATAAGCAGTGTGAACACAGTTTAACACTGAATTGTGACAGTTTGCTGTTTCATACTGGAATGTACTCTTCATGAAAAATGTGTTCAGGCTTGAAACAGACTTTCACAATTCACAACTCTCTGTCCACACTAGTATATTATTTTCATTTTAAATAGATGGGACAAAACAATTATTGTTTTTAAGAATAATCCACTGGGGATATTCTGGATGTTTAACAAAGGGATATTTGGAATAAGAATGTAGATTAAAAGGAAATAAGGCATTAGGTGTTTCCAAGAGGATTTAAAGCATTGGGTGTTTCCTGTAGAAAATAAGAAAAAATACAAATATTGCTTATTTACATCCACTAAAAGATAACTTAAAATTGCATGTTTTATAAAATAATAGTTTTCAATGAAATTTTAACTTGAATAATGGTAGTATTTAGATTATTCAGACTATTGTCCTCATCTTTGTTGCCATTTGTACGATGTTTTGGCCATTCAATACCAGGTTACAGCAGTGGGAAACAAGTAACTTAGAGGGAGATAACTCATGACTACCAAAAGAGGCTTCACACAAAGAATGATCATAATAAAGGGTTCGGTTTTAATTCCTAGCACTTGATGAAGGCCGGAGTGTGCAACAACTGAAACATCGTACAATTGGCAACAAAGATGAGGAGAATAGTCCAAATAATGTAAATAGTGTTAAATAATACTATCTATTATAAATAAATTTTCTCTCAAAATTTAGCTCTTAAAACATGTCTATACAGTCATATTTCATTATTATCAGTCTCATAAATGGGTTTAGTTGTAGGTTCACTGTGCATTTGTATATATCTGTATAAAACAGATAAAATATTAATTCATGCATAACTTATCTTGGAATATGTAGACCTTGTGGTACCTATCTCTTTCCAGGTCAAACCTTAGCTGATGTCCTCCAATTTGAAAGTTTGCCTTTGGTCATATACATGTGACTGGTTTATTTCCTTAGAGTAACCCTCTACCTTGGCTGTTAAATTCAACCTCAAAAGCTCTTTGTCTAGTAATACTTTGTCGTCACTGCAGTAGTTGCAGACATAACAATGGAGTAAAGGCTTGGGCTACAAGAAGCAGTCTATCTGCTCTTTGACAGGTCTTGGTTTTAATCATGCAGATTGTCTAGCCACCCTTCTTACCAGAAAAACCTAGTGGGGTGGAGTAACTGGTTTAATCTCTGATGATCTGACTATATGGCAGATATTACTGAATTACATAGTACCTGTAGCACTCATAGAGTTACCTGACATTATGTCAATCTTATTTTTAATCTTCAATTCAAATTCCAGTTGATTTCATTGCATTCACTTACACGCAAATACCCTTGGGAAAGGTATTACTCCATCTCTTCCTTCTAGTTATGGGTTAAATAACAGGACAGATTGGGTTCTATAGCCTTGGCTGGCAACCAGTCTACCGCAGAAAGCAATGGCAACCTACTGCGGGATAATCTTCTGCCCAGTCCGTCATGCCTCTTTCGAGACATGATTGCCCAAGCGTGTTTCACATATGGTACTTAACTGACTGACTATTCAAAATTTTGAAAACTAAATCCTAATGAACTAAACTTTTCATATTGAATGGAAAATATCTATATTGTGAGTGTTTGTCTGTGTTTCAATTTAATTTGGTTATGATATGGTGTAAATAGTATTGGCATAGAAACAGTCCACAAAATGAATTTGAATTAACTGAGGCTATTAAAGTTTATTTTGAGAAAGGCATAACTTTGTTTCACTTCTTATATTCTTTCCTATTGGCAAAAATGTCTTATCACACTTAGTAAATAAATGCTTTCTTTTTGGTACTATATAAATTGACTTGTTTCTATTCTCAGATTAAAAAGAAAATAAGAATAGGTTACCTGCTTTTATAGAACATACTTCTGGAAATTTGTCATGCTATTATTGAATTCAGATTCAAATTTTACTAGAAGATTGTTAATCTCTAATTTATGCTGATTACCTAATATCTGTAGAATGACTACCTGAATTTTGCTATAGAGGGCAGTAGAAATAAGACGAAAAAAGTTTTGTTAAACATGGATGATAAATGACAATATTTCATCTAAGAAATTTGAATTCTCAAATAATTTGGTAAGCAATTGTCCGTCATGAGAGATTAAGATGGCTAGCTAATCTCTGTTGCAGGCTCATACTCAGATTTGTTTGTCCAGAACACACAGAGCCAATATGCGGTTTAAACTGAAACTGTCGATAAGAACTTCAACATTCTGGGAGAGAGTATTTGCATAAGCTACCATGATCGATACTTCAAGAAGGATAGTACATTCAAATCTTTGGGTGCAATGCTAGCACAACTATTGCTGACTTCAGAGTAGTTCCATTTCTTTAAATTCACTTATAAGGTCTCAGTCAACTTGTGGTATAGTTTTCAGGCTCTTAACAGCCTTATACTGGGATTCTATTACCAGAGTGATACTAACAAGAAATCACCTCTCACAAGGAGTTATGAGTGATAAAGAATTTTTAAAAAGTATACTATTAAAGAGAGAAAAACAATAAAAAAACAAAAATTAAGAAAACATAATATAACAATTGAGACTGTAATTAAATTTTTAAAGATCAAAGTTGACCTGAAAGCAAGAAGCTGGAAGAGAGTTCCACAAATAAGAAGTGTGAGAGAAGAAACTACTAACATATAACATATGGTTACATTTAGCCATTTCAGCTGTAAAATGATGAAATCTTATAACTAATCTATTCAGTCAGTTAGTGATACACGCTTTGGGCAATCATGTTTTGAAAGAAACATGACTGAGCAGATTATTATCCCATAGTAGGTTGCCATTGCTTTCTGTGGTACACTGGTTTTCCAGCCAAGGCTATAGAACATAATCTGTTCCTCTTATTTAACCCATAACTGGAGGGAAAAAAGGATTAATACCTTTCCCAAGGGTATTTGTGTGTAAGTGAATGCAAGGAATTGAACTGGAATTTCAACTTGGCTCCCCAATTTGTTGTTCTGAGCCGATGTCCACTGCACCACAACTAATCTATTACTATGCTTAAATTCATAGTCTAAGTACAATAGAGGAATGTTCATTAGAACAATTACCATTGAAATATTTATAGAGAGAAGGTACAGCAAAACTATTTTATAACAGTGGGAAAGTGATTAAAGCAGATATGCCAGGTCAGGACCAATAACATTGCAGATTCCTTAATCAAGAATCTAGCAGGAACACCAGACCAGATGTGACAGCAATATTCAATGCAAGGACAAATGGTAAATGTAAGGTAGATTTTAGTGAGAAAAATTGTCTAGCACATGACAGTGAACAAATTTTCTCAGCTGCAGATGTACTAATTGATTTAATATATATTCTTTCCAATTCAGATCAGAAGAAAATGGTAGTCCAAGAAGCTGCAATAAGTCACTTTGCTTAAGGTTAACAGTAACCATACTATAGAATGTAAAAGAGTTCTCTCAGATAATTAAAGAGAACACTTGTTTTGGAAGTGTTAAAACTAACAAGCCACACCTTGTTTCATTTAACAACAGATTGAATACTTGGTTTTCAAATGACAAAGAATTAAACACCTATTTTTTATTTCTTAAACTGTATTTAATGTAATGTCAAATTTAATAAAAATGGAAGTTGCTTCTTAGACACTAATTTTTATATGCTGATAAATCAACAGAAAATCTCATTTATATATTATACTTTTGCATTTTCTTTTTAGATTTTTTGCATAAAAATTTAATTCCAGAACTAAAGAATAGTGGCATTTTGTAGAAACAACATTCAACCTGTTGAAGCTTTCTTTTCTTTTCCTTCTGCTAAATCTTTCAGTAATAAAATCAAGAAAAGAAAAATAACTGCGTAGAATTAGTTTTTCATGATTCTGGCATCTTTCCAATGTTGCAATGAATGTAAAAGTTTTTTTGTTTTTTTTTGTCAGCTTAAATTTAACATTGTATACTTGTTGATTCTATCCTTTTAGTAAAACAAAATGATGTATGCAGTCTGATAGAAACTTATTGTTGTATCTTTTCAACTTGGAGATGACATTTAGTAAAGTACTTGATCCTGTCAATGCAAATTATCCAAAACAACCTAAGTTTATAAATATCTGTATGTGCGTTTGTTCATTTCAAGAGTTGTTCTGATGATTGAATTTGGTCTTGGTGTTGCTTTTGTTGCTGTTACCACAATGTTTCAGTCAACTACTACAGATATTTTTCATTTGTAAAATTTATAAAGAGAGAGAGAGAAAGAGAGAGGGGCTTAGTTTCTTTTCCTGAAAGATGGAGGCAAACAAAATAAACTATAGTAAATATACTGGCTAGTCTATTTTATTCTATATTTTTATATGTAAGATGTTTTAATGTTTACAGGCAAAACATAAGGTAAAAGTTGTATAAAGAATTAGGTTTAGTCATCTGGGCAACTTTAGGAATGATAAAGATACTTGTCAAATTACTGATATGATATATACATAGAAAATATTATTAAAGACAACAGATATTATCTCAGTTAATTTTACTGATTAACTTTTTCAAATTATGAATGATCCTTCTCAGACAAGGAAATACTGTTAGAAATTTCACCTACTTCCAATGGTGCATTCAAGCTAAAAAGCCTTAAAAATTGTCCAAAAATAGCCAACCACATGTGAAAATTTAAAGAAATTGTAGCAAAGATCCTTATGTAACTTGGGTTTGAGTTTTGTTTAACAGCATATCAACCTCTCTGGGTTATTTAATACCAAAAAGGTAGAGTTTTAAAGTATTTTTTTAATGTTCAGTTATAATAAGAAGGTTGATTTAGTCAGATTTTAATTAATTTTTTTTTGTTTTTATTCTTTTTTATTTTTATTCTTTTTTATTTTAGAAAACTGAAATTGTCTTGTTTTATATTCAAAAATGTTCTGCTGAGAATAATTTTTTCTTCAAAAAAAAAAATATATATATATATATATATAAATACAATTAAATTAAAAGACATACATAAAGACAAAATGCCAAGAATTTAAAAAATGATGTGCAGCAAAATACCATTAATGAAAAATGTAACTGCAGAAATAAAAGCAAATGTCCAATTGCAGGAGTTTGTAAAACCGAAGAAGTTATTTAAGAAGCAGAAGTTCAAGATACAAATGAACAGAGAAAAATATATGTAGGATGTACTGAAAGAAATAAAAAAAAATGTTGGTACAATCATAACATTCAAGCTTAGCAGTTCTATTTTTATGTTATACATTATTTTATATGTAAATACATATAAAATACCGTATAATACAAATTATTTTTTTAAACAAAAAAAATCAATTGATCATCTTTCAGATCTATTCAAGTATTTTAAAATGGTATATAATTTAGCTTTGTAGGTAAAAAAAAAACCCTGTGATATTGATATTTAAACTATGTGACTACTTTCCAAAATTGACCATTTTATCAAAGGGTCATATTTCTGGAACCCTTTAACTTAGAGATGTAAAATGGGTACCTTTCAATTCATATTATGAAGATTTATAAATGTAAATTGAAAAAAGAAATCCTGTGAGTGATAGTCAATCCTTTGTTAATTTGACATGGAAAATTAACAAGGGTCTGACCATCACTGACAAATTTTTTTTAGGGGTCAGATTTATTAATAAAATCTGAAAAATAAATAAATAAATATGTCATTTGTGTATGTTCTTTTTCCTTTTTGGTCTTGAAATGATTTATGCAAAGTCATAAGAACGGTTAAAGATGGTTGAACTCAAGTCAGCCTTGCACAGATTGGGGATGGTCGATCATTATTTCATGAGTAGAACTGCTGAAAACATGTCTGAAAACCTTCTGCCTAATCAGAATGGATTGAAAGAGACATGATCATCCTAAGCATGTATCACATATGGCACTTGACAGACTTACTGTGAATGTTTGAAATAGTTTTATTTCTTGAACAAGTAAAAAATATTTTAACTTTAAATTCTTGTACTGTGAAATCTTTTTAATCTGACCCCTGAGAATCAGTTTACTGATAGACTGCAGAAATGCCCTCTACAAAAACAACCCTAATGTAAACATAGTTTTTCCAGCTCATCTAAACTTATTTATAAATGGAACTTTGTCTGTGTGTGTATGTGTGTGTCTGTTACCTATAGACTCCGAAATGGCTGAACCGATTTTCTTGAAAATTTACACAGTTGTACTATAAGTGTCTGTGAGTGTTCTTAGCTAGGTTTTGTGTCGAGGTATCCCTGATAAATATCGAAAATTGATAATCAAAAAAATCGGGTTATAGAAGGAGTGGTTTGATTTTAATCAAATTTGATACACTCAGACAAAGACATAAGAAATGATATTCAGAAGTTTCAAGGTTGCAGTTCTTACAATAGTGCAGAAAATCAATAATATATATATATATATAAAAGGCAAGATGTTTGTGTGTGTGTCTGTTTATCTGCCTGTATGTTTGTATTTTTTCAGCCCTTTTATTTTAGTTTTTGCTTTGGGTTTGGCTCTTAGTAGGTATAATTGTAGTTCTTAGTCTCAGCCATGATACCATTTACTCAGAGGACTTATTTAGCCTTCAAAATTCAGTTTACAACAAAAAAAATTTATTTGATATCGATACCAGGAAATCAAAATTTGACTTACATCCATTCATTTTTCTTTCAGTCTACAGTTTCGCTTTAACTGGAAACAACTATAGCTTTTCAGTCCTTCATGCCAATGTCCAAAGAGTCTGAGCTCCAGGAAGCATGGATTATTTTTAAAGCTTTCATTACACCCAAGCAACTTCGGGCTATACTGCTAGTACTACATATATATTACTGTGTTATGAAAGGTAGAACAAAGCTTGACAAAGGAAATACAACAACAAACATTTATGCTTCCAAACAATGTTTTTATTGATTTATGTAGTGACTTTTCAAGCATAACAAGCTTACACTTTTTAATTCTAGCACTGTCATCTGAACCTACTGCTCTTCTGGGTAGCATCCTGAATGAGTAAACATGCAGTTATGTATAAGAAATGCTGTATCACCAAACCACACTGCTACCATTGTAAAATCTTCTGAATAATGTAGTGTGCTGCCCTTGTTGTCAATGAATAGGCATATGGCAGTTTATTAAAAAAAAAAAAAAAGTACTGGACCATGGGAGTAAGGAAACCATGAAGTACCAGATTAAAGACCAGAATGTATGAATATTGTATTTCAAAATTGTTGCCTTTTTAATATCTTTCTGTAAAATCTTATTTGATAAAAAATCTGAAAATTACTTTTGAAGAATCAAAATAACTTTCTACATCATAATTCTGGTGATAATTGAATCTTAATGAATGCTTTGCACAAGGAGAATTACACACACATTGAATATTCTAACATACTTTTTATATTTGTCGAGACTTTGGCATTAGTCAAAAGAAAGTTTTCTTGATATGAACTGCCAAAGCTTATTGTGAGAATGACAACTTGGATAACAGTATCCCAAAAGGCTTATTAACTTCAAACAGCTTTTTCTATCACTTTATTATGGACATCCATAGAATTGTTTCAGTGCAAAGAGATGGTTTTAAAATAATAATAAAAAAAAAAACTTATATGACATTATGAATTAAAAAGAAAAGTCTAAGTGTTAAAAAAATTAAGGAAAAATAAATTCTTTTTGAAGATTAAGACTTTTCTTAGAAGTATGTTTTTATGAAAAGTTCTTATTGTTGATTGTATCTTCAAATGTACAAGTCCAATTTGCTTTTACTTGATGCCATTTTAAGATGACAACTGAAAAACGGCTGATGGAAATAATATTAGCTATTTTTTTAGCTACATAATAACTTGCATTCAAACACCTTTTTGAATTATTGTTCAATTTTCATGTTTCTTTTGTGAACACTTTGAGAAAGAAAATCATTCAAATATTTTCATTGGAAGTTAGACTTGCTTTTACTATATAGATTGACCTCCCAAACATGCTGTCAGCTACCAGTGACCCAAAAGTGATTTTTTTTTAGGCTTGAACATTTGACTTTCATTTATGGCATTTGACACAAAAAATTGTTTTTCTTTGTTTGTTTGTTTTTTTTAACCTAATATCAATCTTTATCAATGCATCAAATACAGTAGTGAATATTTATTACATTGATCACACATTATACAGTGAACATTTCAGATTAATTTTTTATAACTATTTCTCTGGTTGCAGAAGTATTGATTCATTTTCATGTATATATGTCTGAAGTAGTATATTACTGTATGTTTATATTGTTCTTATCTTCATATTGATCTATAATTGTATATTTAATTTGCTCTTTTGATATTTGTTGTTGTATGTTAATAATTTTTCTGTTTGTAAATATATATTAAAATTAGTTAAATTTTCTCAGTATATTGGTCTATATGCAAATGCTGGGATGACTGACTGATCAGCTTTAAACAACAAGATTTTATAAACACATTAAACAGAGAACCTACTTGAGGATTTCAAACACACTTCACAAGTACTACACTTTGATCCCTGGCAGTGGTTTGGGGAGTGACTATTTATTACTAGGCTGAGTATAGATTAGAGATAGAAATGTTACTACATTCTCAAATTAACTCTTTTTATGGATTCTATGATAATTTATTATGTAAAGTGTATAATTTGTTAAAAACAGTTTAATTGATTTTCTGTATTATTTCATTCATTCAAGCTAGTTTGGACATTCAGAAGTCTATCATGTCAACCATCATGGTCCTGCATCAAGATCATTAAGGTAGCATTTTGTGTCATAACATAGCTGATCAATATAAGTAATAGCTGGGTGACTAGCCTGTCTTACTCCATGTTGAGGTGTTCAGAGCAGTAGAACACTTTAGAGTTCTTGCTTTGCTCACCTGCAAAGCCCATTTTGTATTGTAGAAATATTAAGGATGGGTCCATAGATTTGTGATTAAGTTGGATGTTGTATCCAAGAGATGTTAAGTATAGCTCTCATCATCCAAGTGTAGGTTTCATAAAGATTATACTGTAGGGTTTTATTAATGTCCAGGCAGTGGCACCATACATTAACACCACCTCTAAAGTGGTACAAAAAAAATCCAGTTGAAGATTTCTGGGAGATCAGATTTCCAGATTACATCCATTTTATTTAAGGCAGCCTAGACTTTAGCTATGCAAATTTTCACATCCTTTTCAGTAGAATTTATTTCCCTTCCTAGCCATATAAAACATCTGATAGAATTTATTGATTTAACTGAAACTGTTTGTGTTGGGCCTTGCTCGTTGAAGCCTTTGAATTCAATTCTAGAGGCACTGATGTAGTCCAATATCATTGGCAGCATTTTGTCGATGATGCTAGAGAACTGTGGCATTGGTAATGGTGTCTGTATAGTCAATCTTTGGTTAGATACCCAGACAGAGACATTAGCTCATTTAATATTGAAGCAGATGTCATTCAGAGTGGCCCCCTTGGCTACATGTTGAGGACTTTCCTTGACAAACATCATCATTTAGGTTTTACTTTATCACCAAGACTCTCAAGTTGATATCCTGCAAAAATGTTGACAGATGATTTTGGTTTAGAAAAAAATGAAACAAAATTTTGATATTTTAGTTTTAGTATGATTAGTCTATGAAGGTAAACTAGTAAGCATCATCCAAATATAGCCATAAAGTTTTTTATGCTCAATTTAATGAAACTGTCACTAGATCCAAAAATAATAATATTAAAATTAGCACTTTTGTTTTCAATGGCTATTATGACTGGAAAACACATCACCATTAATCTGTATTCAAGCTAAAGTGCACCAAATTCCTCACTACAAGCCCAAAATTAAGTACAAAAATTTAAATATCTGGAAATAATATTAACAGAGGATAGAAAGTGCAACACTGGAATCTGAAGGTGCATTGGGATAACCAAAGGTGTACTAAAAAGCTAAGCAGTGTATTAAGAAACAGAAAAAAAAATTATTAGAAACAAAGAATAGTATTGAATTGTTACATGATATCTGTACTTCTATAGAATGCTGGACAATCTCCTCAAAGATAAAGAAGAAACCTACAGAAATGTGGTTCTATAAAAGGGTATTGAGGATCTGAGCAATGGCAAAGTTTTAGAGAAAATAAAAAACACAAAAGAAACTTAGGAAGAGAAAGCATATAATGAGGAAAGAGGGCTTAGGAAATTTGTTACTCAGAGGACAAATTGAAAGTAAGAGTGAAAAAAACAAATAACCTACTTAGTTAACTTGAGTAAATGGATGGTGAAACAAGGTTTAGTTGAAATAACAAAAAGACATAATTTATTAAAAGCTACATAGGATAGAATATTGGGGATAGCCATGATCACCTCCATCCTGAAGGGACATAAAACATAAAGAAGAAAATCTGAGAATCCTTGCCAATAGGTTTTGCCTGTAGACCTCTTTTGTAGGCCAATTATTATGAATTAATAATGTTCTCTATCTTGGGTATGTATTTCTCTTATTTAAAGATAATATCTATATTGCTTGTTTAATAAAAGATCTTTCCGCATGAATTTCCAGTAACCATGTAAAGCATTTCCTTAGACACTAACTTTATAACTCAATGAGCAATTAGCAACAACTTATGTCAACTTCCTTGAAATGTTTGCTATTCCATTTTTGTCATTTTTCAAATAATTTACATGACTTTAAAAAAAATGCTTTTGCCTAATGGTTGATTGCATCTTTTTTCCCCCTAATTTGCATTTGGGCTATTTTCTTGTTGATTATTTTTGCTTGAACACATCTCACTTGTTTATGAAGACTTTATTCTTTAAGTTTAATGTTATCAGTGAATTTGTTCTTTTATCCCATTACTGTTTTCTTAAAATATTTGCAATTGTCATTGTTGAAATAGGAACAGAATTTTCATGAGTGAAGTGTTATTTTCAGTAATTCTTTCAATATTGTTTTTCAGTCAGAAAATCTGCAAAATTTATATATATAAAAGAATTTTGCAATTGGGTAATTTTCTTAAAAGTAATTAACAATTATTTTTTTTTATTTTATTTCAGGTATGTAAAAAAATTTTCTAAAACTAAACCATGAAGAAAAACAGCAAAATTTAGACAAAGAAATTCAGGTGAGTTTTTGAAGTAAATTAAAATAAGACCCCAAGGTTACCTGAGAATTAATTAAAGTTTGATAATTTGTAAAAAGAACAAGAAATAAAAGAGAAACAGTTTGTAAGGATATTTAGTTGAAAATTTCAGCAATATCAAAATGAATTCAATATATATATATATATATATATATATATATATATATATATGCAAGTGCATACACATATGTAAGTATTTTTCTGGTGTTAATAAAACAGTTCTCAGTGTAATATAACAGAGCTTTTAAGTATAGATTAATAAATATACATATTATACAACATCTATAACATAACTTTTTTTATAACACAAGTTTTATGCACTTTGCAATCATCAAGTGTATATATGTATTATAATACTGGGATGCTATCTTTTAATTATATATATATATATAAAACCAGGTGTAACATAACACATTAAAGGAAGGGAAAATACATTCTTTAAAAAACTCCTGTTTACAGTGACAGTCAAAGTAACTAACAAGTCAGTCATCAGTCAGTTAAGTGACATAATACATGCTTGGGTGATCATGTCACTTTTGAGATATGACTGACTAGGCAGAAGATTTTTCCACAGATTGCCATTTTTTTTCTGTGGTAGACTGGTTGCCAACAAAGGCTATAGAATCCAATCTATTTTGCAATTCAGCCCATAGCTGGAGGGCGAAGAAATGGATTCATATGTTTCCCAAGGATATTTACATATAAGTGAATGTAACAAATTTAACTGGAATTTGAATTCAGCTTTCCAATTTCTTATTCTGAGGCTATATCCATTACACCACAAGAGTTTTTTTAAAAGAACTAGTTTGAAGTGGCACTCTCTTGTTTGTTGAACTGGAATATTTTTTGTGCTGAAGATATATATGATAAATTGTAGTAGAGATCTTATTGTAGTCACATCAGGTTTTAGTGAGTGGTAGATAGTGTAGTGATAGTTTAGTGTTGTTCGTAATGTGCTACATATTTTGGTAGACTACAAAGTATCACCAGAGGGAAAAGGTATGAATCAACCTTTTCTCTACCCAGCTATGGTTTAATAAATAAAACTTGTATCACTAAATCATCATCTCTAAAAAAAATAGACATATATATGGTAGGATGAAAGAACAAATCAAACTACAGGTACCACAAGTGAGGTGCAAGGAAAAGACAGTGATAGTTAATATGAAATTCTTTGTATTGCCAATACAGAGGATGTGAGCAGTGTGTCTCTTTGTGGCCAAGGAAGTGATGTGTTTGTCAAGTCAGTTGACTGAGGTTATGTGTGGTGATTCTGGGAAATTGTTGACCATTGACAGCTGGCTCCTCAACTCCTCTTTTTTTTCTTTTGTTTTCTTTTTTTTTCTTTTTTTTTCTTTTTTTTCTCTTTTTTTTTCTTTTTTTTCTTTTTTTTCTCTTTTTTTTCTTTTTTTTCTTTTTTTTTCTAGTTTTTTTTTTCTTTTTTTTTTCATGTTTTCTTTTGGGGGTAACTTTGTGATTGGTTTCTTTTATTTTATATTTTTTTAGGGAGCTTGTTTTGTACACTGAATGTGATGCTCAGAGCCTCTAAGCAGAGGAATGAAATTTTTTTATTTTTGGTTTTGTGTTCACATCCAGCCAGTACATAGAGTAAATTATAAATATCTAATTTGATACAGAGTATAATGTACAAAAAGGTAAATAATGAGTGATGAAAAGAATACAAAAATTATCTTCAAATTCTTAAGATAATTATGCAATATTTTTGCTATGAGTGACAATGATGTAATGATTGCAGAAAATAATTTTTAAAGGGAATTTTAGAAGAGTACATAAATTTAGGGTGCATTTACATGATGTTTCGAGAGCCTCCAAAGAATATCAAAGAGAAATATGTGAGGTCTAGCAGTAAAGCGTACTGTTTTATTTTAAGCTTTCCACATTAGTCATAGCAGATAATGAACCTTGACCTTTATCATCAAGATAGATATAATGAAGTTATTTTTAGGGGTCTGAGAATGTTCAAATTTTTTTCCTAAATTTTGTCAATGAATGGTAATTGCTGCTATTTATTCGTATAACATTTGTATGAATGTAGATTCTTTTGTTTTGTAAAAATGGTGTAAATGATCTTATGAAATGAATGGTGTAGAAAATTAGGTATTAATTACTGCTGTATTTTAGCACATGTCTCATTTCAACTCTGGATAATTCAGCACAGGTTCAATTTTGCCTAATGTTACACAATAACTCAGCCATGGCAGAAGGTTCCTTTAATAGAATCGCCAACCATGTATCTGTGACCAAGACAAGCTTCCAAGTTGGAAGACAGGCTGTGGTTTGACCTGTAGAGGGATGGTCTCCTCAAAGATACACTATGCATGAATGAATATCTACCCATCTGTCAACCCAGAAATTTGGAGGAAACTGGTCAGGTTCTCAGTGGTTCAGTAACCCTATAACACATACAGTCATGGAACTGATAAGGACAATAATAATTAAATGCTAAATTTTGAAATATTTTATTTAAACTTTGAACAAATTTTGGCTCTCAGCACAACATCACACATTGAGAATGAGCAGAAAAAGCAATGGTAGTTGATTTGTTTTGTTTAGTGTCATATCAACATTTATGGGTTATTTAATACCTAAATCTAAAAACTCTCTGTAATTTTATGATTTTAGAGAAAAGGTATGTATTTTTAGATATATAGTTTGTTGGTAATTTTACTATAAAAATATATTTCTGTGATATTGCCTTGTCATTTTGCTATAAAAAAATGTATTGTTGCTCATTTTATTGTAAAATTGTCCTGTTGATATTTTTTGTGTGTTTTTTTTTAGGGGGGGGGTCATTATTTTCTCATAGCTGGGACCCTAATATGTGCTACCATCTCCATACCAGAGTTTACCTGGGAACAACATCTGTTAAGAGGTGGTTCCATGCTCTTCAGAAACTCCAATCTCCTAATCAGAGACCTTACTGTTCAGATGCAGTTTATCATCATAATCAGGAAGAGCCTTGTCACTAACCAGAAATTAAAGTGAACATTATTGACAGAATTGGATTTGTTTAATTTTTTTGTATATTTAGTTAAGTTTTGGTTTCAGAATTTACATTTGATAACGAAATTATCAAAATTGGATTAATTGAATTATCAAACAGTAATTTTCTGACATTTCATTTTTCCTCAAATGTTGTAATCATGATGAGAAAAGAATAAACTCTTTTCAAAGAAATGAATTCTACTTGATATCTTTCTGATAGGATTTTATTGTGCTATAAAATCTAGAAGAAAATAAAATCTTTTGTAATACAGTAGGCTACTATCATTGAAATTGGCTAAGGACTGACATGTTCCTGTCAGAAGCCAATGGTTTCCAGAATAAAACACCCTTGTTTCAAATTTTTTTTTTTGATAAGCAGTTTCTTTAAATGAACTCTTCTAATCATGTGCAAGAAGATGTGCATGGAAAACTGGCACCTCAATTTTAATTTTCTGTTTAGTTTTTTTTGATGTTCAGTTATGGAATATAGTTAAGCTTGTGAACAATATTGAAAATATACAGGCAGGATCACATATATGTACATTTACCACTATACATATGCATGCATACACATATGCAACAAAATGCATAAACACTGATACACTCTTTCAAAATGTTCTCACATAGGTGTGAGTATACACATGCTTAAAAATAATAAAATGTTTAAAATTTTTATCTACAAGGACAAAGCTTAGTCTGCCACAAGGTTACAGAAATACAGATAAATAATTCTAAGTGCGTTGAAAATTAGTTGCATGAAGGAGTATTCTGGCTCCACTTGAATTTACGGAAAATTTACTTTGAAGAACAGATGTCCAGCAATTTTACTGTTATTAATAAAAAAATAATGTAAAAATGTATGCTCAAAATAGATCTCCCAGAAGAATACACATACAATGTTTTTATTTTAGTTTTTTTAATCGTTTCACTCCAAGCAAGGAGATAATGTCACTAGATGCAGGGGTTTATATGGAGTGAAAGAGGATGAGAAGACTGAGGATGAAAACATTGAGTGTAAAAATCTTATGGAACAACCAGCCCGTAATCAACTAGAATAGAAGTTGGATCTAACTGACCAAAAAACCACTCTGGCAAATTTGGTAGGTGGTTTAAATAATAACCTGGGAGATTCCATTCTGTTACAGGCAAGTCTATTCTGTAAGCAGTGATTGGCTGATAATTTCAGTGTGTACATTGAGCTCCATAAATATTCAGCACAATATCCACCATTTGTCTTTGAGCCACAAAGGGACATGTATTCAGTTATAACCTTGTTTATTTTTGTCTGCCAACTGTACGCTAGTTGGACACATCAGGAAGGTGAATCTCACACTCTTGAATGTTCACCTTCTAACAGGGAGACAAAAGAAGACCACCATGTTGAAAGGTAAGTTATTTTACTTCTACATTGAGGAAAGGACCAAAAGGAACAGGGTTCATAAAAACAAAAGATCATGATGAACATTTCACTTAAATTTTTGAGAATTGTAGTTAGCAAGGAATCAGAAGGGAGTTTCACAGTTGGTATGTGTGGTGAAAGCAATTGTTAATGTAGAAAGAGCAATTACATCTAGCTTGTTCAACAGTAAAAGAGTGAGACCTACTTTCCAGTTTAGTTGCACACTTAAACTGACATAATCAGAGCACCAAGGGGGGAAAAAACTAAACTGAACAATTGCCACAAAATTATTTGTAGAAAAGACAGAAGGAAGCCACATGATGTTGATGAAAAAGTGACTGAAGTCATGATCCCTTCCTTGGATTTTGTCAAGAATCTCTATGTGCTACAGAAAAGTTAAGGAAATTGATTGAAAATAATTAGTTAAAATAAAAGACAGTGAGACTTAGGTTCCTGCCTTTTCAAAACATGTGAAAAGGTATTGGTGCTTTCTGTTTGAATGACATTTGTGACGAGGAGTTATCATGATTTATTTTCATTCAGATAACTGTTCTCATCAGCTTATGGCCACATGTTGAAACATTGGTTCCTATATGATCTGAAGATTAAGTAAAGGGCTAAATTTGAAATTTTCTAAAGTTTCTCAGATCAACAATCACTTGAAGAAGGCCATAGAGTGCAATGACTAGAATCTTGGGAGCATAAAGATAAAGACAATAGTATGAATGTATTCAATGAAAATACTGGATGTTAGAAGCTTGAATTTGAAACTGTTTCACTGGCTTCATTTTCCAATGTCTACTGCATATGGATCACTTACATTATATTCGCAAATATTCATTGTAACATTTCTACTATGTGCAGTGTCTCATCAGGACATAGGCCATCATGAAACTCTATAACTTCTTGTACTTTGAAGCTCTTAGTAATTTTTTTTGTGATCTCTCCTAATCCTTGTTTGCCAACCATTTGCACAGATTTTTTTAGATAGTTTTTTTTTTTTTAATCATATCACCCCGAGCAAGGCGGTAATGCCACTGATGTGCAGGGGGCTATGTAATAGTGAAAAGATTGGAAAAGAGAAAGCTGGAAACTACATCTTAAACAGGGGACAAGCCTCTTAACCTGTTCAATAGATGTACTGCTTAAGTATGTATTCTGAGGGTAATATTTTCTAAACCCTCTTTCCTCATTATATATCCCATAAAATTCAACTACCTTCTACAGATTCTTAGTATAATTGTGCATTTTGTTTCCATTTTCTCATTGCTCACATGTTCACTCAAAAGTATTTTCAGCATCTTTCTTAAGAATTTGTTACTTAAAGTCTTTTCTTCATCTGTAATGAGATTGTCTAACATTCACTATCAGGAGTTTCTTGCATTCTGTTCACAAAGATTCATTTTAACACTTTGACAATTCATGTGTTAAAATTGATGCATTACTTGAAACTTGCATGAACATGGAAAAATGCAATTTCACCTCCACACATCAAATAATAAAAAAGTATCCGATTATTTCTACTTTAAGATTTATCAGCTGAAATTAAATTAATTTATCTAAAATTAAAATCATCAAATGGAAAAAAAAAATAAATTAAGATGAGTATGTATATTAGTCTTGATTTTTCAGCTGGTCGTGGGATTTAATTTTTAAAATTAAAAAATAACATCTTTACAATTAAATTATCTGTGTGGGAAGAATTGCTCTACTGGATATTGCTGGAATTTTAACTTTTTTAAATTTCAAAATGAACACATCATTTTTATCTACAAGGACAAAGCTTAGTCTGCAACAAGGTTACAGAAAGACAGATAAATAATTCTAAGTGTATTGAAAATTAGTCGCATGAAGGAATATTCTTGCTTCACTTGACTTTATGGAAAACTTACTTTGAAGAACAGATGTCCAGTAATTTTACTGTTATCAATAAAAAAAATCAAAAAAAAAAATCATTTTTCCAAGATTTGAAGTATATTTTTTATATCATTTTGATTGTATTTTATTACAGTGTTTTGATCATTCCTAGAGTTATTAAATTCTTTTCTAATCTCATATTTTATTTCTCTTGCTCTTTATTGTAACATTTACATTGTTATTGGAGGCCTCTGATTGGGAGGTTGTGAGGAGCATGGAACTACCTCTTAATTGCTGTTGTTCCCAGGTCCACCCTGACCCAAATTGGTAACACCTGTTAGGGTCCCAGCTATGGGCAAATAATTAACCCCCAAACTAGGGTTAAAACATTATGAAAGTATAAAAATAGACTTTTATAGAAAAATATATATTTCTGAAGGAAAAATATTACCAAAATACATTTTTGAAGAAAAAAATTATTACCATAACACATTTTTGAAAGAAAAAAAAATATTCTCAGCAAAACATTTTTGAATACCAAACTAAAAGACATTTTCAGTTTTCTAAAATAACAGAGAATAAATAACAAAGAATAAAAAACAAAAATTTTCATTAATATCTGACTAAATCAACCTTCTCAATATAACCGAACATTAAAAAAAAAAACAACCTTAAAATTCCACCTATTTGGCATTAAATAACTCACAGAGGTTGATATGCCATTAAACAAAACTCAAACTTTCATTGTTCTTGGACCTTTTTGAGTAAACCAGCATGGATGAGAAACAAAGAATAATCACAGGATGAGATTTAAACTTGTATTGTTTTTCTTAAGAATTTAAAATTTCATCTGAGGATTATTTTGCATTTTAATTCACATTGTTTGTTTGTTTGTTTAATCATTTTACCCCAGTCAAGGAAATAAAGCCTCTAAGATACAAAGTATTACTGAGAGTGAAAGAAACTGAGAAAACAGTATTGAATAGATAGTACAATAAAAAAATGGCGGTTAAAAAAAATCGGAAGATTACAACTGACATTGCATTTAAATTTTTGAAGATTGAATTTGACAGGAAATCAAGATACCAGAAGAGAGTTTAACAGGAGAGAAATATGAGAAAAATTATTAGAATAGAACTTATGGTGATATCTAACACTTTCAACAGTAAAATGATGAAACCTAGCTGCTTATCTGTTATAACTTGCTACTAAGAAATAGAATATATCTCGACTGACTTCAACATTACTCTAACACTCTATCAGAATGCTATCAGAAATTTGACCCTGAACTCTCTTTGACTTGTTTATTCAAGATGTTTTGCCTTGTTCATTTGTATTACCAAAAGTGTCTTATTTACTCCATAACACAATACAATACTTAAATACATAGTCAAGATAGGCAATTATCTTCATATTTATATTGGGTGATTTGATTTTTTCAGCTTATCAATCTTTTGCAAGTTATTAAAGCCAGAAAATATTTTTAGATAATAAATTTTTTGTTGTTGTTGATAATAATGGTTTAGCAATACAAATTTAATTAACACATAGCTGGAAGAGAAGAGGTGGATTTATACCTTTTCTAAGGGTATTTGTGTATAGGTAAATATGATGAGCCCAACAAGAATTGGAACTCAGCTCTCCAATTAGCATTTCCGAATCATTATCCATTACACTACCTGCACATCCCAGCTAACAGCACCTAGTATTCCAAAGCAGTCATTCATCTAGGTACTGACTAGGCTCGACCTTGCTTAACTTCAGAGATCAACGAACCACTGTTTTAATGTGTTGTGGTTGTCAGCCAGAAAATATTTATAGAAAAGATGCAATGGTGCGAAAGAGACTGAAGCTGTGATTCTAGGCTATGACAGATAATATTGCAGATTCTTTGGATTTTATTAAGAATCCTTAGGTACATAGCAGAAGCACCAGAACTGATCTGTCAGCAATATTGAATACATGGATAAATGGTGAGCTTAGTAATGTATAAAGTAGATTCTGGAGAGAAAAAAATTGTTTAACAATTGTGAACTAACTTTTGTAGTTGACGGTTGATTAAACATAATCGTTCTACTTTATGTCAGTGAAAAATGTTAGCCTGAGAAGTAACAAGATCTTCAGGAGGTTAGCATCAGCTATACTGATGTAAATAAAAGATTCTCTCAAGCATTGAAAAAAAAAAAAGAGCAGTTTTGTTTTGGAAGAGTTAAAATTGAATTGACAAGTCATTTCTTGCCTCAGTTAATAGATTGTAGGCTATTTTTAAGATCATCTACCAATTTGACCTTATCGAACTGATCAGACTTAGTATTAACACAGGAATAAATAGTCGTGTCATAAGCATTCATGGTAATTGTTCTGATAAGCATAATACTAGATTGGTGGCAAGGTCTCATCATCCTAAAGTTGAAATGGGTAAATGTAACTGTAAGTTCTATGCTAACAGTTTCTTCTTTCACAATCTTTGTCAAACTCTGTTCTGGTTTTCCCGCTTTCAAGTAACTTTGCATTTAAATTTTTGAAGATCACTGTCAATTGTTATCTTCTGTTTTCTGAATCTTTGTTCTTTTATTGTTCTCTCTCTTTAATGTCCTATTTTTTTAATATTCTTTTACACTTACATCTTAGTGGCTTTATTGTTTTGTTTAGATTGAAATGATTGAAAAATAAAACAAAAAGAGGATAGTTTGCCCCTGTGAACATGGCATATCTTAGCTGTAAAGATTTGAACTAGTGAATCTAAAAAATGTAGAGTAGCTGTAAGCTTGCAACATTATATTGTATTGGTTGGAAAGAGTTGTAGGGTGGAAAATAATTGCCTAAAAGCCTGAATATCTACTTTAAAACTGTCAAAGGCAGAAAAAGAGGATTAGACAGTTTTTGTGCAAATGTGGCTACAATACTCAGTTTTTGGTATGAAATGACTCTTGTAAATATAGAGCATTGTAGATGGAGTCAAGTACTTCCTGGAGTGGTATAGGATGCTGGTATTTTTTTTTTTTGAGTATCTTTACTAGTGAATTGTATTTTAGGATTACATTTGAGGTCTGATGAATTTGAGACCATTATAAGTAATATATTGTGTAACTTTAGGCTTTTCAATATTTTTTTGATTTTTTTTTTTTTTTTGCATAAGCGAATTGCCTTATAAAGTTACACTTCTAAGTAAATCTCAAACATCTTATTAATCAAGTCCACACCAAGCAAGGCAGGAGTGCCACTAAGACCCATGTAGTAGAGTTATAAAACAGAAATATTACTAACAAAACAGAACAAATGAGTATTCAGGAGAGCAATAGATAACAATTAACGTTGCATTTAAATTTTTTAAAATTAAAGTTGACTGAAAAGCCTGAAGCCTGAAGGTAGTTCTACAAGTGAGAAGGTCTTGAAAAGAAACTGTTAGCAAAAAGACTTATGGTTACATCTAGCCAACTCAACAGTATATCAATATGATCTCATTGCCAGTTTAGTACTGTGCTTATCGTAGTCAGAAAGTCTAGACACCATGGTGAAGAGCTCATTTGAGCAATACTATGAAAGAAATAGAAAAGGCACAAGAAAATAACTCTATGGTGGTGGGAAAGTGACTTAAACTAAGATGCCAGATCAGGACCAATAATATTGCTGATTCTTGTTTGGATTTTATCAAGTATCTCTAGATATATAGTAGGAGCACAGATCATATATGGCAGCAATATTCTAAACATGGGTGTATAGTAGATAGATTCTGGAGAGAAAAAAATTGTTTTGTGTGATAAAAAACTAATTTTGTGAGCAAATGTTTTTAGCAGCTGACTTAGCAATGGATCTAATATTTTTATTTTTTTTAATCATCTCACCCCAAGCAAGGCATTCCACTGCCACTATTGCGCATGGGGCTACATAGGGGAAGGTAAAGAGAAGGAGTGGTTAGACATAGGGAATGTCAGGAGGAAGGTGACAGATGAGGGTTAGGCAGATGGGAAGAGTGCTTGATAGAATGGGAGCAGGTTAGTGTGTTAGGAGGTGTCTATTGACCTTACATTTAAACTCCTGGAGATTGTAGCCGTCGGGGAAGCAATCGTTTGGAAGAGAATTCCACAGTCGGGAAGTGCGAGGAAAGAAACTGTTGGAGTAGAAGTTACGGCTGCATTTTATCGGTTTCACTGTAAAAGGGTGGGATCTAGTTGCTAATCTAGTATCTCGTGCAAATTCGTATTTAGGGGGCACCAGTGATCTAAGTTCATCGGAGCAGAAGCCGTGGAAGTATTTATAGAAGAGACACAGGGAAGCCACGTCTTTCTACTTCATGTTAGCCCAAGAATGCACTCTCCTGGAGGTTAGCATCAGCCATGCTGATGAAAGGCAGAAAGAGACCTCCCAGATGATTAATAGAGAGCCGTTTAATTTTGGAGAAGTTAAAAATATTAACAAGCTATCATTTGTGTTAACAACAAACTGAAGGATTTTTTCTTCTTATATCAACCTCCAATTTGAACTTATTGAACCAATCATACTTAGTGTTAAGACCACTTGGTTGTATCATCAGCATAGATACCAAGTTAAGAATTGATGTCATCAAGAAGGTTGTTAATGAAAATTAAAAACATAGTAAGATCAAGGGTAGAGTCCTGGTGGCACCTATACAGGTTATATAAGTATATATTTATTAAGACAATATCTCATTTGCCAGAATATATTTTATTATTTTATGTTGTTATGGGCAACTGGACATTCTATAGCATTCATTATTCTTTTATTCATTGATTTTTGCTAGGTTTCTACTGTTTTGACTTTAATACTATCTGCAGCTTCTTTTATTGTTTCTATCTCATAGATGTCTCTCTTAATGATGAAACATAAGATTTTTTTACTAATTTTATTAGGTTAACATTTAGAGTAGCTGGAGACCACTTTAATTTCTATGACTTCTGGATTTATTTATAAATCCAAATTTACTGCTAAGAAGATTGGGTCACTATGTCGATCCAGGATGTTTTTTCCACCTGAATCCATCCTGCATATATACAAGTCAACCATCCATCCGTGCATGGAGTACTGCTTCCATTTATGGTCAGGTGCCCCTGCCGTTTTCCTCAGTGTTCTTGACAAGCTCCAAAGGAGAGTCTGTAATGTGATAGGTACTGATCTGGCAACTCAACTGCAGCCATTTCCCCATCGTTGAAATGTGGCCTCCCTCTGTCTCTTCTGTAAATACTTTCATGGCTTCTGCTTGGATGAGCTTAAGTCACTGATGCCTCCTGAACAGGTGTTTACCTGTGCAACCAGACTGGCAACTGGGTCCCACCCATTCACAGTCAGGTTAGCCAAATGCAGACAACAATTCTACTCCTGCAGCTTCCTCTCTCGCACTTCCCACCTGTGGAACTCACTCCCGTATTCTTGCTTTCCTGACGGCTACAACCTCCAGAAATTTAAATGCAAAGTCAATACTTATCTACTAACCACTGGCCTCTAGCTCTCTCCTTCCCCTGTATAACCCCTTTCTTTCCACCTACATATCTGTCATCGCACCTGCTTTCTCAGCTTTCTATTGTTCCTTTCTAACTAGCTTGTACTCCTCACTCTTTTCTAATTAATCGTTTTACATTTATGTAACCCCCTGCACATCAGTGGCATTTCAGCCTTGCTCGGGGTGAAATGATTAAAAAAAAAAAAAAAATTCTAAAACTCCCAAAACATCTTATCACTATTTTTAATAATTAAATTTTTCAAGTGTATTTTAATTCATATCATGAAACTATTTCCTGTAACTTTTACCAACATCTGTTAATACAAAATTTTATTGAAATATTGACATACAGAATAAAATCTGATCTACTTTATACTTGAAATCCACATTTCATAAGTATATGCTTTTAAGGTTTTAAAAGGAAAATTGAGAAAAATCAGTATTTTTTGCATCAATATGTCATTCATTTTGTACTAATCAAAACACCAGTCTCAAAAACTCTGGTTTTTATATCTCTATCTTAACTGTACCAGTTCTATTCTGGGTCAAAACCTGATAATTGGTAACCAGATAATATAACCTTCATCTACATACCACCGACACCAGATGATGTAACTACACTTAGTGGTCATGTCCTCATGGTCTTAGGATGATGTGTTAACTGCAGGGCGAACCCTATACTGGTCAAGCTGGTTGTTGGTTGCTGACCACTTTGATCTACACCTACTCTGTTCCCATTGTGCTTTTGATCTCAGAGCAGGGAAAGATCAAATGTTGCTGGTCATCAAAGTGCTGGATTGAGCCTTGGTTGAAGCTATACCAAGGAGAGAAATATCCTCGTAACCCAAAAAAGTAAATGAAAACATTGTTACGTTAATTTTCAATTAAGATATATAATTCTTAGTACAATGAAAATGAACTTTTTTAGAGAATTATCAACCTTTCTTGGGAGTAGTCATAGATTGATTCTCCCATCAACTCCCACCTGCTTTACATTTCCATTCTGCTCGATTACTCTATATGGGCAGTAATAAATTCTACTTTCTTCTTGGTTCTTAATATTCATCATCAGTCGACTTCTTAGGGTAGTTACAACTGTCTTTTTGAGCAGATTCCTATTCTAGTTATTAATTTTAATTCTTTCAATTCTACTAGGAAGAGATAAAATTATTAAACCACTCACTGGTCATCGACAGGGTCAGTGTTGATAATGTTCACCATAGTTTATGGATAAGGCACAGCACGTAATCTGTTCAATGAATCGTCAAAGATTAATTAACACTCCCGAATCAGACACTCTACTGAACTGGATTAGATTGGCAATAGTCGGAAAAATATGGCCGTCTTTTATACAGATCACATTGAATAGTTTGAGCTTCCTGATTGGTTAAGCCTTTTATTGGTGAACTATAAAATGGGTTAGCCCATGGCTGTCTGCCCAGTATACATATGTACACAAAAAAAGTCACTCCCCTTTTTTGGGTATATTATGGAATCTTATTGCAAAATATTAGTAAAGTTAATATTTATATGGAACAAATATTAATACAAAATATATCTTTTGCTTCATGATTAGAAAAATTTTCTTTTTTTTTTCTGTATATATTTTTTTAAATCGATATCAATCAAAAAAAAATTAGTTATATAATTTTGTTCACTGTTAAGTATCTCAGGTTAATAAATATTAATAACAATATATAAATGTAGGTTGTGATCACAATCAAAAAAAGTGGAAGAAGTTATTTTACCCATAGCTGGGACCCATTGAAATAAGCAATATCACTCCAGGTCAGAGTGATTCTTAGAGTTATTCATAGGAGGCTTGGGCTAAAAGTAGGATTATTTATGTTTATATACCAAAACTAATCATACCAAAAACTAACGTCTCCAAATAACTAATGGATGCAGTTTTACGTCATACACAGAACTATCTTTTACCAATCTAAAGCAATAGCCTGTGATACTTTTACAATCTGGAGAATTTGCCTAATCAGCATCACAAAATCCTTCCAGTTGTAGTGGGTTTTTTGATTGCTGAAATACTAGGCGCTGATTCTTTGTTCTTTTTAAATAACGCAATACTTGCTAAGCTCTTATTAAATGCACAATCCTCGGTTTATTTATGAACTAAAAGTTATACAAGAATTCATTATTGGTAAGCAAATTCTTAGCAAAAGAGAAATAAAACTGTATAAATTCCTAAGGAAAGCAGTGGAAATTAAAATAACCATTACTTAGAAGAAAACAGAATGTATGGTTGTCAAGAGAAACAACACAAGTTACAAACAGGAGATGTCAAAATGAAACAAACGTGAAAATAAAAAAATATCTGAAGTATTTTAACAAAGGATGAAAAACGTGACGCTAAAATCCAGACATATAGGAATTGTGAGGAACGTGAAGACTTACCTCCAGCAAAGTGAATTTGCTTGGTGTGTCAAGTCTTTTTGAAAGATCGTGACAGCCATTAAAAGTGAAATGGATTATTCTGACTTACGTAGATGTACAATGAAAAAAATAAGAATTCAAAACAAGTTGAATTTATGAAATAAGTCCCACGCAAGTGAGAATTGAGTCTTGTATACAGATTGTAGTTCCCTCCAACGCAGGCATAAAATGCAAGTCTGTGAGGTAGACGGGAGGAAAAGCGAAAAACTTTGGTTGGTGTGACGTTGGGTGAACGAATGAAGGAAGGAAGGAAGATGGAAGACGGAAGAGTGTTTATTGAAACCAAGTACTTCGATTAATTTCAGGCATCGCAAATGACTGGCGACCTAAATTAACTCCAGGAATCGTAAATGATGTCTTTCAAAAGCTAAACAAAGTATTAAGAAAAAAAGGAAATTTCATCAGAGATAAACAAAAGTGTGCTCAATTGTTATGTAATATCAATCTCTCGATATGGTTGTGAATGCTGCAGTTTTGTCCAAGATGAAAATGACATGCCAAGAAAGATGTAGTTCTACATATACTGAGAATACCCTGAATGTAGCATGTGATCAATAAGAAAGTTCTAAGTAAAATAGGAACTAAAAGGACACTTATTTATATATAGCAAGCACAGTGGAGTAATGGATAGCAGCTTCGGATTGAGGAATCAGAGCCAAGTTTGGTTTCCAGTCAAGTTCATTATATTCACTTACATGCTAATACTCTTGGGAGAGGTATGAATCCAACTCTTCTTTCTTTCTTATTATTATTTGTTTATTAGGAAGCCTAAGTAGAATAATGGATAGTTGCTTGGATTGAGGTACCAGAGATCTGAATTTGAATTTCAGTCAAATTCATTACATTTACTTAAGAGACATATGAATTGATCTCTTTTCTCCTTAGTTATGGGAAAATAGCAGGAAAGACTAAATTCTATTGCCTTGGGTGGCAACCAGCTGAAGAAAAGGAAACTCTGATTTCAAAATCAGCTTGGAAAGGGTTAATAATAGGACAGACTAGGTTATATAGCTTTGGTTAGTAACCAGTCTACCACAGAAAGAACTGACAATCTACTATGGGAAAATCTCCAAACACTCTCATCCAACAAGCCTTGAGCTAGCATGGAATAGACTCAAATAATTAACATAAAAATAATATTTCATGTTGATGCACAATCTATAACAAGGTGGAATAAGCAACTGATTAAGATTTATATTAATTACTAGCAGTATAGCCCGGCGTTGCTTGGGTGTAATGAAAGCTTAAAAACTAATCCATGGTCCTGGAGCTCAGACTCTTTGGACGTTGGCACAAAAGATTAAAAAGCAATAGTTGTTTCCAGTTAAAGCGAAACCATAGACTGAAAGAAAAATGAATGGATGTAAGTCAAATTTTGATTCCCTGGTATCAATATCAAATAAGTTTTTTGCATCATAAACTGAATTTTAAAGGCTAAATAAGTCCTCTGAGTAAATGGTATCATGGCTGAGACTAAGAACTACAATTATACCAGAGCCAAACCCGAAACAAAAACTAAAAGGGCTGAAGAAATACAGACATACAGGCAGATAAACAGACACACACACAAACATCTTACCTTATATATATATATATATATATATATATATATATATATATATTATCGATTTTCTTCATTATTGTAAGAACTGCAACCTTGAAACTTCTGAATATCGTTTCTTATGTGTTTGTCTATGAGTGTATCAAATTTGATTAAAATCGGACCACTCCTATAACCTGATTTTTTTTTATCGGGGGGTACCTCAACACAAAACCTAGCTAAGAACACTCACAGACGCTTATAGTACAACTGTATCAATTTTCAAGAAAATTGGTTCAACCGTTTCGGAGTCTATAGGTAACGGACACAGACACACACACACAAAGTTCCATTTATGAATAAGTTTAGATTTAGATAGATATGCAAACTATTGTCCCCATCTTTGTTGTTATCACAATACTTTGATTGCTATATCATCTGGGACAATAGCTTAGTTGATTAATGTATTGTTTTGGGAATTTAAACCCTAAGTTGGACAATATGTACTTGGGATCAGTGGAAATGGGTTCAACAGTACTAAATAAGAAATAAGCTTTATATATAATTAGATATGGACAATAGAGCAAGAACGTAGATTAGATTAAAAGGCCCTGTTTGAAATTCACTGATGGTTAACTCAATTGACAGTCACTAGTGGAAATGTAATAGAGGCAATAAAGATGTTGGGCAATATTCTACATGTAAATGATAATTCCTCATCTTAGTAAATTTTGACAAATTAAAAGGATACTTAAAATCAGAAACAAAGAGTTAACATTTCTGGGACATATAATGAAAGTTTGATGGTCACCGTCACAGAGCACATTGAGGGACATGGGGGAAGCTTTGGTTAATGTATTCACACTGAAACAGCAGTCTTCCTTTTTTTTTTTTTTTTTTTTTTTTTTCAATTGAAGTAGATAAACTAAAGTATTGCCCAGTTCACACTCCACCCACGTCTATTGAACTGGTGTAGAAGCTCATCCCTTGTTCCCTGTTTAGGATGTGGTTTCCAGTTTTCTTCTTTTCCAATCTTTTCGCTCTTTTCTTTTTTTTTCAATTGGAGTAGATAGACTAAACTATCGCCCGGTTCACACTCCACCCATGTCTATTGAACTTGTGTAGAGGCTCATCCCTTGTTCCCTGTTTAGGATGTGGTTTCCGGCTTTCTTTCTTCTAATCTTTTCACTCTTACGTAGCCCCCAGCACATCAGTGGCGTTGCCACCTTGCTCAGGGTGATATGATTAAAAAAGAAAAAAAGTGACTGTAAAATCACCTAAGTTAAACAATGGTGAGCCTAGTCAGTACCTAGATGGGTGTCTGCTTTCGAATATCAAGTGCTTTAAGCTTAGATTTGTTAGTAGTGTCAAAGATATTGGCTCAGAATTGTTAGAGCTTAGTACCAATTGCAGTTGGGTTCAATATATTCACTTATGCGCAAACGTATGAACCAACCTTTCCTTCCCCTAGCTATTGGTTAATTAGTAAAATTTGTATCAGTAAAGCCATTATTATCTCTCACCCCAAAATTCTTGTAATGTAGAAATATTTTCTGGTTTTAAAATTTCATGGCTTCTGCTCCGACAAACTTAAGTCACTGGTGCCCCTGCCACAGGTGTTTACTCATGCAACTAGATTGGTAAATAGGTCCCACCCATTCACAGTTAGATCAACCAAATGCAGATGACAATTCTACTCCATCAGCTTCTTTTCTTGCATGTTGAACTCACTTCCATATTCTTATTTTTTTGATGGCTACAACCTCCAGGAATTTAAATGCAATGTCAATACTCATCTCTTAATCACTTGACTCTAATTCTTTCTACATCACCCTGTACATCTTTTCCTTTCTCTCTACCTTTGCAACTGTCATTACAACTGAATTCCAACCCTTCTCTTGCTTTTTTCTGATTGGTTCATCTTTCTCTTTACTTTCCTCCTATCTAATCTTTTTTTTGTTTATGTAGCCCCCTGCCTATCAGTGGTATTAATGCCTTGCTTGGGGTGAAATGATTAAAAACCTGTAAAAGGTTAATAAGGCATAGAAAAGGAATCTATCAAGTGTAAATATATGGCAGAAAGAAGTGGGGAACATCGTAAAATGATATCTAATAGCTACAAAGTATGGCATGTTGTGAAGATCTCTAAACACCCATATGTTGAAGGGCCACAGAATATAGAAGAAAAGCTTGAAGATATGTTTCAATTTTTATTCTTGTTTTTAAATTGTAAATTACTGTTTCAATTTCACATTGAGTGAGTTAAAAAATTTTGTCAATTTAAATTACTTTCCACCTTTTTGTTTACAAATGTGACCCCAGAATCTTGCTAATATGTATAGAAAGAGTGCAACTGGGAAATTAATTTTTTGTGCTAACTGCTGGTAAAGGTTTCCATATTCTTCAAAATTTTTGCATGGTTATAAAATTTAATTAAAGTGATAAAAATGACCATGTTAATTCTAGCAACTAAATTAGAACAAAAAAGTAGGTGGGACAAAAAATGACATTACTGTAAAATGGTAATATTGAAATTAAGCCTGATCCTGATTTGTTAATTGTGTTGTATTTTAATATTACTACTTTACAGTTTATGGCAACATTATTTTTGTCACTCATTTTTTGTTATGAATTTTTCTTGTTTTAAACTGTCTTTTTATTGTGTTTATACTATAAAACCTTAATTTTCTTTTTCCTTTCCTTTCCATGTTTCTGAGTTCCCAGCCTTCTTTGGGATTTTTTTGCCTCTTATTTTTTAATATTTTTTCATGTCATTGCACTTAGAATTATTACCTTGCCTTTCCACTAAGCCAGGATCTTACACAAGGTCCTTTCAATGTCTGGAACACCATACATATGGATCAAGGACAAAAATTGTTTTGCCCTGTCCCCTGACCACTGTCAAGTTGTCATTGATATGACACTGGCCTTACCTCTCTTACTGCAATGAAGAAGGTGCAGCTGCAGAGTTAGAATCCTTGGGACTGAGCAAGTTCTCCTTTCTAAAATAAGGAGAAATATAGCCCCACTTAAAGCGCACAAGCAATAACCACATGATTGGCTGTGGATAACTCCTGTACCAAGTATTTTCTGTGGCTAGGCACTAAGACACCACAATGATTAAACTTAGATGATTTTTATAATTATATCTTAAATTGTCTCACACAAATATGCTTTTTTTTCTTTTGTAATTCTTATTAAATTATAACATTATTTGCATTTTTCTACCTTTTTATGATTGTTATCCTTTTTTCCTTAGACAAAAATGAATTAGATTAATTAAGTTTTACAATACATTATAAGGAGTGGTTTAAAAGTAGGTGGACAGTAAATGATAACATTACTTTTGAGAATCCATATGCAATTATATTTACTTATACAATTATTACATTGATAATTAGATATATATCCAGGATGTTTCAAAGGTAGATGGACAGTAAATGATAACATTTGAGATTACATATACAATTATATTTACTAATACAATTATTACACCGACAGTTAAATTTAATTGTGTACAATAACATAAAAGTGTTTAAATTATATTAATGCAGGTGCTCAAACTGTTGTTCATCACAATATACACTACTTTGAAGTCTACTTTTCATGCTTTGACAAACATTTCTGCAGAAGTCTCTTTGTGTATTAATTTCTTGAAATGCATCTCTTAGGTAATTTTTCAAATCACTAACTCTTTTTTGTTTTCAACTATAAACTGTGACTTTGAGTATTTACCAAAAGAAAAAATCCATTGGGGTCAAGTCAGGTGAACATGTTGGTCAATCTATTTCTCAGGAAATGTCTCATCTAGATAATCAAAGACTGCTCTTGAATAAGGTAGAGAGGCCTTCCACCTTGTAGGAAATAAAGGTCATGTGAAATAGGCTTTTTTTTTTTATAAGCGTTTCACCCCGAGCAAAGGCATTTCACTGCCACTACTGCACAGGGGGCTACATAGAGTGGTGAAAGGATGGTTAAATATAGGAAATGTCAGAGGGTGGGTGGTAGGCGGGTAAGGATACCGAGAATGAGGGTTGGGTAGATGAGAGTGTTCTGAGAATAATTGGAAGTTAGTGTGATAGGTGATGTCTATTGACCCTACATTTAAACACCTGGAGATTGTAGCTGTCGGGAAAGCAGACTTGTGGAAGGGAATTCCACAGGCAGGAAGTGCGAGAAAAAAGCTGTTGGAGTAGAATTTACAGTTACTGTGGAACAACTTGATTCATTTAGTCAGTTATAGCCATACATGATACACACTTTGGGCGATCATTTCTCGAAAGAGACAAGACTGACTGGGCAGAAGGTTATTTTGCAGAAGATTGCCATTGCTTTCTGCGGTAGACTGGTTGCCAGCCAAGGTTATAGAACCCAGTCTGTCCTATTATTTAACCCATAACTGGAGGGAAGAGATGAATTAATACCTTTCCCAAGGGTATTTGTGCATAAGTGAATGCAAGGAGTTCAACTAGAATTTGAACTCAGCTCATTGATTTGTCGTTTCGAGCTGATACCCACTGCACCACAAAGCACATCCCATTGATTCATTAGAATTTCAAAATACTTATCACCTGTGTCTGTTTCCCCTACTGTCCATCCTGTATAATGTTTATTTACTAAGCTTAGTTTTAGTCATAAGTCTGGTTCACTCAGTGAGGAGTATAACCATTACTTGGTAGTACTGATCTGCAAAAACCACCTTGTAGATGATTGTACCATAAGATCCTCTTTGGTTTATATTATGTACGTATGTATGTATTTGTTCTAAGTATTTGTGATTTGCTGATTTTTAGCCAGATTCAGCAGAAATCCAATATTCACTGAATATGTTTTGAGGAATTAATGTATTTCCTAGCAGTTCAAATGGTTGAGTGTCAAGGATTCAACTTAATTTAAAAAAAAAGAATAAACATAAAATCAAGTAGAATAAATATATAAACTTCAACCTGTTGACTTACATTAACTTTTAAAAAAATATTTTACAAAAAAAATATATTAAATATATAAAATAAGGTCTTTAATGCCAGAACTTGAAATCTTACATGTTAAAAATCTCTCTCTCTCTCTCTCGGTTCTTTTTTCATTTTCTCTTCAGTGAGAAAATTCAAGAATCAAATGATTAGCAATTTCTTGACAGACTTTGTCTACTTCCCAGTATTTATTTTATTGTTTCATTTGTATTATTTTAGGCGTGGGTCATTCATTTTGCTGTTGGTGTGGATTATTAATTTTGTTGTGGGCATGGATTATTAATTTTGTTGTGGGCATGGATTATTATTTATTGTGTAAATTATTATTTCTGGTTTGGATTATTGTTCTTGACGCATATTATTTCTGGTACTGGTTTGGATTAGTTTTGGCATCGATTATTTTTGTGTGGAAGATTTTTGTGCATGAATTTTTTTTATCCACTTATTTTAGTACTTCTTCACATTCACTTTCATATCTTTGCATATCACAGTACCTCTGAATTTGTCATGCTAATCACAATGCTTGTATCAGCAAACAATTTACAGTGGATGAAATAAGATTGAAAATCTAATTTGTGTGTCAACTCAATTTAGCTACATACCAATTGTTAAAGGAACTAGTGACCATAACAATTTCTGTGGCTCACTGGTTAACAATAAATGGAAATACCTAGGAATTTAAATAAAACTCCAAAATCATGTCTGAGCATGCAAATGACTTGTGTGAGTATATATGTTTGTTTTCCTGTTAAACAAAGCACGGCATTGATCAATTGGAAAGGGACAAACAGAAAGCCACTTCCTGTTGCATTTTGGCTTGTCAGGTATGATGCCTTCCTATCATACACAAGCAACAGTTAAGAAAAAAAAACAGTTTTTTCCTTTATGTGCCTTCAGAGCCTGGGTGATCATGTCTTTCTACAACTTCCTCTCCTTTCTACTCATATGATGAAATGGTTAACAGGTTGGCATGAAAAATTGGAGAGCCAGGTTCAAATTACACTTGTGTTTGTTACATTTACTTATGCACAAATACCCTTGGGGAAAGATGTTAATCCAACCCTTTTCCCACCAACTATGGACTGTGAATAGCAGGACAGACTGGGTTCTATAGCCTTTGTTGGTAACCAGCCTACCAGAAATAAATGGCAATCTGCTGTAGAAAAATCTTCCACTTTTATATCATGTATGACATTTAACTGATTCTTTCAATTCTTTGTTTCAACATTTATTCAGTCAGTTAAATCATATGTGATACACAACTGAGCAATCATGTCTCAAAAGAGACATGACTGAACGGGCAGAATATTTCCCACAGTTGATTGCCATTACTTTCTGTAGTAGACTGGTTGCCAACCAAGGCTATAAAACCCAATCTGTACTGTTATTTAACCCTATAGCTGGAGGGAGAAGAAATGGGTTAATGCCTTTCTCAAGGTTATTTGTACATAAGTGAATGCAATGAATTCACTCATTCATTCACATAAGCTTATTAAGTAAGTCACTTGCTATTTTCTTCTGTTCTTCTTGCTTTCAATATATCCTGTGTATTAAATTTTCCAAGCACTCTTTCCTCACCATGTATCCAAAAAAAGACATGCTTCTATAGAATAATACTGAGAATATTCTGAACATAGTAGCAACAAAGTTGTTTTAAGGAAAATGGAAAAAATAATAATTTGCTTTAGTATCAGTAATAGAAAGTGTCTTGTATAGAAGACAAAAATCATAAATTTTAGACGTATATTATTAATACACTTAAAAGGGAGTGTAAGACAATGATGCATCATCTCATCAGACATTTTCAACTTATACAGCAAGTCCTTTCTGAGAGAATTAGAAGTCTTTTAGGATTCATTATTGGCAACCATAATCTTAACAGCTTAAGATATACTGCATAATACAGATAATACAAGATTAAAAATAGAAAAAAGAAACTACAAGAACTCCTACAGAAAATAGTGAACCAAAAGCAACAAGAAAGAAGTAAACATCAATTACAAGAAGACTGAATGCATGATTGTTAGTAAAAGGAGCAGTCCAACTTAGAAAATTCAGATTGGAGATACTGAAATTAAACAAGTGCAACAAGGGAGGCATATTATCAGAGGACAGAAACTCTTTTAAATCTAAAAGTGCATTGGGATAGTGTAAGATGCCTTCCAAAAGCTGAGCGAAGTACTAAGAAACAAGAATATATAACTAGAAACAAAGGAAAGAGTGCTTAACTATTATTTTCCAATATGGCAGTGGCTACAAGGCAATCACTTCAGAGATTAAAAAGAGATTTGAAGCAATAGAAATATAGTTCTACAAAAGGATACTGAAAATAAGATAGACAAAACATGTGAACTTGTGTTCAGAAAGAAAGTAACTTCTTTTGTATGCTCTGTCGCTTCAGGACATAAGCTATCATGACCCTCGACATCTATCTGTCACTTGTAGCTCTTCATATATTGTTCTGTTATTTCTTCCAAACCCTGTTCTGCCATCCATTTGCTTAGCCAATCAAGACGGTTTTTCTGTCTCGCTTTCCCCTCTATTTGTCTAATAGTATCAGATTCTCCAAAGTTCCAGAGAAAATGAAAAGAAAATGGAAAGTTATACTTAACATCAAGACAACACAGTTGAAGTTTCTGGGGCATATAATGAGGAAGGAGGGCTTAAAAAAATTTGATACTCAGAAGACAGATAAAGCGTCAGAGAGAGGAAAGCAATGCACAGCTCTCTAAGTTTGAATGAATGATGGTGAAGCAGAGTATGGGAGTGATAGCAAAAATAACAAAATTTATTAAGAACCACAAGGGACAAGAAATTGTGGTAAGTCATGGCTGCAAGGGTGTGCGTTGTGGTTCAGTGGATATCAGCTCGGAACAACAAATCAGGGAGCCAAGTTCAAGTTCCAGTTGAACTTCTTGCATTTACTTATGCACAAATACCCTTGGGAAAGTTATTAATCCATCTCTTCCCTCCATTTATGGGCTAAATAATAGGACAGATTGGGTTTTATAGCCTTGGCTGGCAACCAGTCTACCACAGAAAGCAATGGCAACCTACTGCGGGATAATCTTCTGCCCAATCAGTCATGTCTCTTTCGAGACATGATCACCCAAAGCGTGTATCAAGGGTGTGTGTTGTGGTTCAGTGGATATCAACTCAGAACAACAAATCAGGGGGCCAAGTTCAAATTCCAGTTGAACTTCTTGCATTTACTTACGCACAAATACCCTTGGGAAAGTTATTAATCCATCTCTTCCCTCCAGTTATGGGCTAAATAATAGGACAGACTGGGTTTTATAGCCTTGGCTGGCAACCAGTCTACCACAGAAAGCAATGGCAACCTACTGCGGGATAATCTTCTGCCCAGTCAGTCATGTCTCTTTCGAGACATGATCACCCAAAGCGTGTATCAAGGGTGTGTGTTGTGGTTCAGTGGATATCAACTCGGAACAATAAATCAGGGGGCCAAGTTCAAATTCCAGTTGAACTTCTTGCATTTACTTACGCACAAATACCCTTGGGAAAGTTATTAATCCATCTCTTCCCTCCAGTTATGGGCTAAATAATAGGACAGACTGGGTTTTATAGCCTTGGCTGGCAACCAGTCTACCACAGAAAGCAATGGCAATCTACTGCGGGATAATCTTCTGCCCAGTCAGTCATGTCTCTTTCAAGACATGATCACCCAAAGTGTGTATCACGTATGGCACTTAACTGACATGGCTGCCAATGTCTTGAAGGGACATAGAAGAAGAATGATGTATGGTTACAAAATGTCAGCTTTGTAATGTCATTGCTAGGGAAAATAAGGAAAGTGGGTTGCTTAAGTCTACAGTTACCAACTTTCTTTTCAATCATCGTGACTTATCAGTGCCTCAATATTTTGTCAAGATATATAACAAAGACACATGAAAGAGTGGATTTATGTTTGCTCTGAGAACATTAATCTCAACTATGAAAATTTGTCCTCTTATTCATAGCAAATATGTCTGAGTGGATTCATCTCAGTTTACAACAGATAATCTATATTCTGATATTTATACATGTGCACATATTGAATTCTGAGCACAATAGCCTTTGATGTGTGTGGAAGGATTTCATTACTTTCATCATTGCTTCTTAACTACCATTTATTTAATTCATTGATTATTCTGATGTTTTCGTGTTACACTTTTTAAACTACCACTTTGTGCTATTTGTTTAACAATTGTTTGCATCTTGAATTGTCATGTATAAAAAATATGTATTATCTGTTTAAGCTTACTTAGAAGACGTATATGTGGCCAGTAATTGTTTGGTCTCAAGGTATTTTTTTTCCATGTTGGTTTTCCTCTGAGCTGAGTTTATTTGAAAAACTGTTTCCTTTTTGTTCCTACACAAACTCCATTTGCAATGAGATGCAATTTAGGATTAACCCCAAAAGAAATTTATTCCCTTGTATTTCATGAGATCTCTTAATGTTAATGTCCTCCTCAAATTTTTTTTCTTGTGGTCTTGATTATTATGTTTTTGTTTTTTTTATTTCCATGGTTGTAAGGGTCCATTTCTAGAAAAAGTTTTAACAAGTGACAGAAAATGTTATACTAAAATCTGAAGGTGTATCATAATAGACTTGTAATAGCGCTTGATATATTATGAAGCACTCAAAACGATACACCAATCAAGGAGTGTTACCAACTGTACTAATTCCCAAAACTAAATTTTGAATTTGCAAAGTTCTGGAATAACTTCTAAAATCGGCTGAGCTAATAATGAGATGAAAGTCAGTGTAAACACACAGAAAAATCTCAATAGAAACGAAGAAAAGTGTGCTAGACTGCTACGTGATGTCAGTTCTTCAATATGGCAGTGAATGCTGGACAATATCATCGAAAATGAGGACAAAACTGGAAGCGTCTGAAATGTGGTTCTACAGAAGGATGCTACAGATATCGTGGACTGAGCATGCAAGCAACGAGGAGGTGTTGGAAAGAATGGCAACAAAAAGGAAATTGATACTGAGCATCAGGAAGAGACAACTGAAGTTCCTGGGACATGCAATGAGGCAAGAGAGCCTGGAGAACCTGATACTGACTGGTCAGATAGAAGGAAGGAGAGACAGATGAAGGCAGCGGATAACATATTTGCAGGGTCTGATCAGGTGGATGATGGAACGGGGGTTGCCAGGAGCAACAGGCTCAAACATACTAAGAGCCACAATGGATAGGGAGACGTGGAGAGCCATGATCGCCTACGTCCTGAAGGGACAGGGCACATAGAAGAAGAAGAAGGTTTTTAAATATTTTTTTTCTTCAAGGAAATGGTTAACCATTACCTTTCTTTCATAATCCCACAAATTCAGCTTTTTGCCTTATGCTTATGCAACACTAAACAGTAACTGTTATAAATTTCTTTTATGTGCTGTCTCTTTAGGGTGTAAGCAATCATGACACTCCACATCTTCCTGTCCCTTGTAGCTTTTAATGTATATTTGTTTTGTTATTTCTCCCAAACCCTGCTCTGCTATCCATTTGCTTAAGCCCTTTAAGTATTTCACACACTGGATTTTTAAATTTTTGTTCTTTTCAAGTCAAGAATTAACTGTTACCTTCACTTCTTGCCTTTTCTTATGTTCAGAAAGTGTGTAACTTCTTCTTTTATGTGCTCTGTCTCTTCAAGATATAAGCTATCATGACCCTCCAAATCTTCCTGTTTCTTGTAGCTTTTAATATATATTCTCTTTTGTTATTTCTTCTAAACCCTGTTCTGCCATCTATTTGCTTAAGCATATCAAAACTGTTTTCTTTCACCTCTATCTGCCCTATGAGTATCAGATTCTCCAGTCCATCCTTCCTTATTAAGTGTCCCCAAAACTTCAGTTATCTCTTCTTGATGTTAATTATAAGTGTTAGTGGAAGTAAATAAGATCCAGTCAGGAATGAAATCATATAGGTTTTTTATTTTAAGTCAAACACAGAGCAACTAGTCTCTAAGAGAAATCTTGCTTTCCTAACGGCTACAACCTCCAGAAATTTAAATGCAAAGTCAATACTCATCTACTAACCACTGGACTCTAGCTCTCTCCCCACCCCCTTATAACCTTCCCTTTCTCTCCACCTATGTATCTGTCATCACACCTGCTTTCTCAGCTTTCTATTGCTCCTTTCTAACTAGTTTGTACTCCTCACTCTTTTCTAATTAATCTTTTTACATTTATGTAGCCCCCTGCACATCAGTGGCATTTCCGCCTTGCCCGGGGTGAAATGATTAAAAAAAAAAAATCTGTAAGGAGTGATGGCCGCCTCCTCTTCCTGCTGGCCAACACCTGATCCAAGGGGAGATAATCCACTTTTCAGTCAGGCAAGGTAGACTGTGTTAGATGTTAACTATAAGTTTACGTTTTGTTTTCATTCTCTCCAAAATCTCTTTGTTGCTCATATGTTCAATCCATCGTATCCTTGGTATACTTCTGCAGGACCACATTTCTGTTTTGTGTCTCTTATTCATCTTTGAGGAGATGAACTGTACATGTGAACAATGACAAAGTTTTAGAGAAAATGGAAAAATAAAGGTTTTAGTTACACTTTGGTTAGTTAAGTGCCATACGTGAAACACATATGCGATCATGTCTCAAAAGAGACATGACTGACTGGGCAGATGATTATCCCGCAGTAAGTTGCTATTGCTTTCTGTGGTAGACTGGTTGCTAGCCAAAGCTATAAAACCCAATCTGTTTTGTTATTTAACCCATAACAGGAGGGAAGAGATGGATTAATACCTTTCCCAACAGTATTTGCACATAAGTGAATGCTATGAATTCAACTGGAATTCGAACTCGGCTCCCCAATTTCTCATTTTGTGCTAATATCCACTGCACCACAATGCACATTCGGAGCGCGCACACACACACTTAATATCAGCAAAAGGTGAAATTTTTTAGGTCCCATAATAAGGAAAGAGAGCTTGAAGTATTTGATGCACACAGGATATATTGAAGTCAAAAGGAATAGAGGAAAACAATGCATAACCTACCTATTATGCTCGTGTAAATAGATGATAGAACAACATTTAGGTGAGAACAAAAATTCATAATTGTGTTGCAATGGATATTGATTGGATCAGAATGAGAACTCAAATAGCTGAGTTCTAATTCCAGGTGAATTAATTTCATTCTCTAAAATGCATTAATGCAAGTATCCCTTGTGAAAGGTATAAATTCATCTGTTCTCCCTCCTGCTATGGGTTGAACAGCAGCACAGATTGGGTTCTATAACCTTGGTTGGCAACCAGTCTACTGCAGAGAGAAATGTGAAAATGTTCTGTATAGTCAGTCATGAATTGAAAGAGACATATTTGTCCAAGAGTTTATCACATATGCCACTTAACTGGCTGGCTGAACAAAATGACAAAATTTATTAAGAGCTTCAAAGGACAGGAAATTTTGGAGAGCCATCACTGCAAACATCTTGAAGAGACTAGAGACATAGCTTGGTTGTTTATCTCTAACAGCTGAACTGTTGCACTATATATATATATATATATATACACACACTAGCAGTATAGCCCGGCGTTGCTCGGGAGTAATGAAAGCTTTAAAACTAATCCATGTCCTGGAGCTCAGACACCTTTGGACGTTGGCACTAAAGACTAAAAAGCAATAGCTGTTTCCATTTAAAGCGAAATCGTAGACTGAAAGAAAAATGAATGGATGTAAGTCAAATTTTGATTTCCTGGTACCGATAGCAAATAAGTTTTTTTTGTCGTAAACTGAATTTTGAAGGCTAAATAAGTTCACTGAGTAAATGGTATCAACTACAATTATACCTACTTACAGCCAAACCAGAAACAAAAACTAAAATAAAAGGGCTGAAAAAAATACAGACATACAGGCAGATAAACAGACACACACACACACACACACACACACACAAATATCTTGCCTTTTATATATATATATATATATATATATATGTTATTGATTTTCTACACTATTGTAAGAATTGCAACCTTGAAACTTTTGAATATCGTTTCTTATGTTTTTGTCTATGAGTGTATCAAATTTGATTAAAATCGAACCACTCCTTCTATCACCCGGTTCACACTCCACCCACATCTATTGAACAGGTGAAGAGGCTCATCCCTTGTTTCCTGTTTAGGATGGGGTTTCCGGCTTTCTCTTTTCCAATCTTTTTACTCTTACGTAGCCCCCTGCGCATCAGTGGCGTTATCGCCTTACTTGGGGTGATATGATTAAAAATAATTAAAAAAAAAATAACCTAATTTTTTTATTATCAATTTTCAATATTTATCGGGGGTATCTTGACACAAAACCTAGCTAAGAACACTTGCAGACGCTTATAATACAACTGTGTAAATTTTCAAGAAAATCGGTTCAGCCGTTTCAGAGGCTATAGGTAACAGACAGACACACAGAGACACAGACAAAGTTCCATTTATAAATAAGTTTATATATATAATTTATAATAACATCAAAAGTGAAGATAGATAAGACAAAGTGGAAAATTTATTATTGGTACATTTTGCCTTTTTGCCTGTCTTAGTTTAGAATGAAAGAAAGACAAAACTGAATGAAGGGAAACTGCCTTGTGATCTCTGAAGATAAGTAGTAATCATAAATCAAATTAAATACCTTATCACCTCCAATGCCTAGAACTCAAGAGAGTGTCTGTCTACTGGTTTGCTTTATCGAAATAATCTTCATATAAAGGGTGCGATGGGTAAATTGTCGCCATAAATTTTTTATTTTGTTCATGTGTGTTGTTTGTTTTTGATGAAGTTGACTGCACATTATAGGGGGATGAGTTGTGAAACATTTGTGATCAAAACAACACCATTATACAAGTCACTCTGCCAGAAATTTGCAAAACATCATGCTGTACAGCTTGGCATTTACACTGGAAGCTCTAATATGAACATTTAAGAGTGTTATGGTATCAGTCTGAGGACAGTGCAAAGGATTTGGATAGAGTTGAACGATTACAAATGTGTTTGCAGTGTTCATTTGTGCTGATGACATGTTGTCCATTCATTTTCACCACAGGGCTTCAGACTCAATATGGAGTCCTACACCAAGTGACTGGAGAAGGTAGGGCTGCTCTGGGTCAAGTGAGTGGCTGCTGGAAGACCCTATGTCTGGCAACAGGACTCTGTACCATGCCACACAAGCAGAACAACCCAGTCATGGATGTGAGCCTATTTTTGTGACCACATTACTTCCTTACACCTAACTACCCTTAATGCAACTACCTTGATTATTATGTGGGGGGGTTCAGTTCAGGGATAGACCAACAAAAATTTCTTGTAACACCAAAGATGAGCTGAAGGTAAGGATATACCAACTTAAAGAAGGAGACCAAACACAAGGTATGCAAAAGATTGAAAATTCATCTGGAAGGCTGTGGTGGAAGCCATTGGTGATTTTATTGAATAAATTTATTCTTTAATATTTCAAGATATTTTTGTGTAACTTTCCTAAGTATATGTTAAAATGAGATGTCAGTGTTATTTTCATTTTTGCATAATTTAGATGGTTCATCCATCGCACAATTTGTGTGTGTGTATATACACACAATCTATTGCAACAGAAAATAATAAAATTCTGTGAAAAAATATTCTTTTATCTCATATTTCCTTATAACAAATTCACTTTTATTGCTAAACAGCTTCATCACCTGCAATATTATATCTATTCATATTTGTAAAAAATAGCTTTTACAAGTCTGTCCTTCACAATGACTGACAATGGTTTTCATTATGTCTAGCGGAAAGAAATCTGGAAAAGAATGTGGTGAGACACTTGAGGAAAATAGGCAATGATGTAAACGTCAATAGGTAGATAGATTTTACTTGGATCTTGAAAGGTATAATTCTGTTCCCCAGCTGTCTTCCTACAGCAAATTAGTTTTGGTATATTTTCAATGAATATTTTTTTAGTCAATAATAATAAAAACAATTTATCTATACCAGAACTTATATGTTAATATTTTATTCTGCAGGTGCAAAATTTCTATGGACATACTATAACAAGATTTGTTTGTTTTTTTTATTTATCAGTGTTTATTTTCTGTCTTTTTTCTAACGATAGCTGGTTTTATCTCATATCCAGACTTGTAATAGAGATTGATATATTATGAAGCACACAAAACAGTACACTAATCCAGAGTTGTTGCCAAAATGGACTAATTCCTAAAATGCAGAGATACTAAATTTTGAATTTGTAAATTTTTGGGAATAACTTTCAAAATCAGCTGAGCTACTAATGAGATGAAAGTCAATGTAAAATTTAGTAATGCTGGATTTTTAAATATTTTTTTCTTCAAGTCAAAAATTAACTGTTACCTTTCTTTCATAATCCCACAAATTGAACTTTTTGCCTTAAGCTTATACAAAACTAAACAGTAACTGTTATAAATCTCTTTTATGTGCTGTGTCTCTTTAGGGTGTAAGCAATCATGACACTTCACATCTTCCTGTCCCTTGTAGTTTTAATATATTTTATCTTGTGTTTTCTCCCAAACCCTGCTCTACTATCCATTTGCTTAAGCCCTTCAAGTTTTTCACACACTGTTTTCCCTTGTTTCATTTTCAATATATATGCTCTGTGAATATCAGATTCTCCAAGCCCTCCTTCCTTGTTTTGTGTCCCAGAAACTTCAGCTGTCTCTTCCTGATATTGAATACATTTAATTTTTGTTTCCATGCTCTCCAAAACCTTGTTGTTGCTTGCATGTTCAGTCCATGGTATCCTCAGCATGCTTCTGTAGAACTACATTTTTGCTGTTTTGAGTCAGTTGTACATCTTTGAAAAGATTGTCCAGAATTTACTGCTATATCAGTCAGTCAGTTAAGTACCATACGTGAGACATTGTTTGGGTGATCATGTCTTGAAAGAGACATGACTGACTGGACAGAAGATTATCTCGTAATAGGTTGCCATTACTTTCTATGGGAGACTGGTTGCCAGCAAAGGCTATAGAAACCAATCTGTCCTATTATCTAACCAATAACTGGAGGGAAGAGGTGGATTAATACCTTTCCCAAGGGTATTTGTGCATAAGTGAATGAAACAAATTAAACTGGAATTCAAACTCAGCAACCTGATTTGTTGTTCCGAGTTGATATCTACTGCACCACAGAAAGACAAATATCACACAACAATCCAGTACTCTTTTCTTTGTTTCCAACAAAATGTTTCTCTCTCTCTCTCTCTCTCTCTCTCAATACTCCGCTTATCTTTTGGAATGTGTCCTTTGGCCATGACAGTACATCTTCAGATTTCAGTGTCACGCTTGCCTTCTACCCACTGTTAGAGCACTTCCCAGTTATTTAAATTTCTGTATTTGCTAGATTTTAGTATTGCCCAACTTGTAATAAACATTTTGGGTTCCTCTTTTTACTGATGAACATGTATTCTGTTTTCTTGGAGTTTATGTTTTGTCTTTTTTGCTTGCTTTCCTTCCTTACATTCTGTAGGAGGTATTGTAGCTTTTTTTCTGTGTCTGCTATCAGAACCGTGTCATCTACATATCTTATACTGTTAAGATTGTGGCTGTTAATGAAGAATTCTGCCAGAACTTCTAATTTTCTCAGGATTGAATCACTGTATTATCATCATTTATCCATCACACCCAGATGGTGCATTGGGCAGCAACTTTTTGTTGCTGTTTCTGTAACAAACTGTTTTTTATGGGGCAGGGTTATTAGCTCTGCACCCAACCCCCAAACCTAGAGAACTGCTGGACCATTCTTGGTCCTTACGCTTACAGCACCTGGTATTCCCAAATGGTCACCCATTTAAGTTCTGACCAGGCTCGATGTCGCTTGATGTCGGTGATTCGGACAGGAACCTGTGTATTCAAGACGGTATAGCCGTAGATGAATCGCTGTATAGGTTAAAGAAATCTGATGAAAAGACATCCTTGTCTTACACCCCTTTCTACTTTTGCTTATCTACTGAACTAATTTTTTGTCTGTATGCAGGTGGTTTGCTGTCAGTATAGGTTCTTGATTATTCTTATGTCTTTTCTGAATATGTCAGAGTTGCTAAGCATTTCTAACAGATCTTTGTGGCATACTTTGTGGCATATCTTTGCATTGTCTATAAAACACAGGTACATGTTCTTCTGCATTTGTATTGATCTTGCTGGTAATATTCTGAGCATAAACATCACTTTCCTTGTTCCAGTTTCTTTGAGGAACCCACACTGTTCTTGAATCTCTGGCCTGATTCTGCTGTGTGCTCTAATTACAAAAATGTGGATGGTGAATTTTGTTATGTGACTCATTAAGCTGATTGTTTGGTGGAGTTCATTTTTGTTTGCACCTGGTTTCTTAGGCAGCACTATGAAACTCGATCTGCTTAGGTCTTCTGGTATATCACCACTGTTGTAGATTTCATTTATTATTTCTGTAATCTTTTCTATTCCGGAATTGTCTTAGACTGTCAGCATCTCTATTACAATTCCATCTGGTCCTGCTGTTTTGTTTCTGTACAATTTGGTGAGTGCAGCTTCTATTTTGGTTTTTATTATTTCTAGCCTGTCAGTATTTTTCTATGTTGCCAGTTGTTCTCTTTCATCATGGAAGAAATCTCCAATATATTTATCCTATCACTGAAGTATTTTTTTCTCTAATATAAGCATTTCATCTTTGGATTTTATGCATCTTGTTTATGATCAAGTTTTTTGAACTGTTATTTTTTTCTTTTTTATGCATATATCCTTTATTTGTGATACTCAATGTTTTTATTTCTTCACATTATTCATTGAGCTATTCTTTAGCCTGTCTGCATTTGTTTCTTATTTTCTTGTGTATGTTTCTGCATACTGTTCCATGTCTTGGCATTGTTTTCTGTCTCCTTTGCATCATGTCGAAGATCTCATTTGTGATCCACTTGTTTTTCCTTTAGTATGATGATGCTTGCTGATGTCACTAAGGCTTCTCTTAGTATGTCCCATTTAGTTTTCATTTCCAATTTGTCCCTCATATTTTTTTTTCATACTGTCCAAATATTTTTCCTGCGGGTTTGGACCATTCAGAAGTCTGTTATATTGCAATTTGGGTGTTGCCATAGGTTTCTTCAATTTCTAAAGTTTCAGTCTTAGTTTAAATATAAGAGGTGGTTGTTTCTGCAGTTGGCACTTGGATAGGTTTTGCAGTGAGTAACTGCATTCCTGAATCTCTTGTTGAGAGTTATGTAGTTGATTTGGTTTTTAGTTCCTCCTTCTGGCTTTCCCATGTCCACAGTCACTTTGGGTATTCTTGTAACTAGGTGTTAGTTTATTACCTGGTCATTTACTGTTCACCATTGCGCCCATTTTTCTTTGCAATCATTGTGGTTTCCTAGTCCAAACTTGCCAACTATTTCTCCTTCATTTTCCTTGCCAACTTTGGCATTAAGGTTTTCTATTTTAATTTCTTGTGATTTACATTGAGCCCTTTTTCTAGCATAGAGTAAAAAGATATGATTTCTTCTTCTATACTTTGTGTTATTGGTGTACTAGCAGTATAGCCTGGTGTCGCTCAGGTGTAATGAAAGCTTTAAAACTAATCCAAGGTCCTGGAGCTCAGACTCTTTGGACGTGGCACGAAAGACTAAAAAGCAATAGTTGTTTCCAGTTAAAGCAAAACCGTAGACTGAAAGAAAAATGAATGGATGTAAGTCAAATTTTGAAGTTTGGTGAGAATCGGATAAAAATTGTGGATTTGTATAAAGGACATACAGACAGATAAACAGACACATACACACAAACATCTTGCCTTTTATATATATATATATATATATATATATATATATATATAAATTTTCTGCACTATTGTAAGAGCTGCAACCTTGAAAATTCTGAATATCATTTCTGATGCCTTTGTCTATGAGTGTATCAAATTTGCTTAAAATCGAACCACTCCTTCTATAACCTGATTTTTTTCGATTATCGATTTTTGATATTTATCGGGGGTACCTTGACACAAAACCTAGCTAAGGACACTCGCAGAAACTTATAGTACAACTGTGTAAATTTTCAAGAAAATCAGTTGAACCATTTTGGAGTCTATAGGTAATGGACACACAGAGACCAAGTTCCATTTTTAAATAAGTTTAGATTTAGATAGATATAGATACACAACTATAACATGTATTGAAGGACTTTCAGTTGAATTACTAGAATTTTTTATATAACTGGCAGCATCCCAGAATGCATTTTTTCATGTCTTAATCTAGTATTACTCCAACTCCTTTTTCTATTTGCTTGCATATATTATTGTGGCTATCATTGACAAAATCTTGTTTGGCTCCCTAGTTTCATATATATCTAAAATACTGATGTTTAGTCTACTCTTCTTCTGCTTTACATTTTTCAGCTGGCCACAGTTGTTCAACGTTCTGATGTTCCATGTCCCAAGAGTTATTTTTGGTTTGATGTGAACAGTCACTGGATAACAGTCCGGTGACACGTATTGCTATTGTTGTTCCTTTCCAGGTGAGGGATCAGTTCTGAGGTATGCCGTTTATGCTAACAGTTGCTAGATGATGGTTTGGTGACACCTGTTGTGCATGTTGCTCTTCACTGTCTGAAGAGTCAATTCCCCAAATTCCAATTGACTCAAATTAGTTTTTTTTAGCTATAATCGGAATTATCATCCAAATCAGAGTTAAAGTGAAATTTTGAAGTTCCATGTAGTGAACTGAGGAATTCAATGTTACTTCTTCAAAATTATCATTGCTGTTTTCTAAGCTGGAACAGAGATCTCTTTAGCATTGAGCCAGAGGAGCTATCTTAAGTCACATTCTTCATTAGTATTGTTCAAATGCAATCATTTGCAATAATATGTCAGGCTACACTTAATTTATTTTTTTAAACATCAATAGATACAGCTGTTTGACATGTTTTTAAATGTGTCATATAAAAACAAACTGAATTTGAGCTTTTTGCATATTTTCAAAATTTAATTAAGCAAGAAAAAATGTTTATTTTATGTTCTTTATCACTAATTTAAAATATATCCTTTAATTATTTTTATATTATTTTACATAATAGGAGCAGCCACCCAATTGGGCAAAATTGCCATGTGTGTGTTCAGCTTGTAATTTTTTAATTCATTGACAATTGGTAATGTAATTACTCTCAATAATATTAACGGTAATATTAGCCACTTAAGGAATCATTCAGCATTCATTAACTGAGCAGCCGGTGCTGTAGTCAGTTGAAATTTATTAGATCTTATAGGAAATGTTACTACATTATCCAACTAACAACCAATTATACCTACATTGTGTAACAAACAACAGCATATGTGCCGGATTGTGTAAAAAAAAAAACAGCAAATTATATCAGTATTGTTTATATGGATGCAACAGAATAATAATCACTGTGGTTAGTCTGGTATTTAAAGAGGAGTTTGATGGCTGAACAAGTAGATCTTTCAGCTTTTGCCATTTTATTTTTGCAGCTGTTAGTATACCATCCATGTTGTGTATCGAAATCAAGCAGGGAATGTCGGGAAATTATGTCGGCATTATAGAAAGAACAGAGCTGTTATGTATCATATAAATTAATTTTTTAATTCATTGAAAAAGAAAAGCATTATTAGTGGTAAGGAATTAATGAAAATTTTAATTACTGATAGAATCAGGCTAGTGTATGTATAAGTACATTTATATAAATTTGTTATAGTAATGTAAATAAGAAAGGGGCTGTTAAAGATCAGGCCCTAGTGCAAATACTATTTACATTTATGCTATTATATGCATAATAAAAGTACAGTGTTAATAATTTTTATATAATAGTGTAAATAAGTAAAAAATGGACTGTTAGTGACCTTGCACTAATATAAGTACTATTGATAGAATAGCACTATTATACATGGTGTCCCTTTTGTCTGGACATGAAGACAAAAATGAATATTTTCAAGAAATAAAATTTTGAAAATTTTATTGAATTGAAATGTTAACATCTCCAATATAATTTCTATCATTTGTGATGCAAAGGTTAATGCGCTTTGCACGATAACTCCATATTGCCATTAATTTTAGCACATTCACTCATTGTGTTCAATCATGTGTTTCAGGAAATTCACTGTTTGTGTGTTTAATCAAGTGTGTTGCATCTGTGATTTTCATTTAGTACAATTTCTCTTTTAACATGTCCCAGAAAAAAAAAATTCTTTCTTTCTTTCAACAAAACCATGTTTAATATATGGAGCTATAAAAAAAAATTAAAATATGGTTAATGAGATTTCCTGTGTCCAGACTTTAGAGATACCCTGTATAATGCAAGTATGATTTTACTAAATAACAAAAACCACATTACTTTAACATTTCAAAAAACAGCAATAATAAAAATGGGTAGGATATTAATTTTAACTTTCTATGTTATCATAAACAAAAGGTTTGGAAGGAAAGTCTTATGAATAGACAATATTTAGTGGATTTGAAAATTTCTTGATACTCTTTTAGTAGAAAGATTTTATAAATTTTCACTAACAGCAACGCTACCTATTGAGGAAGTGAATACCAAATGCTTCTTGAATGGAAACAAAAGATTTTACCATTACCAATGCATTGCAATTTATAAAGAAAAAGACAGAGAACACAAATAAGTACAAGAAGAATCATCTTTTTGGTCATTAAGAACAAAAAGACAATTCTTCTTTATGTGGTGTGTTGTTTCAGGATGTATGTGGAAATTAGAATGTACTGTTTAACTATATATATATATATATATATATATATATATATATATATATATACTATAAATACTTTCACAGCTTCTGCTCTGATGAACATAGATCACTGGTGCCCCCTAAATACGAATTTGCACGAGACACTAGATTAGCAACTAGATCCCACCCTTTTACAGTGAAACCGATAAAATGCAGCCGTAACTTCTACTCCAACAATTTCTTTCCTCGCACTTCCCGACTGTGGAATTCTCTTCCAAACGATTGCTTCCCCGATGGCTACAATCTCCAGGAGTTTAAATGTAAGGTCAATAGACACCTCCTAACACACTAACCTGCTCCCATTCTATCAAGCACTCTTCCCATCTGCCCAACCATCATCCTCGCTATCCTTACCTTCCTCCTGTCATTCCCTATGTCTAACCACTCCTTCTCTTTACCTTCCCCTATGTAGCCCCATGCGCAATAGTGGCAGTGGAATGCCTTGCTTGGGGTGAGATGATTAAAAAAAAAAATATATATATATATATATATAAAAACATACTTTCCACTCAGATATGAGTGTTCATTAAAAAAATAATGCAAAACAAATAAAAAATCATATATATATATATTCACTTCTCCCTCCTCCTTGTTGTTCTTAACACTTTTCCTCTTGGTATCTCTCCCAAACTTCACTTTGCCATCCACTTGCTCAAGACCATCAAATGTCTCATCTTGCTTTCCTTCTCTTTATCTATTCTGTAAGTATCAGATTCAAGAAGATAAAAGATGGTGATTGATGTTGGATTTAAATTATTGAGGATTGCAGTTATCAGGGAAGCAAGTAAACAGAAGTGAGTTCCACAGGTGGGGAATGCAGTAAAGAAACTGTTCAAGTAGAAGTGACAGTTGCATTTAGCTATTTTAACAGTAAATGGGTGGTATCAAGATGTCAATCTAGTAGCACACTTAATTTCATGTATGCGTAAATTTATGCTTAAGTATTTTACTATGGAAATGAATTGAAAATCAAGAAAATGAGTATTGATGGTTAGAAATGAATGTGTTAGTAACAGAATAGGACACTATATATATATATATATATATATATAGCACTCTAGCTATTGGGCGCGTATAATGATATGCACTAAAAAGTCTGCCTACTTCCACCGAACGCCCATAGCCCAGGGGTAGAGTCGGCGACTGACGCCATTTCGGTCGGGTTTCAATCCTGGGAAAAAAAGCAATCGGAGTCTAACCGTACTGATGACCGCAGACAGATCTGTTTCGCTGTATCACACTCATCAGTACGGTTAGACTCCAATTGCTTTTTAACCCAGGATTGAAACCTGACCGAATTGGCATCAGTCGGTGATTCTACCTCAGGGCTATGGGTGTTAGGTAGAAGAAGGCAGATTTTTTAGCACGTATATTATCATTCATGAAATACAAGAGCACTTTATTGTTAAGGTTTCGTCTTGGTTTTTTTTTTCTTTCTAATAGGCACTAGACATATTGTTCTTGTGCGCTGTTTGTTTCTTTTTTTTTCTCCCCCATTATTTAACCCACGAGGTAGTTCTTGCCGTGTTACAAGACGATTTAAATTACTGTTAAGTTAGCATTATTTTGGGATGTTTAGTCTGTAATTTTTAGTATTGCCTTACTGTGATTAGGTTCATTTTTTATATATATATATATATATATATATATATATATATATATATATATATATAGTTAAACAGTATATTATAATTTCTACTGGCCTTAATTATTTGGAAAATATCTATCTTCCAGCAGGAATCACACCTGCATACTCCCAACACTGGGAAGGTGCCATCTTCAGATAATTAAACATTATTTTTTATACAATCTGAGTAGATATTAATCGTTTGACAATAGGAATTTGAAGAAAGACCACATAAAGGTTAAGTTGAATCTTGTCCACCATAAAATCTTTTGTGGATTAGTAAGACAGGTCTGATCTTAAGAAGACATCTCTGCCAGAAGATAGATATTTTACAAATAATTTCTCAATCATGGTGGACAAGATTCAATTTTCCAAATGATTTCTCAAATGATTAAGGCCAGTGGAAATTATAACATACTGTATAACTAATATATAAAATAAAACAAACTTTCCACTCAAATATGAGTATCCATTAAAAAAAAAAAAATAATGTTAAACAAATAAAAAATTTAAGTATGTCAGTTAATGCCAGTTTCATAAATTTCTGTATAATTCTGTAATATATATATATATATATATATATATATATTAACAAAACTTCGTTATAAACAACTGACAATTTGAAATGAATTGTTTGAACATTATTTTTCATCAATACTCGTATTGAAGTATGTATTCTGTATTTTAATTAAACAGTTATTATATATTATTATATGAACTGAATATCTACTTAAATACGAGTATCAAAGAAAAATAATGTTCAAACAATTCATATATACATATATATAACTGATGGTCTTTTATGAGTTAAGAAAAATCTAACCTATTGTTTAAAGTCTGTTCATCATACTTTTTAACCACAAACAAGCTATGAAGACATTTTCTCTTTCCTTTTTTAGATTCCACATTCTGATGTAAAAAGGAAATATTTCTCTGAGGCTACAACAACAAATTAACTGTTCCAACAAGTAAAAGCAATTAAAGCTCAAAGCATTTTGGATAACAAGGTTGTCTGCTGGATTAACAAGATTTATTTTAGAAATTTATACATCTTAACTGGATTGTGTTTAGTAAAAGTCTACTGGCCAGGTGTTCTTTAAAATGTTTGCATAGTTATTTCCATTTTTATTTATTTTTTTCCATCTCTCTTTCTGTTCTTAATTGATCTTCATAAAACTTGGCACAGGTCTTCAACTACTCACTTACATAGCCTTCAACCTTTGTTTGTGCAACAGACTTCATAGTTTTTATTTAACCTCCTGCAGACAAGACACCATCAAAATAACAGTATGTCATATATATATATATATATATATACATACACACTTATGCAAGGCCAACCTATTCTGCTTTTTAAAGGAATGGGTGATGACTTTGAATCATTACTTTTTCTTCAAGACATTTTTCATATATTCTGTATAAACAAACTCTATATGTAAAGTTTGAAGCATTCATTTTTTTTTCTTCAAAATAAGTATTTAATATAATCCACATATCTAAAACATTGTGTATATACAGTCTGCCAAAAGAAATGTATACACATATCAGGAAAAAAAAATTAGTCTCTTGAAGAAGGAAATTACTGGAAAGTAATTGAAACTCACCTGAAGCGAGCTGAATATATAATGCTCCTCATGCCAATAATATTTCCACCGAACTTCTCTACGGCATATGACTTCATTGAATTTCTTTTAATGCGTTCCCTTCGGATTTATATTTTGTAGTTTTATCAAATTTATTTTCTTGACATGTTGTTATCATCATGGCTATATCATCAACAATTTATAGCAGATGTGCATTTCTCTTTTAAAAAATGTAAGATTATTTTAAAAAGGTGCTATTAAGTTCTTTCCAGGGGTCTCTTTATTTAACACCTTTCAACTTTCACCTATGAGGAACCCTAAAGGATGTTGTGTATCTCAGAAAACTAATGACATTGACCCTTAGTCAAGAAATTGAAAATGCATGTGCAATAATTCCACTGAACACTTTGGCCGTTGTTGCTGAAGCTGTAGTTAGCTATATTAATAAATGTCTGGAAGTTAAAGGCCACTATTTCCAACATCTGTTGTGATTCTTATCCAAAGGTAACTTGTGTTAATTTTATGATGTCTGAACATTAGTATTACAATACCTATATCAGTTTTTTCTTTCCTGAAGGGTGTGTATTCATTTGTGTGTGTGTATTTATATATATATATATATATATATATATATATATAGTGTGTGTATTTTGGCAGCATTTTTTCATTAATACAGGTTTCATTGAATAATATAGACAAGTTCTGTCTATTTATTTTGTGTAAGATCCGTTCATATGATCTGATTAGCTTGATAGTGTTGTCATGGAAAGACGACAAGAAATCGCAATAATTGTTGATACTATGGTGTAGGGGGTAAGTATAATAACTATGACCTCTCCTGTCGATTATAGGCATTGAAGTATGTTAGTAGAGGTGTCAAAATTTATTTTATTTAGTCTAGGTTTAAACTGTTTGATGTACATAGCTTCTAGAACACACACTTCTTAGGAAAACATATGTTGAAAATACGCATATACTTAGACAAGAAAATAATAAACGAAAACTTAAAATTCTTGATAATGGCTTATGTAAGCCAAAAATTATTTACCCATAAATATTGCATATATATATATATATATATAGAGAGAGAGAGAGTAATAGTTGTTACAATGGTTTATAAATTCATAAAGTGATACTATGAATTTATAAACCATTGTAACAACTATTACAATATAATGCTCTACGTTGTATCAAGCACTCTCTATAAAAGTAAATGCATGAACACCAGGTAAAAAAACCTACGAGTTCCACAACTTTGTTACACTATATATATATATATATATATATATATATATATATATATATATATATGGGGTTTAAACTAATGGATGTATATTCCACAGTTTAATATTTACTGTTTATAAAAAGTGCTCTATACACAAGTAGAGCATTTATAGGTATATATAGGTTTTGTTATAACTAATATATATATATATATATATATATATATATATATATGTGTGTGTGTGTGTGTTGCAAGCATGTTTGGTTAAATAATATCAACAAGATCTGTCAATTTTTTAATAAAACAGAAATTTCATTTTGACCATTTAAATCATATCCTCTTGAGTGATTTGAAATTGTTTCCATCAAACATGAAAATGCTTGAATTAAAAGAAATAGTTGTGTTCATATACACAGAATAATCCTTAAAAACAAGTCTAGCAACATTGGGAAAAAAAGTTATATAAAATTAAATGTGAGTTTTCGAAAATTTGCTAATAGCGTAAAGCAACTAATTTGAAAAATTAAATTTTAAAATTGATTGAAAGAACCTATTGATATAAATTAACCAAACATATTTGAAAGAATTACTACTACTGAAATACAACTTATATACTTTTCTCCCATTGATTTCCATCTTTCTCTTATTCTTTCTCTAACACCCCCTGTATCTTGTTTCTCTTTCTTTTCCCTCTCTTCTGACGTAACCTCCTATGCACCAGTAGCAGTACTGCTTTGCTTGGGGGTGAAATGATTATAAAAAAACAAAATACGCACACACACCAACCTAAGCAAACATTGAAAACTTAATACTTTGCTTAGCTTTTGAAATGCTTCTTATCTCAATGTACCTTCAGATTTCAGTGTCATACTTTTCATACTCTGATAGAACACTTCCCATCTATTTAATTTTTTACTTGTTTGATTTTGGTATCTCCAATTTGTAATTTTGCATGTTAGGCTGTTCATTTTGCTAACAACTAAGCATTGACTTCTTGCAACTGATCTGTTAAAATATACAAGAGAATTAAAAAAGTTGAAATACATATAAAACTCTTGAGAAAATTTGTACAGTTGTTTAAATACACAATTAATTTGTCACTTCCAATTTCAAAACATTAAACAGTCTGAAAATCTTTTTCTGACTTAATCACTGGCCCTCCTGGTGATTTACTGACCTCATTAGTGGTTCTCCTGACAGCCTAAATGATCAAATGTGAAAATTACAAAGTATCAATGTCATAATTGCCAATAACGAACTTCCTATCAAATCCAAACTTCAAGCTACCAATATAGTTTATCAATCTCAATGCCCCTATACAAGAGTCTGACTTTAGTAATAAAAATCAAATCTACATCACCCACACAATGACATCATTAAATTGTATGCTAACAAACCACTTAAGTGATCACAGTGCCATAAGAAAGCACTTAAACACTCATAGATGCTTCCATAAGAAAAATCCTTGTAGATAAGGCATTTAAAAAACATCTAATTGTAAAAGACAACTGAAGGTAACTGAAGCACTTTATATAAAATGTTTTATGGCAAGTCTCAACTTTATCCTATTTGAAAATGGCAAAAGCATGTTCTCAGTCTTACATGGCAGTACTCTTACTTTTACACAATACAACTTAGAGCATATGCACAAGAAAAAAATACTAACAACAAACCCCTTGAAAATAGCTAATGAATTAGTTAAAATACTTTTGAACAGTAATTGCTATGGACAGTTTCTGCATGCTTAGTTCCCATAATAGTAAACCTGTATGACCATTAGAAAAAAATGAATAAAAATAACTTATAAAATTTTCTGCCCAAAGTATTCAATGAAACATTTATAAAAGGAAGATTACTACCTACCTACCTACCTATATATATATATATATATTTAGTGTATCAAGGCAGCAAATAATTTTCTAAACATATGCTGTTAAATATAAGAGACAATGAGTGTCTATTATGTTTAATCATGAGCCGTTCTAAACGTCGTATTTTTGCTTTAATTTCAGTTGAAAATAAAGACAAAAATTCTCCAACATTTGGATAATTATTTATTGATTTGCTTTTAAGATTTCGGCTTACATGAGCCATCTTCAGAGAGGTTATTTAGACTGAAATACAATAACATCCACCCTCACCGACGATTTTATTTTGTGTTGACATAAAACTCCGCTAGGCAACGGCAATAGTTACCAAAAATAATAAACGCAGTTCTCAAATTTGCAATGCGGTTTTATGTCACACCACGTGATAGCATGAAATGACAACAAAACCATGTAGTCAAATGCAATGTAATATGTTATGTCCAGATTAGAACCCTCTGACCCTGCAAATTACCGCCCTATCAGCCTTCTTCCTATCTTTGGCAAAGTGTTCGAAGCCATTATCAATGCCGAGGTGGTTCAGCATCTCACAGCACACAGGCTCCTCTCGGACAAGCAATATGATTTCCGCTTCACCAGGTCTACTGCTGATATGCTAATGACCATCACTGAGTACATATACCAGGCACTCGACAGGAATGGCGAAGCCCGAACCGTTGCATTGAATATATCTAAGGCGTTTGACAGAGTTTGGCATGCTGGCCTTCTATGTAAACTGTGGAGCTATGGTATAACTGGACATTTGTTTGAACTAATCCAGTCATTCTTCTCTAACCGCACAATGAAGGTGGTATTAAACGGACATGCCTCTCAGAACTACCATACAAACGCAGGTGTCCCCCAAGGCTCCATCTTAGGTCCTACACTCTTCCTGATATACATTAATGATCTCCCTGATTCCATAAGAGCCCAAATAGGTTTGTATGCTGATGACACCACAGTTTACTCTCACCTCCTATAAAAATCTGGTGTAGGTGTCAAAGCTAACCTCGCAGCCGAGATTGAAAAAGACCTCCAATCCATATTGGACTGGGGTAAGAAATGGCTAGTAAATTTTAATGCTTCTAAAACAAAGCTACTGTCAATTAACCATCATCGACAATCTCACCTACCTCCGATTAGCATGGACCAGGCTTGCCTCCCAGAGAGTAAAACACTATGCCTCCTTGGTCTCACACTTTCAGTGGACCTCAAATGGAATGACTATATCGAATCCATTGCTAAATCCGCTGCTATGAAAGTCGGTTCTCTGTGTAGGGCCCGGAAGTTTTTTCCGTCTAAATCTATCCTATAAATCTACTATCCGCCCGTGCATTGAATACTGCTGCCATATCTGGTCGGGTGCCCCTGCTGTTCTCCTCAGGCTTCTTGATAAGGTTCAGAGGAGGGTCTGTAATGTGATAGATACCGACTTAGCAGACCGCCTGCAGTCTCTCTCCCACCGACGTGACGTGGCTTCCCTGTGTCTCTTCTATAAATACTTTCACGGCTTCTGCTCCGATGAACTTAGATCACTAGTGCCCCCTAAATACGAATTTGAACAAGATACTAGATTAGCAACTAGATCCCACCCTTTTACAGTGAAACCGATAAAATGCAGCCGTAACTTCTACTCCAACAGTTTCTTTCCTCGCACTTCCTGACTGTGGAATTCTCTTCCAAACGATTGCTTCCCCGATGGCTACAATCTCCAGGAGTTTAAATGTTAGGTCAATACACACCTCCTAACACACTAACCTGCTCCCATTCTATCAAGCACTCTTCCCATCTGCCCAACCTTCATCCTCGCTATCCTTACTCATCTGTCACCTTCCTCCTGACATTCCCTATGTCTAACCACTCCTTCTCTTTAACTTCCCCTATGTAGCCCCAAGTGCAATAGTGGCAGTGGAATGCCTTGCTTGGGGTGAGATGATTAAAAAAAAAAAATATATATATATATATATATATATATATATATATATATGTGTGTGTGTGTAAAATATTACTGGGATTAATACAAAGAAAATTTGTCACTTAGCTGATTGCTCTTACATTCAGGAACTCATAGAAAAACATTTTCCTAATTGTTTTATCCACTTTTCAAGAGGTTTCAGCAGTTAATCTTATTGCTTTTAATGTTATGTTTAGTGGGTGCACATTTGAGTTGATATGCCTGTGAATCGTAAACAGTAAAATTAACATCCACTGATCTAGACAATAAAATCTCTATTAAAGAGAACAAGCCTCTCAGCAAGAATTGAATGTGTATTATCTTTAAGCTGAGAAACCACCTTGAAGCAAAGCATCTTTTATCATTGAGCTACAAGAAATCATTTTAACAAAGAAAGACTCAGTTACTGTAGCTAAGAAATACACATTCTCAATTAAATATAATAATTATTGTTATAAAAAATGATGTTAGATTAAAATGAATAAATTAATTACTTTTGAATCCCTATATCTGCTATCTTTGTTTTTGGACACAAAATATAAACAAAATCATTTTTAAGTAATTAATTTATTAATTTTAATCTAACATCATTTGCCTGAATACACAAATATACTTACATACATATATATGTTACCACTATTTGGTTTGTCAGGTTTACCAAGATGCTTTTGTTAAACAGTTCTAAACATTGGACCCTGTTTGTTTGTTTCTCTTTTTACTTTCTTTTTACCCATCCTGCTGTCGTAACAACATCAACGTGGGACTTGTCCTCAATTTAGGGATACTATCTTTGTTTGGGTGACCAAACTCTATTACTCACACTCACATGCATTTATCAGGTACACAATTCATAACAGCTAAATTTTAATGTTTTCTTTCTTTCTTTCCTTCTGTTTTTGCATGTGTACAAATATATTTTATTTTTTGCTAATCATTTTAAGCAGCTATGTATAAAACGTAAAAATATCAGCTTGTAATTTATTCTATTTCCTTTCACCTTTAAAAGTAAGGACACCCCATTGTTTACATGTGTAAATTTTATTTGCCATGGCTTTTAGTTAAGCTAGAAGCAGCATGTGCAACATATATATATATATGTATCAAGTACATCACTGCTAAACAAATAAAATCATTCTTACTAAAAATACATGAGATCAGTAATAAAAATACCATGCAACAAACATCAAGATATTTTACTACAACTATATGCATAATAATTATAAGCAGGATGAATTCACTATATAAAGAATCATTAAACATCATTTTTCTGCATTAGTTTTCAAAAAACATTTAAAACTTATATTACAAAAAATGGAAAACTGCAAACCTTGTTGTCAATCAAAATAACCTCTGAAATCTAAACTAGCAATTACTAATAATACTAATAATATCAATTACTAATAATACGAATAATATCAATCTCACAGCCCAGTATAAGCGTGTGTTTCTTGTCAATAAATTAATTACCTATATTAAGCATACTACTACCTCCTTAAATAATAGACTCACATGTCACTTATTGGAGCAAAGTTTTATAAAAAAATACATCCATCTACCCACAATTTACAAGAGCCCTTAAGAAAGATTTTGGTAAAAAAAAAACACTAAAATTCTATGTAAATCACATCACCAGGAAAGGAAAAAATTGTAACCATGGAAACCTTATAAATTCAACCATTGATGAAATGTAAAATAAATATCTATGAACTTTGATTTGAATGAAGGAAAAATGTTAAAATAAAATGTAAAATGAAGTGATTTGATTTTGGAAAATAAAGAAGTTATGGTAAGAAAATAAATTCAGTATATCTAAAGAAAATAATGACTAGATACAGCTCAAATTATAATTTGCGATAATATTATCTAAGTGTTAATGAAGTGCATAATTAAATTGAAACCAAAATTTTTTATGTGTACTTGTAACAGTCATTAAGAAGTGTACTCTCAAACCAGCTCTTGTTCTCTCTAATCTCTATAATAAATGCCTTCCTGCTTGCTGAAAGTCATCATCAGTTATTTGTGTTTTTAAGAATTCTCATGAATCATCCAATTCTTCCAACGTTTGGCTGAATTCAACTGGAATTTGAACTCTGCTCTTCAATTTCTCATTCTGAGTTGATATTCACTACACCACAACACGCATTCAGCATAGACAAATTGTTTGGTAAAAGTTAAACAAATAATTTTGTTACTGTTGCAGTCTAGTAAAGAAATGTTAACTAAATTCAGTGTCTTAATAATGACTCACATCTATCCAACATCACCTTGGAAATCTTATAGATTTTTTCTCAAAACTGTTAGGTTAATTTATATTAACGGACAAGTGTCATGTTAAAACTGATTTACATTCTTCAATGTCAGAAACTTCCCAGAATTAAATTGCCATAAATTTACCTTTGGAAAAGTTACAAAAGTTTTCCAGTCGATGCTTTTCTCAAACAAGATAAACATTTTGTTACAAAGCAATGTGATATATTGAGGGTGACAAGCCAAGGGAAGTTAAAAAAGAACGAAAGGTACAATTATCCCTGGTCATTGTAGGACCTGAGAGGCCCATCTGCTCAAATCCCTGCACTGTGTAGCAGCATTATCTATCAATTTAGAAATATTTAGAACTCTCTTAAGAATTATCTGATGTGTTACATCTTTGGGAAAACCAACTTTAGCTCACCATTGACATTTATTTTCTTGTACTGACCAGAATTTGAGAATGTAATGATCAGAAACCTTGTCTCAAAGTAATTTAATGTCAAGTGATCTTTAAATTCATGTTGTCTTCATTATTAATGATGCAACTACATCAGTAGTGACTTATTCTAAGTTGTGGGTTATCACAAAATAAGAAAGTAGAAAAATACAGCTATGTTTTTTTTGTTTGATTCTAGATTTTTGTTTTTAATCATTTCATCCCAAGCAAGTCCATCATGAGGATTTACAGTGAAAGGAAAGACTGGGTGCAGAGGGAATTGGGGAAAGGATAAAAGATCATTTGGATTCAAGATGATAGAAGATGGCAAATGATGTTGCATTTAAATCTTTGGAGATTGTAGCTGTCAGAAAAGTAAGTAAATGGAAGGGAGTTCCACAGCAAGAAGTGCAAGAAAAGAAACTTTTTGAGTAGAAGTGGCAGTTGCATTTAACTATTTCAATGGATAAAAGGCTGAAACCCAGATGCCAATCTAGTAGCACATTTTAAAAATTTAATTGATTTAGTTGATTTTAAAATGAGGATTATAATTAATTTCTTTTTTTAATACTATATCCTTTCAGAAAATTGATAAATTACGGCTCTCCACAGATTATTTTCGTTAACTGTGAATTGCCATAACTTCTTAATTTTAATGATTCTAAATTGAAATTCTTTTTCTTTTTAATCATATCACCCCGAGCAAGGCGGTAACACCACTGATGTGCAGGGGGCTATGCAAGAGTGAAAAGATTTGGAAAAGAGAAAACCGGAAACCACATCCTAAACAGGGAACAAGGGATGAGCCTCGTCACCTGTACAATAGATGTGAGTGGAGTGTGAACCAGGCGATAGTTTAGTCTATCTACTCCAATTGAAGAAAAAAAAGGAAAAGTGAAAAGATTGGGAAAGAGAAAGCCGGAAACCACATCCTAAACAGGGAACAAGGGATGAGCCTCTACACCTGTACAATAGACGTGGGTGGAGTGTGGCTCTCTTTTTATTGTCTGAGATAAGCTTTTTTATCTTCTACCGGCATGGAAAATTGACTCATTGTACCATTTTCAGTTAATGTTTCCTGCTGACATGATATGTAAAGATTATATCAAATCAATTGCTAGATCTGCTACTGGGAAAGTTTGTTCACTTTGTCAGGCTAGATATTTTTTTCCCAGAATCTTTTACAAGTCATTTTTTTCCCAGAATCTTTTATAAGTCATTCATTTGTCCTTAAATTGGATATTGCTGCCACTTCTGGGCTCATGCTTCTGTTATATATTTAGAGATTCCTGATGTTTTATTAAGCATATCTTGGCAGAAGTTTTAGGAAATAAATAATTGTATTAATAAAAAAATACAAGTGATAAATCGGTGTCAATAGCTCTCACTCAAAGAAAGATATAAGTAGAGTCATAAAAGTCATTCACAAAGCTGTACAGTAGGAGAGAGTGAGTGAGTTGTGACTTACTGTGGCAATGGCCTTTAGCAGGTCCTTTTTGGAGATGGCAGTTCAGAATCTTGGGTGTTATGCTGATCAATTGCTGAAGAAGTCCTTTTGATGGATTTTTATATCTTCTTAAACTAAGGTTGGCTTCAATTTTTATTTTTATTTTTTAGGCAGGAGTGGGTGCTATTAGTGAAACTTCTAGATTGTATTTTTCTTTGAGTGTGTAAGTGAAATAGAAGCTATGTGCAGAGCCTGTGTGCAGTTGACAAAGATTTTATTTCAGTCTTGGTTTTTGGAGTGTTCTCAATTGGCCAGAAATAAAGATTTGCATGAGATGAATCAGAAAAAGATCTGGTTTTAGGATGATTATAAGACTGATAAAATACAAAGATCACTCTGCAATGTTATTTTACCTGACATTTCTGTTTCAGTAATTTTCCCCCCATCATAATGTAGCTTCCTTGTGCTTTTTCTATAAATATTTCCAAGGCAATAAAGCTACTAAGATGCAAAGGGTTGCTGAGAGTGAAAGAATATGAGAAAACTCATTAAGGAGAGAGGAAGATAAAAACAGGATTTTCAAGGAGACATGAGAATGATTGACATGGCATTTAAATTTATAAAATCAAAATTGTGTAAAAATTGGCTGGAAGAGAATTTCACAAGAAAGAAGGGTAAAAGAAGAAACTGTTAGCATAGAACCTATGGTTCAACTAAAAAATTTTTCTGTAAAAGGCTAAAACCTAGCTGCTATCTTATCTAGTAATGTGCTTTAATTTGTAAAGTTGAGTTACAGAAGAGGAAAGCTCATCAGAAAAGTTATGAAAGTATTTTCAGAAAAGATATAAAAGAAGATAATTTATGACAGTGTGAAATTGACCAAAGCTGAGATGCCAGGACTGATAATATTTCAGTTTCATCTTTGGATTTTCTCAAGAATCTCTTGTTATATAGAAATTCTAGACTAGATGTGGTAGCAATATTCAATGCATGGATAAATGGTAGAGTTATAAAGGTATGAAATAGATTCTGGCATAAAAAATATCTTCCAGTTCTAAGACTTCCACAAGGTCAGATGTGTGAAGAAATCAATGAAAAGTTAATTCAGTGCTACAGTTATAAACCTCTGCAAGATGAGCTTGTTATGATTGCTATCCAACTTACCTGACTTTTATCAAATTTGCTATGTTTACTATAATTTCAGAAACTCTGAGCTGTACAGAATTCACTCCCAAACAGATTTGTTATTGTCTTTTCATCAAACCACCAAAGTTTTAAGCCTTTGTCTTTTTTGTAGTTTTCTGTTATTTCCATACAGTACTTTTATATTTATACCCTCTGTATTAGGCTTTAAAACAATCCTACTGCAGGTCGCAGTCTGTTTGTTCACTTCTTGTGCAAAAACAGGTGAAGAGGCTCATCCCTTGTTCCCTGTTTAGGATGTGGTTTCCAGTTTTCTCTTTCCCAATCCCTTACATAGCCCCCTGCACATCAGTGGTGTTACCGCCTTGCTCGGGGTGACATGATTAAAAAAAAATATCTTCAGTAGTTTGTACACATCTCTCAATATTGTAGCATCCTTAAGCCATTAGTCACTTCTGAAAAATGTTTATATGCTTGAGTTGCTTGTTTCCTATAAGATCTTGATTGGTAGTGACATTGAACTCAGTAAAGTCAAGTGATTTTCTTTAGTTTTAGCTCAAATTATCTAGCAATTTATTTGCTATGCATATAGTGAGGCACAAAAGTTTGCTGATGTCAGGGGGCTAACTTCTTGATTGTATGCCCTACAGTAGCTGACCCAACATGGGCAACGGAGGATTAGGGATTTAATGCCATTCCAGCAACCTGACTGATGTTGACGCATCCAATCACTACCATGCTGCCTGATGCCTCCAACCACTCCCACACTACCTGAGAACTGTCAGTCAGTTAAGTGCCATACGTGAAACACGCTTGGGCGATCATGTCTCGAAAAAGGCATGACTGACTGGGCAGAAGATTATCCCGCAGTAGGTTGCCATTGCTTTCTGTGGTAGACTGGTTGCCAGCCAAGGCTATAGAACCCAATCTGTCCTGTTATTTAACCCATAACTGGAAGGAAGAGATGGATTAATACCTTTCCCAAGGGTATTTGCGCGTAAGTAAATGCAATGAATTCAACTGGAGTTTGAACTTGTCTCCCCGATTTCTCGTTCCGAGCCGATATCCAATGCACCACAACGCACAACTGTGACTACTACTATAACTGTCCTTTTCTGGACAGAAGCAACTCTCCTTTTCAGGACAACAAACAGTTCATTTATTGAATTACTTTTTTTGAATTGCTCTTTTTATGGCAGGAAAGTTTATCTTGTAATATGCAACAGCTTGATGCAGTGACCCAGTGACTTCCATTGTAGTAAGCAGCCTGGCACAACCTGGCAGTGACCTAGCAACCAGTCTAGTTTGACCTGCCAGCATTCTCCAATGTAGCAATACTATTTTCACTTCAGTCCGATCAACCATCAGTTGCTAATGTGGTCTGTGTGCTAGTCACCAAATTGACCCATACTCTGACAATTCAGTCTATTCCACCTGACTGCAGCAACACCAATATAATCAGCCCAGTGCAGCAATAACTAACAACTCAGGCCTTATTTCCTGACCTACGACCTGCTAGCCACACACACTGATTGACTCAAGCCTGTAAGTGGTGGAAACAACAATAATTTTACAGTGACCCAAGAGATCATTTAAACTTTAATGACATAACACAATTAAATTGATCAAAATTTCTTGACACTCAACATCTTGTTTTTGTTATCCTTACCTTTTCTGTGTCTCTTCACCTTTTCTTAAAAGTTTGTAGAATCAGTTACCATAACTGACCATGTAACAGGCTTTTAGACTCAAGTAGGGAGTCTACTCCAGTTTTGCTTATCAAAACATGAATCCACATTCACACTGACTTGTGGGACTGTAGGGTGCTTGTACAATGAAGTTAACAGAGACAATTTCAAATTTCAGAAACTAAATTTTTTATTTCTGTTGTGGCCTGTTAGGGCCAGGAATAAAGACACAAAAGAAGAAGGTAGGTTGAACCAGTGTATTGGAATAACAGAACATATATACAAAATAAGAGTGTTATTAATTAGCAGATAGAAGTGTCTGTCCGAACTGAAAAGTTACACCATGTCTCGACTGCCTCCTCTAGGAAGTCTCACATTTTGTATTTATGAAAGAGGAAGAGTTCATTCCAATGTAGAGAGAGCACCATAACAATTTAAATATTTAATTGGATGCCTGGGACTGTCGTACCCTCTGCTCCCTACAGTACCGATACTTGATGTAACATTTCAGTGATCTCTGACTTATTTAAGCAGCCTGCTAAATACACAGTTTTCATTGCCCAACCTGCTGTATCTTTTCTTATTGATTATAGCTTTAAAGTAGAAATCACTAGTAGCAAAATCCATGAAGTGTATTCAAACCTGAAAAGATCTGCAGCTCCAGAAGAACAAGGTCATCATCAGTGAGCAAAATTTTGTGGAGTGCTTGCAGTCACCCCTGATCGAAAACGTATTTTGTATGAAGACTAATATAGACATCATCTGTGTTAGAATTAAACTGAAGAAAACTCAGAATTGCATTGGCCAATAACATAATTTTGTGTGTTGTGGTGCAGTGGGTATCAGCTTGGCATGAGAAATTGGAAGAGCTAATTCCAGTTGAATTCAGTGCATTCACTTATGCACAAAATACCCTTGGGAAAGGTATTAATCTGTCTCTTCCTTCCAGCAATAGGTTAAATAACAGGACAGATTGGGTTCTATAGCCTTGGTTGGCAACCAGTCTATGGCAGAAAGTAATGGCAAACTACTACAGGAATATATTATGTGTATCATGTATGGCACTTGACTGACTGACTAATAGACATGAACTAAGATCATAAGTTTACTTCTCTGATTTGAATGAACTGGCTTTCTTATAGCTGAATGGTCATAGTGAGTAACTCTTGTTAACACTTTTGTTTTTCAATGATATTTTATGATATTTCATTTTTTTATGACAGTCTATTTCTGCTCATGATGCTAGAAACTTCTGTCATATCACTAAAAGTATGCATTAGCACATCAAAATCCCTGTAATAGACTTGGAAGGAACCAGATGCAAATCCATTAACAAAAAATGTCAAGAATCATGGAATAAGTGTCTACAGAGCAAACACCAGAAACTTCAACCAACCATTGGAGAATGGCCTTTAGGATATAGAAAGATAAGAAGAAATAAACCTAGATAAACTTTGCATCAGCCACAATCACCTAATCCATTCTTTTCTCCTTAAATGAGGAACCTCTAATATGTACAGCATGCCAAAAACCATATACCATCAAGCATATAGACTGCTGGCTTTAACTATATTTGGGAAAATTCTATAAAAATCTCAGACACAAAGAAGCTTTTCAGACTAACCAACCTGAATAACACCTTTAACTTTATAAAACAGGTGAGGTTTAACACAAAGAAGTAATCACTCACAATCAAACAAAAAAAAGTTAGTTTTATTTACAGTATTTATATTCAGACTATTGTCCACATCTCTGCATTGGTTTGTAAATTTGGTGACATAATGATTGTAAGTTCAATCCCTGTTAGGAAGTGTATACTTGTATTGTGGAACAGTCTAGCCATGTAGATTAAACAAAGGATTCATTTCAGAATTCTCTGCAGATTACCCAGATCAATATACACCTGAGGAAGGCTGAAGTGCACAATGGTTGAAATGTAATAATGATGAGGACAATAGTCCAAATATAGTGTAAATAATAACTTCTCACCTTCAGAAATTCAGACAAAAATTAGTTTTAGAAACTCTTTCACCAAAAACTTTTCTCTAAAATATTTAACTACTAACTTTTTTATATATAAGTATACTAAATAAAGAGTTCAGTACTAAGATTATCAACCATATCAGTAAAAGCTGTGTGAAAAAAAATCCTCAGCGGATTGGTGTACAAAGGAGAGTACAAGATGTGTATATTATTGAAGATATGTTGGAGAGACAAGGGTTAATTATAGACTTAAAGAGGTTAAGATTGTAGTGAACAGGAAAGCATCCTTCCAGAATTCAGTTTCATAATGCAACTGTTCTGGGGAAAAACTTGTTTGATTGGAGTTTCTTCCTTACCAATGGAATATAACAGGAATGACAATGAAACAACTCACTGTTCTACACATTTTTTTCTTGGTTCTCTTTCAGTATAACTGTTGTCAGTGATGCTCATTTTGCACTCAAGTTAAACTGATTCATTTGGTGCTGGGTTCTGAGCTGTTCAACAGAATTAAAGGAAGTCATTTTTTTAGTCATTCTTGTTTAGTACAATCCAAGGTCAGATTTATGTAGGTACCTTCTCAAAAATCAAATGCAAACGGTTTAAAATTAATTTTAAAAATGAATAATCTTTCTGAAAGAATTTATATTCTTTTGCTAAAATAGTTGATTATCACCTATTTTTAGTTGTTTTTCATTTCAAAGTACCTCTCTTTATTAAAAAAAATCTTTCAAAATTAAAAAATGTTTTCTGAAACTTTATTTGAGGAATATTAGATGATTTTCAGTATAACTAGCAGTATAGCCCAGCGTTGCTCAGGTGTAATGAAACCTTTAAAACTCATCCATGGTCCTGGAGCTCAGACTCAGCCTAAAGAATAATTGTATGAAGTTTGATGAAAATCAGATAAAAATCATGGATTTGTATAAAGGACATACATACAGATAAACAGACACACACACACACGCATCTTGCCTTTTTTATATATATATATATATATATATATATTATCGGTTTTCTGCACTATTGTAAGAACTGCAACTTTGAAACTTCTGAATATTGTTTCTTATGTCTTTGTCTATGAGTGTATCAAATTTGATTAAAATCAGACCACTCCTTCTATAACCCGATTTTTTTCAATTTTCGATATTTATGGGGAGTACCTCAACACAAAACCTAGCTAAGAACACTCGCAGACGCTTATACAACTGTGTAAATTTTCAAGAAAATCGGTTTAGCCGTTTTGCAGTCTATAGGTAACAGACACACACATACTCACACACATACAAACAAAGTTCCATTTATAAATAAGTTTAGATTAATCTGATTTGAAGCAAATATTATTGACTTTAAGTTTAAAATATCAAAAATTAATGATTTTTTTTACCTAACTGGGTTTGACAGATTGATTGCTCACTCTCAGGCAGTGCTTTGTGACCCTTGCTTTTTGATCACCATATATTATATTTCTTATGTAAATTTTATATATGTACGTTACAAATTTAGCATAATTGACGATTAAAAGATTAAGTTTTTGTGTATTTTAACATCATTCTGGGGTCTTTTTTATTTCTTTTTTTATCCAAATCCCTGAATTTGTTTTATCCATGCTAAGTCTGAAAATAACACTATATAAAATTCATTATTTTTTATCCAGAATGTGCATGTGTAAAAATTATTCAACAAGAAAAATTTCAGGTTGATATAAAAAAAATTCCACAAAACATTATTAATTTATTATCTATGATGTATTTAGAACATGTTGCTAATTTGTATTTAGATACATTGTATTTATTTTCAATTTTCTAGTTGAATTGTTCACTGATATTGCATATGATCCATTATTGTACATATTCAGTTACAATAAAATTTGTGTTTTATATGTATAGTACCTTATGTAAAGATGTAGATTTGGTAAGAGCTCATGAGAGCCTTGCACTGGCCTGTACTAGACTACAAGTGTGGATGACCTGTAAGAATTGAACTCACTTGACTAGCTCATGGTTTCCCTGAATAGCTTACTAGCCATTGTAATAAATTAGGTGACTATTATGATTGATGTGGCTGTGCATTAGGCATAGTTAGGAATGCTTGGTTATCCCTCATGTAAATGTACAAGTGCATACCCTCAACTCACATGCTTTTATGGTCCCCTCTAGTCTGTGCATTGTGGTGCATTGGATATTGGCTCGGAACAAGAAATCGCGGAGCCGAGTTTGAATTCCAGCCAAATTCATTGCATTCACTTGCGCACAAATACCCTTGGGAAAGGTATTAATCTATTCCTTCCAGTTATGGGTTAAATAATAGGACAGATTGGGTTCTATAGCCTTGGTTGGCAACCAGTCTACAGCAGAAAACAATGGTAACCTACTGTGGGATAATCTTCTGCCCAGTCAGTCATGTCTCTTTCCAGACATGATCGCCCAAGTGTGTATCACGTGTGGCACTTAACTGACTGACTAGTCTTTGTAAGCAGATTCTTACTATAGATGACTTGAAGTGTGATAAGAGGGTCTGGACACTGTAATTGCCATTACCACATGAAATGTGCGTGAGAGAACTGACAAACTGCGAGTATATATAAAAGGTTTTATTACCTTTACAGTACTTGTGCAGCTGTGAAAACTGCAATTAAAACAAACAAATAACATGAGCACATGGAGGAAGAATGTAGACAAGGATAGATAATTACAAAATTCTAAAAAATATGAAAATAAACAATGAAATTTACATAAATAGTTGTAACAAAACAGGGACCTTATAACAAGTGTTTAAATCAGCAAGAATCGTTTGAATCGCTAAAGCAATACATTTTTACAAATTAAGGAAAGGTCTAAAAAGCAATAAAAACTTTAGAAGAATTAAATTCCATTAACTATAAAATTTGTCTAGGGTTTGCTGAAAATTGAATGGAAAAAAAATGTTAATTATCTCGTTGGCACCTCGTGTGGTCTATGGCAATTGAGTTACTCCCTAACAGTACCGAATGAATGTGCTGCCACTGGAGATAACAAATTTACGTCTGACCTCTTAGAAGGTCTCAATCCAAAAGACTGTTAAGGGGGTTTCTATTTCTTATGTAGAGACCAAAAATCCTATATTTTAGAAAAGGTTGCTGTAAGACAGCTTATTTGTTATATTTTTACTTACTTATTTTAACTTTTCTGTTTTGTCTCATACTTCTCATTTAGACCTCATTATTGTTTTACGTTATCCTAAAATATAAGGAACTATATTTTCTGGCCACATTGTCCCAAGGGGTGACAAGCTGCCAGTCAAAGAATACAAGGCTCACTTCAGCGAGAAAACGAACTTGCTGATTTTTACATTGGGTTTGGTAGCAAATGGTGCCTGGCGGCAGCTACAGACACCACCTTCAATGCTAATTAGAATCTGTAGCAGATGTTAAAGAATTTCGCTAGACATGCATGTGTTGATATCCCTATCAATCGCAGTAACCCCTTGTCAGTTCTTTGGCATCCATAAAAGAAAAAAAAACCTGGGAGCTTACGTGTTATAAAATTCAAGAGTCTAGCTCACTTTAATTTTGTCCCAAGATTGGGATCACATACTAAAATTGGTGTTCTGTGCAACAGGCATGCCTGGCATAGACAATACACTCCAGTCACTCTTTAATTCACTAACAGAATATGTTCAATTTTTCCTTCATTCTTTTCAGAGACTCTTAACAACATTCTGTGAATTCGCTTTTTCTTTCAGAAATTATTTTCAAAATTTTTCTTTCCACAAAAATGTCGCTGATATAATAAAAATTTGTGTCTCATTTTGTTTTACTTTCTTGTTTATCTGTTTTCTCAACTAATCCAACACTTTTTAGTTTTGTTTATCAGTGCATGACAGCCTTCTCAACTTCATATTTCATACTATGAATCCAAGCTTAATAACAATAAATGACATGTAGTATCTCATGTCAACACAACACAGGATCCGCTTTGCTAAATATGTCTTCAACTACTTTTTTTTAAATATTTGGGAGTTTTTATTGGAGAATGTTGCAAAAAAATGTTTTTAAAATATAAATAGAAGCTGACAAAATAAATATTTTCTTGAGAAGGCTATTTCTTTTGAAGGGTAGGTTTGATATTCTGATTGATTTTGTGTCAGGAATTTCTGGATTATCTTGGTTTTTGTTGGATTAAAAATTCTGGCATTTTTTCTGTATTTCACACAAAAAGGATTTTTTTTCCTGAATCCCTCAAGTATGAAATAAAGTAAGGCATCTTCTTAAAGCCAGCAAGTTTGGATTAAATGCTTGCATGGAATTTTTCCCTGCTGAAAATGTTTATCTCTCATAAAAAAAAAAAAAAAAAAAGCCATGTTCACTTAATATAAACATTGATAAAACTAATCATTTTAATTTTTTGGACATTTATTTTTCTCTTAAAAAGAAATTACATATGTTAAAGTGCAAATGAAAAGTTGATTTATTTTTTCTTTTTCATTGGCTGAGGATCAGTGGCTTGGAATTGGACATAAGATTAAATTTTACACTCATTGCTGGCAGGCTTTACATGGAGAAAAATATTCTGATTGTTATCTTCCAGCATCCAACTGCAACCTAATGTTAATAATATTTAATAAGTCTGAATCTTTCACACATAAAATTATTGTTTATCTAGTTCCAGAAACTGTGAAATTACTATCTGAAATCCTGGCATGTGGAGTTATTATTTACATATGGACAAATATCCTCATGTAAATTGTTTATTATCACAATTTTTTGGATTTTGTACCCTCTGATCTTCTTCAGATAGATCAAATTGCGTTACCTTCATGGAATTCCAAACTGAATCCTTTACTTTTATGAGCTTTCATTTTTGAATGGGACAATTGCTTATTGTTGATTCATGAATTTGGTGACATAGTAATGAGTTCAATCCCTGATTGGGTAGTATAGACTTGAAACTCAGTTGAAACAGGATGAGTAATAACTGTGATGTTACAAGACATGGCCAGTGGTATGAGAACTGTCTCCACCTTGTAGATTAAATAATGAGTTCATTTCTAAATTCCCTGAAGGTTTCTCAGTTTAGACATCTTAAAAGGGTTGAAATGGTGTCAAATTAATGACAGCCAGGAGGGTGTGTGATTTTGGGAATGAACATTTGAATCTTCTTGCAAGGATATGAAAGACTCTTGCAGGTGGGATGTTTTTATAACACTCTTTGATCTGGTTTTCATGTGTATATATTTGAAGTTCAGTTCAGTTGATTACCTGTTTATATGTTAGTGCAGCTGCTGACATGCTTTGAGGCCTAATTCTGTAGTTAATGCCTATGAGGTTACCTTCTCAATTAACCCTCATTTTGATGCTCTGTTGTGACACTGAGTGTATTATGATATCTTTTAACAGAAGACCAGTAAATATGGTGATCACCACAGATCAATTCCACTTTGAACAAAAATACAATTTGTACTTCTAGTGTTTTCTAGTGTAAATCACATTGTATACAACTAATATATACTGAATTATAGTTTGAACCTTAGCCTGTTTGTTTGTAACACATGTTTGTCATTAATAATATTAGTAATAAGTATCAACATGAATTCTAGTTTGGTTATTTTATATTCAGCACTATTTTATTACCAATAACACTCACTTTGCATCATATATATATATATATATATATATATATATATATATATATATATGGTTAAATAAAATAAAGACAAGAGGAAAAACTGTATTTTAAATCGCCGACGCATTTGTCTTTATTTTATTTAACCATTCTGTCCTTGATCTCAGATTATAACTGAGTATATTTTTACACACACACACACGCACACACATATATATATATTATTTATCTGTAAATTCAGATAAAATTTATACAGGAAATAGCTATTTTAACATGTCAGTTTAAGACATGCATTGTCAACCCTGTTTAATCAAAGATATATATATATATATATATATATATATATAATCAAAATTATGCACACTCACATATGTATATGTACAAATAATCCAGAATTGCACATGCATACATACATATTTTATATATATTTATTTCCTTGTTGGTTGTTGAGTCATGTAATTTACTCAATGTGTATTTGGGCTACTATCCCTTTTTTATACAAATTTCATTGAAGATGACTGATAAGACACGATGCTTACTTTCCTTGTTGGTCAACTTAAGGGGAGTAATCACTGTGTCTTGTTAGTCATTGTCAATGAAACTTGTATAAAAGAAAAATTGCAACCCAAATACATACTCACGCATGCACACTCACAAAATCCAGAATTAAGCAATAGGATTTAATCTTGATTTATTGTAAAGTCAAGAGAATACTATTAATACTGCTTATGTTAGAAATTCATCCTCTGTGACAAGAATTTAGCTTTGCAGATGCCAATTCTTGGATTCTTGCCATATACTTTGATAGATATTGATGTATTTGGAATCATAAGAAAGAATTTGGGTCATAAAAATGAACATTAGTGATTTATTTTGTTCATCCTCATGTTCTACTGTCCCTCGTGTTAGTCTTCAGGTTCCTTCAGACCACCATGGTTATCATCAAGCTGACTCCTCACTCATTAGTGTTGCTGGTATTGTATTGATGAGCACAATTCCACTTGATCAATCTGGCATTTGTCTCTTTCATGACCATTCACACCTCTGCCATGTGTTTTTGATCTCAGAGAGTGAGAAGATCACTGATGAAGTAAACTGAAGCAAAGGATAAGTGAACAGTGAGGAACTACACAAAAAAAGAATTCTTTCGGATAAAGAAATAACTCAGGTTAAAATGTAACAGCAATTTATTTTAGATATGATTTGTTGTATACAGCAGTTTTGACCCTTCTTATTGTTATAATCAAATGACACTAGGATCTACTTTTTGAGTTTGCAGCTTCTGTTAGTAGTAATTTAAATTTCTAAGTTCTGGTCTTCAGGACTGGCATGATGTCTTGTTTTTTTGTCTTGGAAAATGATGTAGCTGTAATATTCTTTAAGTTGTCCAAACCTCTAGCTTATATGGAGTCCTGCATTCAACACATGTGGAGTTGACTTGGGTCTGAGGTTTGGCTATCTTCCACCTTAGCATCCCATATTATAAAAGTATATTTACTTGATTTACTTGATTAATTTTCCAAATTTAGGGGTTGTTCAGCCCTCTTTTGAGAGTGGTCAGAGGAATCAGGCCATCCCTTAACTCCAACTCCCTTTATGTCTCATCTTGCATGAACACTCCATACACGTAGTGCTAATCTTTCTTTCCCTTCTCCCAGTTTCTGAGCATCCAACCTCAGCCTACTCCAAGGACTACTACACTCTCTTCGTAATAAATCTAAACTTTTGTGTACACAAAAAGGGATTTCCAATAGTTAATCTTTCTTTTTCAGCTTTCCTCAGGCTGGTTGTTTTAGAGGATTTCTTGATCAACCAGGCCACACAGCCAGTCACCGATGATCACTCCAGGGCTAGTAATTAATATTTTTTATCACTTGTATTCAAATGAATCTGAAAGCCATAAAACTTTTAATGAATGTCATAGAAATTAAAATGAATGTGTGTGTCCTCAGTCTTAGTTCACTAATCTTTATTTTTGTATGGATATTTTTTTCAGAGTGGCCAATTGAAACCGGATGTTTTTCTGGTTCTTTGTCCAGAACAATTTTAGATGTTATTTCAGTAAGCATCCATGTTTTTTTTGCTTTTTCTATCGACAACATAGGTTTTTTTCTATTTTCTAGGATTGATATCTTCAATGATATGTTGTCTCTTATCATCAGGAAGTGAGGAAAGAAGAGTAGTCTTGGTTTTGCTCAATCTTACTGAATTTCATCTAGTTAAATTTGTTTGATTCACTTTTGAGCCGTTCAGGATTTCATTTTATTATTTTCAAACATAATTTTTCAATGCATTTCCATTTTTAATAGTCTCTTTCTTTTGCTTTTTTCACCATTATAATTTTGTTTATTCACTGAATTCCTAGTCACAATATTGCTTTTGCCTTTTTTTAATTATAGAGACTAAACATTCAGTCATTAATTACTACATGTAAAACTGATTGTAAAAAATGGATGCAGGATGTTCAAAATGATAAAATTATGCATGCAACTTATATATATATATGTGTGTGTGTGTGTGTGTGTGTGTGTTAAATTGAAGTGTGTATAAAAAATGTATTCAATACATAGTTTTCTGCTTAACCATTTGAATTTGATGTCCCTGTGAATTGAATCTAATTCTGACAATCTAAAACACCAAAATTTATTGAAAAGTAAATGTAACTAATCTTACTGACAGTACTCCATTTTTGACAATGACTATGATAGTTGAAAGTATGTGAATGTAATAGGAGGAGGGGAAAACCTAAACTTTGGACTGTTTATTCACAACTTCAATGCATTCTTTCCAGCCAACTTTGATCAATAAAAAATTGAAATGTAATATAAATCTTTATCTACTGTTTTTTTATTACTCTTTTATTGTACTTGCTTCCTGATATTTACTTTTTCTTTTACACTCAATAACCTTTGTATTGCCTTGCTTGAAAATTATGATTTTATGTATATATATATATATATATAGTCATCCGCAGACAGATCTGTTTTGCTGTATCACAGCTCATCAGTACGGTTAGACTCCGATTGCTTTTAACACAGGATTGAAACCCGATCGAAGTGGCGTCAGTTGGCGATTCTACCTCTGGGCTATAGTCGTTTGGTAGAAGGCAGACTTTTTAGCATGTATATTATCATTATATACGCCCAATAGCCAGAGTGCTCTAATTCATTATATATTTCTAGACATCTACAACATTCCCGTTTACATTCACAATATAAAAAAATAATGATCGATAACACAACTATCCTACGCCACGAAAACAGCAAAAGCAAACTGCAGATTCTCGAGGCAATATTCATTAAAACACTTAAGCCTCAATTAATAGAATCAGCTATGAATACTGTAGTAATGTTCTAAAATGTTTGTAAAAAAAGAACAGTTTTTTATGCTTTAACACTTGCATGACCATGACATTACAACATATAAAAAATTCCATTTTGGATAATTTTCACATTCTAATGAATGCTAAGCAATTTATCAATCATTATATTTGAAACATAAAAAAATTTGCAGTAATTTTTAGCAACACAGTTTTGCAGTTATTTTTTGTTACTATAACTCACACCCCTGAAGATGATCTATGAAGGAGGTTGAAAGTATTTGAGAATATTGAGAAATGAATGATAATAATATTTGTCAATGTTATAGCTCATTTTTGACATCTTTCAATTATAATATGCAAAAGGTTATCTGTGAGTATGAACAGATTTTATTAAATATGAGCAGATACAATTTTTGCAATTTATTTAATCTGACATGCCTAAAAGAAAATTTGCTGCCTAAATGCACAAATATACATATATATATCTCATAAGACAATGTTAGCACCCAAATGTCTCAAGATTCAGTTTTTAGTAGTGAAACTTAAGTGATCTCACCAGGGTGCAGGCCTGGGTGATAATATATGACCATGCATTATCCAGTGCACATAGCCCTGTCTCTACCATACCACGATCCAAATGAATACAAGCCATTATATTTGGAGTTAGTTTGGTTGTAGAAGTTGTTGAAAGTTTGTCAGTGTTGACTGCCAATTGTGTTTGGGTCTCCACTCCAGATTTTCAGTCTGAGAACAGCCCAGGAAGTGTAAAAAGAATTTTGCTTGTCTGGCCACTCTCTCTGGCCAAGTGAGCTAAGGCATGCAGTATCAATTGGTGATTTTTGCTACAAAGCAGGATGCCAGTTTTGAACATTTTCTTTATTGAAATTTCTCTAGCATGCATGCCAATAGATCTAAAATGCATTATTCAAAAATAAAAAAACAGGGCATCTATTTAAAATACAAGTGAAGTAATAAAAATGTTTGATGAAAAATAAATTTATTAATTGTTTAGAAATTGCTTTGTTTACATTTCAACATACAAAACTTAGCAGATACAGTTGTTCAAGAAAAATAATGAGTAAGCAGAAATGTGCTTTCCTGGGAAGGAAAAATAAAAACTTGCTGGGCCATTTACTTTCTGTAGCTGAGCAATCTAAGGCATGCCAAACCAAATGTAATACACCCTGTTTAAAACTAAAAATGGGGTGTTTATATGTGTATCTAGTAGAAATAATGCTTGAAGTAATACACACACACCTATATCAATATAAATAACATCTTAAAATGATGTACACCACATGGACAAACTATTTCTGTATTTTCTTTTGTTTGTTTTTTTGTGGCATAATTGTCTGTTTAAAGCGTTTTTTTTCCATTGTGACCATATGACTGCTTTCCCCTCCAAGTGAGTTTGGTTGGTGAGTGTATATGATATGCATGAACTATATTTGTACACTACACATGCCATCTGTCTGATGATTGCATGAAGGCATGAAACAGGCAGTAGCAACTGGTAACTGTGCACCATAAATTTAGTTCCTTTATTGTGGCTGATGAAGTTGGCTGTATTAAATTTAGTACATAAGTTTATTCCCAGTAAAAAAAATAAAACTTACCATATACTATACTAAATTTAATACAACCAACTTAATCATCCACAATACCTCCTCTCCACCAACTAACATTTTGCAAAAGATCAACATTGTATATCAATTCAAATGTCCTTTGGAAGATTAAATATCTGACAAGTAAATACATATGTTGATCACATGGCATTAATGTTATCAAGGAGGCTTACACTTCATATGTACGGTTTATTGATAGCACAACATTTCAATGAATATTTCTCTCCATGTTCACAATTTAGGGAAATAGTAATTGACAATACATGTATACTCTACCATGAAAATAGCATGCAGAAGCTTCCAATTCTCAAGACTCTTTTTATTAAAAAATTACAACTGACACTAAACAAAATCAGTTATGAATATGGTAACAATGTTCTAATTACCTATTACAGCAATTTAAAAAAATATATCAAAGTTATAATTTTTTGAAAGAATTACAACAGAATAGTTTAAAATGTAAATTGTAAGTTTTCTATAAAAAATATTGCAAATATAAACCTGAGTTACCTAACTTACATCATAAAATTTAGAAATTTGCATTATTTTGCACTTATGACCCAAAATTTGTAATGAACAACTACACTAATTTTACTTTAGCAAATAATCCTATGAAGATGATCTTTGATAAGATTGAAAATACTTGGGAAAATAAAACAAATGAAAAGAACCATGGTACCTTTTTTGCTTATTTTAATCATCACCCGAAGAAGCTTACTCATGACTATGAAAGGATTAAGATGAAAATAAATAATCATATGTCTAAAAATATATACATACACACAGAGTAATAAAGATCTGAAGCAGTTTTGGCCACATTTATATGCTCTGTCTTGAACCTTAAGAAATTTTAATGGTTAATAATTAATAGAAGCATTAATGACAGAATTAGCGCTTCTGAAAGTATAATATAAATGTGCTGTTATAGTGAATATAACAAAATTATGTAAAAATTTAAATAGAAAACATAAAAAAATACATATTCAAAATACATCACTTTTTTTCTTTTTTCCCCAACTCACAATCTGTAAATAACTCATTGGTCAAGTAACAAAGAAATAACCAAGTAAAATTTGTCAAAAGATATTCCATAAATTTGAAGCACCTCAGTAAAGAAAGGAAACTGGAAAGTGAATTATTATAAAAACTAAGAAACAGCATTAGGAGTTACTGTGTGTGCCAACAAAAAAAAAAAAGTGGTCACACTAACCCCCTCCCCCTACTTGTAACTTGTTAATTGGTCAGCAACTGTCATGAATTGTCTCTGAGTATAGATTCAAGATGTACAATAAAAAGATGATTATCTATTTTGTGCTGGGCATTATGTATGTTATTGGAATAATGTTTTTATTCAACTTTCAGAAGGTGATCAAAACTAATTATATCTTTGTTTTATATATATAGGGTATGAAATAAATAGATTTTCAATCTATTTTGTGCATAATTTTTTGTTTATTGCCTATCTGTTCCTTGATGTGCTGGTATCAGCTGTTAACCACCACTGAGAAATATCAGTATGTGTATTAACCACACGTTAGCAGAACTTTCTAGATCATTACTATCATGTGCTACTAAAATAACATGAGGGATAGAGAAAAACAACGCATAACCTACCTAACAAACTTTTAGGTTAAGGAAAGGTAACAGAAAGAAAAAATTTATTAAGGTCTACAAAGGACAGGAAAGTGTGCAGTGCCATGATTGCTAACATAACATCCTGAAGGGAATTTTTTTTTACAATGATATTTACCCTGTAGAAGGCCCGAGAGCCACTCAAGGTAATAGGTCACAAAGTAAGAGGCACGGCTTATGTATGGAAGATAATGGACTTAAATAAGTTAAGACTGTAGCGATCAGCAATGTAATATCTTAGGTGTTGATTCTACTAGGCAGTGTTTCATTGAAAGAATCTACTCGGGTGGAGTTTGCATCTCACCAAGGAAATATAAAGGGAATGAGGTTAGTTCACTACAATGTGTATACCATGGTGGGTCTTAGCCATGAAGACTAGGACTGGTGGAACTAAAGTCTGTAGTTCATTTCATTCGAACACTCTCCATCAGAATATTGAAAGAGCAGTGAGAAGCTTGCAATATCTTGTCTGTAAAAATGGAGTTACAGAATAGAAAATAATTGATCTCTGACAAGAATGTGGAGACATTTTTGGAATCTATCTACAATGAAAAGTGAAGAGTTGGCAGCTCCTACCCA